>CAUOFW020001201.1:0-121458 GCA_963454935.2 Ilex paraguariensis | reverse complement strand
TGTGCGGGCTCGATCCTGCACGATATATAAAATATTGGGAACAGATCTCTCCCCTGGTGAACTTTGGGTGAGCCGGTTGAGTGGCCAAACACGCTGCTTGAAACAGCCTACAAGGTACGGTGGCAACCGGAACGGCAAAGGAAGATCCTGGGAAAGGAGGAACGATCCTGTACGTGTGAAAGGTATTTCCTGGAACAAAGGAGAACAAGTTAGAAGGGCGCCGGAGTGTTTTCCGGCGTATCCCCTCCGACGGTCTAGTCAGTCTTTGAATGAGAGAGAGAGGAAGGAGAAAACACTGAGAAGGATATTTCGTAGTTGAGAGTTTGAGATTGCATACCCGCTTTGTCTTTTGGGAGGGGTATTTATACCTTAGAAGATCATGATTGTTGTCAGTGTGGTCAGTAGGTGATCATCAGGCACAGGTAGCGTGTGTAATCATTTGATGAGGAATGTCTTCTCTAATTGACTGCTCGGGGTCCCGAGCAATCAATGGTGAGTTGTCGGGACGCCGACGGTACAATATGCTCCTTTCGGGAAGGATGCAATAAATGCTCTGTAATAGGAGCATTTATTGCCTTTCATATCCGAACCTTACCGCATTAAATGCGGTCTCGTCAACAGAAGGGTGCAATTAATTGTTTGCTTTCCCAAGTCGCGTGCCAGCAGCGGCATGCGGTTTGTCTGCTTCGGATGTGACATTATTTGCCACGCGTCCATCCCTTATTGGCTGTTACGTCGGTATTCCAGCACGTTCTGACATTACTTGTGTAAGAAGAGGTCATGATGAATAGTCCATACTGGCATAGGCTGATGTCCAGTTTGTCAGTAGCTTTATCCGGGAGTAGAGGAAGCGTCCAGGATGGAGTGACCCTCGGCACCGAGGAAAGGCTTACCTCGGGGACCGAGGGTGGTATGTTTCCGAGGTACACGTGACCGAGGACACGTGTTTGTTGTATAATACACCGAATGTGTGATCCTATATGAGAGGTACCTCGGGGTAGAGGACGTTTTTCGCCGATGGTGCTTACATCCGGGCAACACTGTTCAAAAAACCCCGAGGACACGTGTCTTCATCTAGGGCTTTTCAGAAGAGTCCCATCAACTGCCCCCCAGCCTTCGATCTTCTGACACCGAGGACACGCGTTGTAAGGAGACGAAGGGTTTTTCAACTGCCATCCGTCCTTCATTATGGCCTCGAGCAGCTTTCCCCGGCTTGGGACGTCGTGCGCATTAAATGCGCTGTTTTGGTTCTCCCGCCCAATGATGACAGTTTCCCCCCTATATAAAGGGGGTTCTTCTCTGGTTTCCATTGTTTTGCCATTCCGATCTCTGACCCAGAATACGCCTTTTCTGATCTGCTCGCCGGAGTTTTTGTTTCCTCAGCCATCATCGACAGCATCTTCTCTTAAAATCACAGTCAGTAAACCCATTGTTGACTCCTGGTCCTTCCGGTGCGAGTCATTTTCAAAGTTTTTCCTAAAAAACTCCGTTTTCGACGTCTTCTGGTGAGTTTCACAACCTTCTTCTTTATCGTCCTCCTAGCCTTCTTGTTTTCCGATTGAACGGTGGTGTCATCCGGTCGGTACGTCTTGATTTAAACCCTCGGGGAACTTCCTCAGGTTTTCAAGAGAGAACACCTTTTCCTTCCCTTTCTTTTAGAGATGCCTCGTCGTCGCCCTGTTCCCGAGAATCCATCGGCTGGTCCCTCGGGGTCAGGGAAATACAAGGTGACAGGCGAGGCGCAGATCGATAGGTTCAGGGCGAAGTATGGCATCCCCCCGAGCGTGGACGTAGTGGGCTTTAACCCTTTGTTGAACTCTCCTACCTTCGGGGCCGCGGATGCCATGCCTTTTTATACCAAGGCCATCATAGAGGGTGGCATTAGGTTTCCTTTACCCCCCCTGCTTCTTCAGTTCCTGTCTCGCTTCCGTCTCTTCCCCGGGCAATGCTGCCTCAACGTCTTTCGGATAATTATGGGGGTCCTAGAGCTCAATAGGCGCCTCGGGGTGAATATTGGGCTCAATGATCTCCTTTTCTGTTACTCCCTCCTAAGAGTCATGCCCCACCAACATTTCTACCTCAAAGCCAGGGACCCCTCCATGTACCTTGTAACCCATCTTCCTGACTCGGACAAGGGGTACAAGGACGACATCTTGATCTTCAAGGGATGTTGGGAGAGGGGTGTTGGTCCCGAGTACAATGACTTATTTTGCCCTCGGGAATGGAGAACGACAAGTACGTCGGTTCCTTTGGGTTTTTTATTTGTTTCTTGGGACTTCTCATGTTTATGACAATCTTTTTTGTTGTGCAGATATTCCTTCTCGGGAAACAGCTCCACCCCCTCGGTCGCTGGTCAATTTTGCCGACCTAATAACGGTTTGGAGTTTCACGGGCGCCGACGGATTTGGCCGAGCTGCCCATAATCTGCTGCACTATACCCCCGGGTATAAGAAGTTCTCACAGCTCCCTCAACCTTTCGAGCCTTCGCAGTGGTCAGAGCTCTTTGATCAGGCGGCGAGGCTAGAGGTCGAGCAGAACTTGGAGGAAGACCCGGATCGGGCTTCAGAGGGAGAGGTAGAAGGAGTTGCTGAGGTCGGGGTCAGAGAGGACGTTGCTCCTTCGGACGCCGAGGTGGGGACTTCGGGAGGCGACTTGTGGCCTGATTTTCAAATTCTCCAATCTTTGGACGCCGAAGACGCTCTCGAGGAAGCGATGTCCAACGCCCCACGCATCAATTTGGGGTTTCTTAGGCAGAGGCAATCCCTCGCAGCCGGGAGAGGCCGAGGGACGACCGGCGGTACTCCGGCAGGAACCAGTTCCGCCAATTCTTCGAGGGCTCCCGGTCAGGGTCAGGTGCGAGACCGGGATCCTCAGGTGGAAGAAGAGAGAAGGGTAAAGCATCGGCATGACGGCCTCAGCCGGGGACCCAGGGCATCCCCCGCTCAACCTCAAAGCGGGAGGGATCGTGGGTTACCGCCTGCTCCCCCACAACAGCAACAACAACAGCAGCCCCGACAACAGCAACAGCAGCAGCAGCAGCAACAGCACCCCTCCTCCCGTTCCGCCTCGGGGGGAGGCCGCAGAGTGGAATCCCGAGCCACTGATCACATGAACAGAGTGATCAGGGTCGATGATTCTATTCTGTCGGATCCTCATGTCGCTAATGCAGTGAGTGAGACACTGCATTTCGAGGCCGACATGGAGGCTCATAGGGGGCGATCAACCAACGTGTTGTTCCGCTCCATGATCCAGAATTCCCTGGTGGTGAGTTTATTCCTGTTTTGATCCCTTCACTCTTGTTTTCTATTTTTGTGTTTTTAACACTCTTTTCCTTCCTTTACAGGCTACCCAGCAGATTTCTATCATTGCTGGCCGGTACTACGCGTCCAGGATGGATCTTCAGAGGGCCAAGGATCAGAAGGCAGAAGCGGAAGCTGCCCTTGCTCGGGCAACGGAAGATGTTGCTGCCAGGGATTCTACCCTGGTGGGGCAGGCTGCCCAAATAGAGCAACTCCTCAAGGACGCTGAATCGGCCAAGTCGGGCGCTGAGAAGCTAAGTGCCGCACTTGCCGATGCTGAGAGGAGGATTACTGAGCAAACGCAGCGGCTCTCTGCGGCGGAGGAGAGGGCAGTGGGCTCCGAGGAAAGCTGTCTGGCCCTTACCCAGGAGCTAGATAGGATCAGAGCCGAGGAGCTGAACCGGAAGTCGGAGCAACAACTTCTGGAGGAGTTTGCCGATGACGTGCTCCCCGCTCTTGAAGAAAATAGCAAAGAGTTCTTCAAGAAAGGGTGGGACGAGGCGCTCCAGGCTGCTGGAGTCCCGTCAGACTCCCCTCTCTTCCAAGTGCACAAGTATGTGCCCTCGGCAGAGATGGAGCAGGCAGAAGCACAGGTTGCTGCCGAGGATGAAGCCCCTACACCGATGCAAACCTCGGCTGATGCTCCCGAGACGGTGATAGTGGACTTGTCCGAGGACGCTCCGTCCGACCTTGCCCCTGAACCTCAAGCTGCTCAAACTGTTCCAGCTGTTCCTGCTGCCGAAGTTCTTCTCCTGCCCGCTCCAGAAGCTTCCCAACCTTTTATAGCTGATTCGCCCTCGGCCGAAGTTCTGGAGGTGCCTGGAGCCCGATGAAGCTGCTTTTCACTTCCCCTTTTTTGTACCCCTTTTGCTTTCCTTTTGTAGCTTTCGGGGACGCAAAGCCCCTATTTTTGGAAATAAATAGCAAGCTTTTCCTTTCCTTCTTCTGTGTACAGTAGTGTTTTGCTTTTCTTTACTTCTGTGTATAGTAGTGTTTTGCTTTTCTTTACTTCTGTGTAGAATAAATCATAAGTGTCTTTGAACTGTCTTCGGGGCGTGCTGGCCCGTTCCGGAGGCGAGATCTTGTATCTACTCTGGGGACTGGAATGCTTGTGTTTCGCTCCCAGGACCATGTTCTTTATGGATGCTTGTTCCTGCATTCGCTTCGGGGACAGAGAGTCCCTGAACTCTGTCCCCAGGGCCGCATCCTTGCAGGAGGCTTGCTCCTGTATGTACTTCGGGGACGAGAGTCCTTGAACTCTGTCCCCAGGGCCATACCCTTGCAGGAGGCTTGCTCCTGTATGTACTTCGGGGACGAGAGTCCTTGAACTCTGTCCCCAGGGCCATACCCTTGCAGGAGGCTTGCTCCTGTATGTACTTCGGGGACGAGAGTCCTTGAACTCTGTCCCCAGGGCCATACCCTTGCAGGAGGCTTGCTCCTGTATGTACTTCGGGGACGAGAGTCCTTGAACTCTGTCCCCAGGGCCATACCCTTGCAGGAGGCTTGCTCCTGTATGTACTTCGGGGACGAGAGTCCTTGAACTCTGTCCCCAGGGCCATACCCTTTGTCTTTTGTTTGGCGAGTTCTTGAGAGAGAGTACTTAAAAGTAATACTTCTTCAAATTCATAACATTCCATGGTCGTATTACAGGTCTTCCACTCATATCTTCTAGTCCATACGACCCGGCGCCCCCGATTGATATTACTTTGTAAGGCCCTTCCCAGTTAGGTCCCATCTTTCCCTCTGTTGGATCCCGGGTATTGGCCGTTACCCTTCTGAGGACCAGGTCGCCTATCCGGAATTCTCGAGTCTTGACCCTCCTGTTGTATAGCTGGGAGATCTTCTCTTGATACTTGGTTATCTTCAAGGCGGTTTCCTCCCTTCTTTCTTCCAGTAGGTCCAGATCCAATCCCAGTTGATGATCATTCCCCCTTCATCGAAAGCTTGGGTCCTTATGGTCGGAAGCCCTACTTCGAGGGGTATGATTGCCTCCATCCCGTATGCCAGGGAGTAGGGGGTTTCGCCCGTCGATGACCGAGGGGTTGTCCTGTACACCCATAAAATGTTTAACAGCTCTGTCGCCCACTTTCCCTTGGCTTTCTCCAACCTCTTCTTGATTCCATTGATAATTGTCTTGTTGGTGGCCTCCGCCTGCCCATTGGCTTGAGGGTATGCAGGGGTGGAGTAGAAGTTACGGATCCCGAGATGCTCACAGAAAGACTTAAAGCGCCCGCCAGTGAACTGGGTCCCGTTATCCGATACCAGTGCGCGAGGAATGCCAAATCTGACGACTATGTTCTCCCAGACGAACTTTTTGGCGTCTATGTCTCGGATGTGACTCAACGGCTCCGCCTCCACCCACTTGGTGAAGTAATCTGTGGCCACGATGAGGAACTTCTTATTTCCCGGAGCTTTAGGCAGAGGTCCAACCAAATCAAGCCCCCATTGAGCGAATGGCCAAGGGCTGGTGAGGGGGTGTAAGTCCCCCGCAGGTTGCCTGATCGCAGGGGAGAACCTCTGGCACTGGTCGCATTTTTGGACATATGCCCTTGCGTCCCTTTGCATTCGCGGCCACCAATACCCCTGAGACATAATGCGGTGTGCCATTGATCGTCCCCCAGAGTGCCCCCCACATATTCCTTCATGCACTTCGTACAGGAGGTCTTGTACTTGATCTTCTCGGACGCATAGCAAGTAAGGTCCTGAGAAAGACCTCCGGTAAAGCTTCTGATCCGAAGAGACCCAAAATCTTGGAGCTTTCATCCTTATCTTTCTAGCTTCCCTTGGACACTCCGGGAGATCTCCCGTTGTTAGGAATTTGACAAAGGGATCAATCCAACTGAGCTGCTGGGGCGCGTCCTGGATGACCATCGCCTCGAGAGTATGATCAATGCAGGATGTGGGAAGATACTCAATGGTGATCCTGCGCGACTGGGAGGAGTCCACTGCCGAGGCTAGACAAGCCAGGGCGTCGGCATGTGTGTTCTTGTCGCGGGACACCTGCTTGATTTCAAATCGGTCGAACCTTTGGATAACGGTCGTTGCCTGGTGATGGTACGCCTTCATCCTAGGGTCCCTCGTTTCGAATTCCCCATTGACTTGATTGACCACCAGCATGGAATCGCAATGCACGATCAAATTGGTAACTCCAGTCGCCTCAGCTAACCGAAGTCCTGAGATGAGTGCCTCATATTCCGCTTCATTGTTCGATGCTTTGAACCCCAGCCGGATGGCCTGCTCTGCAATAATCCCTTCTGGAGAGGTCAGCAAGACACCGATTCCGGACCCCTTACTGTTCGATGAACCATCCACACATAAAAGCCATGGCGATCCTTCAACATTTGTTGGAGATGCTAAGTTGGGAGGAGGCGATCCTTCTAGAACAGGATTCTCCCCCGAAAACTCGGCTATGAAGTCCGCCAGTATTTGTCCCTTTATTGCAGTTCGGGGTTTGAAATGAATGTCGTGCTCCCCCAACTCTACAGCCCATTTGGAGATCCTTCCGGAGAGTTCAGCTTTCCTCAAAATTGCCTTCAAGGGCTGATCAGTTAGGACAGTGATTGGGTGCGCCTGGAAGTAATGGCGCAGTTTCCTTGCAGTGGTGACCAAGGACAGGGCCAGTTTTTCTAGGGGCAGATATCTTGTCTCTGCATCCAGGAGCGCCTTGCTGATGTAGTAAATCGGCTTCTGTCGGTGCTCATGCTCACGGATAAGTACTCCGCTTACTGCAAATTCTGAAACTGCCAGGTATAGGAACAGCATCTCCCCCTGGATGGGGACGGATAGGGTCGGAAGAGTCCTCAGGTATTCTTTGATCCCAGCCAGGGCGTCCTCGCACCCCTGGCTCCACATACTCTTCCCAGCACATTTGATTGCTCCAAAGAAGGGTTTGCATTTATCCGAGGAGCGTGAGACAAATCGGTTAAGTGCAGCCAGCATCCCTGTGAGTTTCTGGACTTCTCGGACAGTGCGAGGGCTTCGGATATCCAGGATTGCTTTAATCTGATCTGGGTTGGCTTCGATTCCCCGCTGACTAACCAGATACCCGAGGAATTTTCCCGACTCCACTCCGAAGACGCACTTCGCTGCATTCAGCTTCAACCCATACTCCCTGAGAGTGGAGAAGGTATCCGCCAAGTCTGTAAGATGATCACCACTCCGTTTGCTTTTTACCAGCATGTCGTCTATGTAGACCTCCATGGTGTTGCCGATCTGCCTCTTGAACATCCGATTCATCAATCTTTGGTATGTTGCCCCGGCGTTCTTCAATCCAAATGGCATCACTTTATAACAATAAACTCCCTTCGGAGTGATAAACGCCGTTTTTTCTTGGTCCGGGGCATAAAGAGGGATCTGATGATATCCTGCTCGAGCATCCAGGAAGTCCATTCGTTCATATCCGGCTGTGGCATCTACCAGCTGGTCCACCTTCGGCAGGGGGTAGTCGTCCTTGGGACATGCCTTGTTTAGATCTGTGAAATCCACGCAGACACGCCATTTCCCCCCTTTCTTTTTTGCACATACTGTATTGGACAGCCATTCTGGGAACTGTATCTCTCGAATGGCGTCGGCTCTTAGGAGTTTGTCTATTTCCTCATTGACCGCGTTGGTGTGATGCGGGGCCATACGTCGTGGCCTCTGCTTTACTGGCTTGTGAGATGGGTCAACATGCAGCCTGTGAGTAATTATCTCGGGGTCTACTCCTGTCATTTCCATTTCGTTCCAGGCGAACACGTCTGTATTCCCTCTTAAGAACCTGATCATCTCCTCCTGTTCGGCTGCGGGCATCGAGGTCCCAACTAGGAAATACTTCTCTTCTTCTCCTTCAACCAAGGGCACCTTCCGGAGGTCTTCAACCGATCGTTCAGCTGGGTCCACCCGGGGGTCATCCATCCCCGGACGCCCGGACTGTAATTGCTATTTTTCTATGATCTCTTCCGGTGCTCGCCCCTTCTCCTGGCTGGACGCCCCGGCTCGGACGGCCGAATAAAAACAGTTTTTCGCAGACGCTTGATCCCCCCGAATCTCCATGACGCCCTCTGGCGTGGCGAACTTCAACTTCTGGTGGAGAGTGGAGTGTACCGCTCCCAACGCGTGTAGCCATGTTCGCCCCATAATCACGTTGTAAGGGGAGTCCGTGTCGATCACCACAAACTCTGTGTCGATGACGAAGGGACCAGTGGCGACCGGTAATGTAATTTTCCCCACGGGCAAGGCGAAAGAGCCGTTGAACCCGATGAGGGGTGTCCTGATTTTGGTTAAGTCTTTGGGGCCAAAGCCCATCCGCTTCAAAGTCTCGAAGTACATCACCTCCGAGGAACTCCCTGAATCTATCAAGATTCTCTTGACATCGAATTTCCCTATCTTTAGGGTTAAGACAAGGGCGTCGTTATGAGGAATCACCACGCCCGTCAAATCCGCGTCAGAGAACGTAATGCCAAGTTCACCCATCCTGGCCCTTTTACTTGATGGCCCCACACCTCCTTCGGCTACCTTTCTGGTAAAAGCTACCCTCTTGAGGTCGGATTCGAGCTCTTTGGACGTGGGGCGCTCCAGTGGACACACATGGATGACGTCTATGACGTTGTTGGGTTCCTCGGTCGGGGCAGGGGCTCGTTTTTCTTCTGGCCTAGGCTCTATGTATTCTTTCAGGTATCCATCTCGGACTAAGCTCTCCAAGAATGACTTGAACACCCTGCAGCTCTCGGTGCGATGCCCGACATCCCGGTGATATGAACACCTTACTGTTTGATCACGGGTGGAGGGGTCGCTTTGCATCCTGGGCGGCCATTTGAAGAACGGCTCGCGTTTGATTTTATGGAGCAACCTGAAGATGGGTTCCTTGAAGACGGTGTGAACTCCTCTGGACGAACCCCCTGGACGGGGTAGCAATCCCTTCCGGGGAATATCTTCGTGCTCTTTTTCCTTTCTCTTGGGTTGGAGGGCTCGGCCTTTGTTGCTCCCCATCTCGTCCTCGACCCTTGAGTACTTGTTGATCCGGGCCATCAGTTCCCCCATATCCGAGGGAGTCTTTTTGGTCAGGGATCGGTACAGGTCCGTGTCCCTCGCCAAGCCGAGCCGGAATGATGCTGCTGCCATGACCTCCGAGCATCCCTCGACCTCATTGACTTCTTCCCAGTATCGGATGGCGTACTGGCGAAGAGTCTCGGATTCCCTCCTCCTGAGGGTCAGCAGTGATCCAATGTCCTTGGGGCGCTTACTCCCCGTGATGAATCGGGTTAGGAACTGCCTTGTCAATTCTTTCCAGGACCCAATACTGTTTGGGGGAAGCGCCTCGAACCACCTCATCGCAGAGTCCCCCAAGCTCATAGGGAACACCCGGCATAGAAACCGTTGGTCCGAATGATAGAGGGACATCATCTGCTTATATTGTCTGATATGGGCATCGGGATCAGATCGCCCATCATAGGTCTTGAACCGTGGCACGACGAACTTTCTTGAGACATCCATCTCACTGATTTCCCTCGTGAAGGGTGTTTGCATGACTTCGTCCTCGGCCTCGTCCTGGATCGTCTTACCCTTTCTTCTGGAGTCCAATCGGGCTCTGAGATCTACTTCTTCCCTTACGGGATGCCTCCTGAAGTCTCTGGGTTCGTCGGTAAGCCCCTCGTTTCCTGGGCGTCGTGTAGATTGGGTTGAGTCCTCCTCGGATTCATCTCCCTTCCTCCGTCTGGATAAACCTCGCCGGAGGTCGTCCAGGGCCAATGGCCTTGCTTTCCTGGAATGGTTGTCAAGATGGCATTCGCCGGCTTTGGGTCGCTTCGGGGCCCTGGAGCTTTCTGCTTTGTGATCCAGGTGGTTCCTTAGATCCTTTGTCTCCGCCTCATGGACGGGGAGTCCTCGGGAGAGGAATGAATCCCTCGACCCTCCGCCTGAGGCAGCAAACTCGTCGAGCCGGCTAAGGACGTTTACATTGTCTTTCTCCAGCTGGCGTAATCTATCGCCAAATTTCTCTTCTATCACCTCTGCCAGCTGACGGGCCAAGGGGGCTGTTCCTCCTGACCTGATCCCCATACTGGTTTGGGGGGTTACCCCCCTTGACCGAGTAGAGGCACTTTTAATCGTACTGGTCCGATCCCTCCCCCCGTGATGGCAGGGAGCTTGCAACTCATGACTCCTTTGGTAGGGTCCTCTTCCCTTTCTGTCTGGTGTTCACCATGGTCACTGTTCTTTATAGAGAAAAGATTAGGAAAACTACTCGTTTCCCACAGACGGCGCCAGATTGTGCGGGCTCGATCCTGCACGATATATAAAATATTGGGAACAGATCTCTCCCCTGGTGAACTTTGGGTGAGCCGGTTGAGTAGCCAAACACGCTGCTTGAAACAGCCTACAAGGTACGGTGGCAACCGGAAACGGCAAAGGGAGATCCTGGGAAAGGAGGAACGATCCTGTACGTGTGAAAGGTATTTCCTGGAACAAAGGAGAACAAGTTAGAAGGGCGCCGGAGTGTTTTCCGGCGTATCCCCTCCGACGGTCTAGTCAGTCTTTGAATGAGAGAGAGAGGAAGGAGAAAACACTGAGAAGGATATTTCGTAGTTGAGAGTTTGAGATTGCATACCCGCTTTGTCTTTTGGGAGGGGTATTTATACCTTAGAAGATCATGATTGCTGTCAGTGTGGTCAGTAGGTGATCATCAGGCACAGGTAGCGTGTGTAATCATTTGATGAGGAATGTCTTCTCTAATTGACTGCTCGGGGTCCCGAGCAATCAATGGTGAGTTGTCGGGACGCCGACGGTACAATATGCTCCTTTCGGGAAGGATGCAATAAATGCTCTGTAATAGGAGCATTTATTGCCTTTCATATCCGAACCTTACCGCATTAAATGCGGTCTCGTCAACAGAAGGGTGCAATTAATTGTTTGCTTTCCCAAGTCGCGTGCCAGCAGCGGCATGCGGTTTGTCTGCTTCGGATGTGACATTATTTGCCACGCGTCCATCCCTTATTGGCTGTTACGTCGGTATTCCAGCACGTTCTGACATTACTTGTGTAAGAAGAGGTCATGATGAATAGTCCATACTGGCATAGGCTGATGTCCAGTTTGTCAGTAGCTTTATCCGGGAGTAGAGGAAGCGTCCAGGATGGAGTGACCCTCGGCACCGAGAAAAGGCTTACCTCGGGGACCGAGGGTGGTATGTTTCCGAGGTACACGTGACCGAGGACACGTGTTTGTTGTATAATACACCGAATGTGTGATCCTATATGAGAGGGCACCTCGGGGTAGAGGACGTTCTTCGCCGATGGTGCTTTACATCCGGGCACCACTGTTCAAAAAACCCGAGGACACGTGTCTTCATCTCAGGGCTTTTCAGAAGAGTCCCATCACGTATGTAGTTCTACTTTTAAATGCAGATATCAACTTCAATAAGTTGATGATGCTTTGGTAGCAAAAAGGGGGGAAAACAGAAGTTGATGGTAGTTTAGTAAAGTTGAAAGTGATACAGAAATGAGATGATACACTTTATGCTAAGATTAGTTAAGATGATGATATGACGGGTCAATAGTCTTCTTTTGCATAGTTTTGTTCAACATTTTTTTTTACCATACATTTTATATCGTTAAGGAATTAGTTGTATTATAGAGTGATTACTCTTTAATGGAGTTGTTTCATGGTATTGAATACAACTGGCTATGGAACTTGTACTGAACAAACTAATGTGTGAGCTATATAGGCAAAGAATCCAACTGTGGGAACTGGATTGATCTCCCAGAGATGATGCACATCCACCAACTGTGTTGTTGGTTTTAAGCATGTGTTGCTGCTTGCTCATTTTTGCTTATTATATTTTAAAGGTGGTGGTCGCAAATTGAAATTATTCTACATCTATCTTCAGGTTCTTCATCACGTCTTACTGCTTAAGAGTTAGGAAGTGCTTACTTTCTAAAAGTATGTTCACGGTGTCAGTGATGGATAGTATCTTAGTGTATGTGTTGTGGTTAGCACTTGTTACTTCTTGTTCCAAATGGTGTTATAGGGGATGGTTACACAAATCATGTTCCTCAACAAGATATTTATGGCATGTTAAAGGTGAGATTAAAATGCCATACATATCTTGTTGAGAAACAGTATGTATATAGTCAACCCCAATAGTTGGGATAAAAGCTTTGTTGAGTTGGGTTGAGTCTTTTTGTAATGATAGTGGAGGCTCTTGAATTGTTACCTACTACAACCCAGAAAAGTTTTGTTGAGGATAAGTAATATGCTCTCTCTCCTGGTTCTGTATGTGCGTCATTCGTTAGGCTATTTGGTATTCTTATCATTAATCCGGCTTGGGCTATATCGTGTAATGCATGAGCATATGGTGTTTTGTTTTTCTATGTGCGCCGTGCACTTATACACTTGCTATTAACTTTTCACTCCTGTAAGTTTTATCATCTTTATGTATCGGTCTAATGCATGTATTGTTCATATTTGATGATTCCAGAAGAGTGCCGGACTAAAGTGAAGCTCTATAGTTGGATATCAATTCCTGCATAGTGTTCATATTTACTGTCCGCTGTTTTTTGGGTTACTCGCTACTTAAAATTTATGGCTGCCCGGACAAGTACTATGCTTATTTCTTACTCACGAGATTGTAGATGGAGAGCCAATATATGTCTCCTCAAATTGCCTTCCAATCAAGGCTTTTAAATTCGAACCTGCTGGCCATGCTTTTCACTCTGCTGCTCTTAGGCTTCTTGGTTGGTGTGAAGAAGAACATGCAGATAGTGACGATCAGAATCTGCCCAGTGAAATGGGCCAGGCATGTGTGCAGTCATCCGATTCATACAGCACTAAAGGTAAAAGGAAATCTGGTTCTGAAGGTAAGCTACAGGATCATTATGCGTTACTGGGTTTGGGCCATTTAAGATATCTTGCCACTGAGGAACAGATAAGAAAGAGCTATTGTGAGACTTCTTTAAAGCATCATCGGGACAAGCAGGCTGCACTTCTTCTTGCAGAAGAAACTGAAGCTGCAAAACAAGCAAAGAAAGATGAAATAGAGAGCCACTTCAAGGCCATTCAAGAAGCATATGAGGTGTTGATTGATCCGGTGAGGAGAAGAATTTATGACTCTACAGATGAGTTTGATGATGAAATTCCCACCGACTGTGCGCCGCAGGACTTCTTCAAGGTATTTGGACCAGCTTTTACAAGAAATGGGCGCTGGTCAGTTAGCCAAACTGTCCCTTCTTTGGGAGATGAGAGTACTCCACGTAAAGAAGTGGACAGTTTTTATAACTTTTGGTACAGTTTTAAAAGCTGGAGGGAGTTCCCACATGCTGATGAGTTTGATCTGGAGCAAGCTGAATCCCGTGACCATAAAAGATGGATGGAAAGGCAGAATGCAAAGCTTTCAGAGAAAGCTAGGAAGGAGGGATCCATACGTGTACGTGCTCAGCTTTGATAGTGCAATTCCGTTAGGAGTCGATAGTTGGGCACCGGATTCCTTCGGATCTGGAGTGGAGAATGTGTGATGCTGGGTTGAGGTTTGGTGAACCAATCGCTCCTCTAGTTGAAGTATCAGACTCTTCCAAACCAACTTATCCCAGAAGGGAATTTATGGTTGATCATGAAAAATATATTTTTTAAAAGTTAAGTTACATTTGATCGGGAGTAAGGACAGGTCTAGAGCGGGCCAAATAGAAATACTAGCACAATTAAAATTTTTGCTGAATGGGTGATTCGTTATTACTATTAATGGCACATTTTTATTAGTGGAGAACCTATCAAATTCAAAAAGTAATTATTTATGAATTATACACACTATCATAATTATAAATATCACACAATACTAATGTAAAAACATTATTTAATTATCTAAGTCGATGTTTGTAACTCAATATTGTAGCACCTTTTTTTTATCTTAGTCGATGTTTGTACATTACATAAAATGCCTTTGAAGATATACAAAATTTAAAAGGAGGCATATAATTTTTTAAAATCTAAGGGAGACGAGAAGCCATGGCCCCTTGGCCACCACTGATTGAGAGTATTCATGATCGATTACAATGGTGATCAAAAAATATTGTGACCGATCATGAATAGTTTTAATTTGTTTTTTTATGACGCTCAACAATAATATTTACTAGTATGGTACTTAATTTTTATTTTTTTTTTGTTTTTTGATTCTATAGTCATTCTCCTAGTATAATCTTTTAATGTGGTAGGTTGTGAAAGTATTTTTAGGTTTCAAAATTAGCTAATAGATGTTTGAATTGCATTTACAAGATCTAGAGACCCTCAACTACGATGTAGTATCTGTCCAATTCCGATAAACATGTGTCTTTAAAACTTGCATGGGTTGCTTCAGTGGTCGACAAGGGATGAGGTGCAAACCTGCACAAGTTTTCTTGACCATAGAAAATTTGAGTTGTGTGGTTATCAATGATTACATACACAGACGGAGCTAAAGTGTGGCCCTGAAGGGCTTCAAATTGTGCAAAATATCCTTTATTCCCTTTTAGGTTTTCAAAATTCTTATGTCACCTTTTAAGATTTCAAATATTTGAGTACATAAGATACTTTATTTATAGTATCAATTATATGACAATTAACAACTAAATATGTAATATAATCAGTGGATGAGTGTCATTTTTTGCAGACAAATGCACTTGCTTGGATGAGTACGATGACACAATAAAATTAAAAAGATCTAATTTTGTTACGAAATCGGATTATAAGCATGATTGATAATAGTTTTTACAATGGAATCAGGCTAAACTAATATTTGCTATGATAATTTGTTCATAGTCATTACAAATGATAGATCAAGTAGACACATTTTGCAAATTATTTTTACAATCATAAATAGAAATGAACTTGTAGATTTTGTGACTTAAACTAAATTTTACAACTATATCATTTGAAAGTTTTTTGGATCAAATATATCATATGAAAGTTGATTGTTATAAATTCTATACCATTTCAACTTTGACACTCAAGATAATAAGTTGAATGACCTAGTTTATTACAATTTTTTGTTGTGCTATTGTTTTTATTTGTCCCCTTTTACAATTAAATATTGGTTCCGTCATTGATTACATATATTCGAAATTTACTTTTTATTCCTAAGTTTAAGGATTTGGCCGTGGAAAATTTGAGTTTAACTAATGTGTGTGGGTATCGGTAATGACATTTATTCGAATTTTGTATTTTAGTCATAAATTTAAGGAGTGTATAATTGAGACTTGGGGGTGATATATTGTTATGATCTTCCTTATGCCTTCATTGATTTTGATGATTTTCCTTGGATTTTTGGAATAATTGAATAAAAATCAACATATATGCAAAATCTGCAACATGGCACATGCTTTTGAATCCGACCATTTTCAAATTCTGTAACATTCCAAAATATTTCGAAACAAATAAAATATTTCGTTTCAATTCCACCAAAACCAAAATCCAATCTTTTCGATATGAATCAAAATAGTTTTTAATCTTTGCGGGGCATTAAGCTTGAGAGCAAACTCGAGAGTACATATTCAATGTAGTGATAATATTATGTCAACGCCGCAATGTAATGTCACTGTCCTATAAAAACCTTGTACCTGGATAAAGAGAACCTCACTTTTGTACTTGTATAGTTATTATATCACATAGATGAGTAGTTATTAAATTCCATAGAGTTCATTTGCCTACTTATTAGTTTTATTACTAGGCACCACGTGACAATACTGATGTAATGTCATTTAAGGTGATAATTTTTAACACAACATGAAATTAGCGGGTTAGAGTTGAACATTTTTTGATACGAACCCGTATATAACACAATTTGTTAACAAGAATAATAAATGGGTTAGATTAATGTCAAATGCGAACAATAAGAAATTTACAAAATTAACACATTTAAATAGTATTATAAGAATAAAATATTAATTTTTTATTATATTTTATCAAATAGTGACCTAATTCTCGTACCAAAAAAATATTTTTACTCATTTTTATTATTATATTTATTAAGTAAAATTTTAATTTATAGAAAAAATATGAGCACAAATTTGATTTAGTGAGAATAAAATTTTAGACATAAATTGAGCGTAAAATTTTTTATTCACGATTATATATAGCAACACGACAAGAACACAACACAAAAATAAATAGATTAAGACGGCATAACACAATTAGTTAAACGGATTAGATTAAAATTGACTAATGCTCGATACAAATCTAAAATAACATGACCCAACCCGATACAATTGTCACAGCTAATGACACCGATGTATCAAATATTTTATACACAAGTAGGTGCTGCAAACCTACGCGGTTGGCTACCAAATTCTCTGGCTGTACATTGTTTATACGGATTCAAAACAGATTTCCTCATCTTAATGCCATGAAAAACACATTAGAGATCCAACAAAGTATATTGCAATATCAAAAATTAATAATAAAATGAGGCGACCACCGACAATTTCGGCCATCTTTCTCAAGCAACAGACAGGACAGGACAAGAAGCAAAAATACAGACAGCACATCAAAACCTGGGATTCATAAGTCCATTGTAATGTCCAACCAGTGATCAAGCTCCCATCAGCCATCTTATTAGAATTGTCAACAAAACAGCTAACAAATTTGTTTTGTGAAAAAAACACAATTTCCCAAGCTTTGTTATCATCAATTTTCCCAAGCTTCGTTATCATCAATTTCCCCATTTCCCTGATTTTAAAAATCCAGCAATGAAGAGATAGAAGGATAAATTTTGGACGTTAAGCATAGGTTTTGACGATATTTGCAGCTTAAACACATCATCCCCTGAAGAATGAGAAAACCCTATAGACTCATCACCACGGATATCCGAATATGCTCTCAAACTAGTATTACAGATGCTTGCTTGGATTCAACACCATCCTTTTCCCTTGAATGCTTGCTTACATTTTGTTTTCGTCATCACAATCTGTGGACCTGCATTGAGCAAAGTTCTGCTGGTTTCTGGGAGTTGTTTGTCTGCATTGCCCCACTTCCCATTCATTTGATCCATCCTTCTCCTCTTCCTCTTTCAATTGGAGATCCTTTTCAAGATCACTATTAGATACTATCAATTCAACATAGTTAGACATAGACATAGCTCACATACATTGAAATTTGATCCTAGACATCTGAGCACGTTAGATACAACAAACATTACTAATGAATCCCAGTACATATATATCCTAATAAGCATTCTATTGTTAAATTGCAGGGACAATCCTATAGTAGAGTCATAGTTTTAACTTGTGTGAGGAAATAGATCATGTCTGTGGGAACTCAGAAGGTGATGGTGATCCAAGATGCATCCAAAGATATTTGTTTGAGTGCAATCAGATGGGTCCTGCAACAATTTTCACTTAAGCTTGGAGATGAGCTCATTCTTCTCGGAGTTCTTCACCAGGTTAATAACCCTAGTACGTTATCTTTCATGGAAGCTGGGAAAAAGTGTAAGGATTCTTGGATTTTTTCTCTCTGTAACTGTAAAATTGGAGGAAAGATTTGAATAAATAAACCAAGCTACACAAAAACTAACTATATTACACGGATTTGATACTGTTATCTAACACTTTATTTCCCCCTTCTCCTTGTCTATTGGTTCTTCTCTCCCCCCCCCCTCGCCTTTTTTTTCTGACAGCCTTTAATAATATGCAGTGGGATATAAGATCAAAGTGGATTCGGGAACCATACTTGGATCAAACCCGAAGATTGTTGAGGAAGAAGTGGCCAAGAAGATGGAACAATACCAGAAGAGTGAGGATCTGATGGAACTTTCAAAGCAGTGTGAAATGGAAAAGGTATTCAAAACTAGCAACCTAACACAATTATCTCATGCTTTTCTGATTTGTCTTAAACAGATGTGAAGGGTGTTATCTATATGCAAGTCGGATAAGGTATACTAGAACAATGTGACAACCAAGCTCTTCAATTTCAAACCTTATTTTCTTTAAGAAACAAGTTGGTGGATGCATATGGAGGTGCAGTACTGATTTGTTTAGTAATGCAATGCAATGCAATCCACAGAAAAGATATACATAGTAAATAACCTTATGAAATGCAGCCAACCACAGAAATTAGTATTATAAACATCATTTCTGCTTCTAACGCTGCAATATAACTTCAGTTTGTCGCCAATTTCAGGTCTTTTGAATCAATTTTGTTTAATAATACTAGTTCAATGCTACTATGCCCAACCAACAGATTCGTAAAACTTCATACTTCCAACGTATCCACTTTTTACCTTGATCAGTATAGTATAAGCACTAAAATTTCAACAGATTTTCAAAAGTTGTCATTTTTTATTTGCATGTCCCTTCCTAATTCTTTTTCACATCTTTAAGTTATTTTAGTTGTCTAATTATGTTAGAGCATCCAACTCAAAAGGTGGTACCAATTATGTGATGTGGGATATAAGCTCCCTTTACACCCTCCCTCACGTGGGACCTAGGCTTTCGCATGGGGCTAACAAACAACATACATACAAAGAAATTCAAATGGGTAAGACTTAGCCAACTGAGGCCTAGCTTTGATATAATGTTAGCGCATCAAACTCAACCAATTGGCTCCCCTCAAGTATTAGGAGATTTGAATATCCATTACTAACCCCCAAGACCTAGCTCTGATATCATGTTAGAGCATTCAACTCAAAACCAATTGGCTATAAGTATTAGGATATTTGAACATTCATAGCTAAGTATTAGGTTAGCTATGAATGTTCATGTTTCACAGTATTACAAGATTTTGCTTTAGTACCATAAGAATTCAATACTGTGATTTCAGGTTTTTTAGTAAGCACATTTTACGGAAACCAATGAGCTCTGTAAATAAAATGACTAACAAGATCATGTTTGTAAACAAAAACAACTCAGATAAAGTTCCACATAGAGGTGCATGCCGGATCTCCAGCAAAGGCGGTTGGTCTACAAGCTGCTAGAAGTTTACCGGCGACATGGGTGATTCTGGACAGGTAATTAGATTTCAAACCATTGGCACCATTGATATGATCTTATTCAAAGTAGTAAAAGAACTGAAAGGGAACTGCAATTCATATTGTCATATTGCTAGTTTGTGTAAGTGCATACCGCTAACTATTGCGCATGTTAATCAGTACTATTGTAACCTCCAAACTGTACGTAGAAAAATAAAATATTTCCAATAAAATCAAACTACAGAAAATTTGCACACTTGGACACACAAGTATAAATGTTATAGGGACAGGTAATGCACTATAATAAAAACAATACATAGTTTGCCCTTGTTTCTTTAATGTGATTAGCTTTGGTAATAAGAAATTTGTCCCATGTTGGTGTTGGTTTCATATTCAAGATGCCTACACCCAGATAGAACTCCTGTTTCCCTTAATGTGAAAGACTGCAATGTCTGGTCTTTTTGTCTAAAACCAGCATCTTTCGTTAGAGTTTGTCATCATCGAGTAGTTTCCATAGTTCACTATCCATTCAAAAGTTGAAATATTTTTAATTCGAGAGGTATAATTTTGAAAAAATATGAATTAAAGTTTCGTCTTACACATTGAAGTCAAATCAGTTTCAATGGTGTCCAAATACCTATGACAATGCTTACAAGTTTTGGCTCCAACAATCCAAGCCATTAGAATTTAAAGACTCATGTTTGAACCCATTGAATAATCCCGTTGAATGGTAATATGTGTGTACACATGTCAACCAACTTAAAAGTCAAAACTCCGAAGTGTTCACACTTCACAAAAGTCGTTAATTATATTCTAAGACCTTTTCCTCAAATAATAATTGAGCCCCCTCTCTCTCTCTCTATATATATATGTGTGTGTGTGTTGGGGGGGGGGGGGGGGGAGCAAGGTGTGTGTATAATAAAGTAGCAGCAGTACGTGCACCACCAACATCATGCCTGATCTGGCTGATAATGTGACCAATATGACAACTCCTAGTTAATTTGCTCTGAAAATTTGAGTGAAATTATGATGTAGGAAGTTAGAAGTAGGCTTACATAATGATGGACTTATAATCAGAAGGAAAATGAACCATATTGACAAGAGTCAAGAAATCTATATAAAACGAGTTCAGGAATTCTTCCAGGTACTTTATAATAGGGATTAAGTCACACCAGCCTGAGCAATAATAGAAGTCTAGTCAGACTAAAACAGACACTTGCTGACATGGTTTGACATGGACATAAAGTGTCAGACAAATTACTTGCATATGTATATAATTGAGACTTCACAGTGTTGGTTCTTCAAAAAATTAGAGTGGAGCCATTTGACCCTCGATGGGTTGCATGTGGATTCGCCCAAGCATGTGGACTACAAATTTGCTTCAATGCATATAGTCTAAGATTGAAAGACTAATCTGCATCCACCCAAGTTGGCAAGAGAGATGTTGGTAACTCTACATTAGAAGCAAAACCTCATTATTTATACTAGCATGATTCCACAAGTGAAGCCTCATTATTTATACTAGCCTGATTCCACAATGTAGTTGAAATATTTCAGTTTTTAGGCAGAAGTAATCATAACTCTAATAAAATGAAGGAAAGAGAAGATACATGGTGCTAGAGATGGACATTAAAAGATTTATTTTTAATCCATTGGTGCAGGCAGATGAAGAAAGACAAAAAATTCTTCTTGGAGAAGCTCTCATGTGGAATATCAAGGATGAAACGTGCTAACAACATTGAACAGATCAGAGGGCCAAAAACAATTAAGAACACCCAAGTATCCCCGGCGAGAAGTACTACTAGTACTGACCAGTGTATATCATATGGTGAAATGATACCAGGTAGGCTGGAGGAAGAACTTTTTCCAATGAGTAAAAATACTAAATGCATTTATTATGTCTAATATGTCTTCATGATACAGGCTTTCTATCATAACATATAAAGAAAAAACGCAATTTCGGGTCACTTCACTGGCTTTCTAAACACAAAAAATAGCTGTAATCTTGTGCACCTTACAACTTGCTGTTACAGATTCAACATCGAAATTTTCTAAACTTGTATTGTTGTGATATTATTGGGTAGTACTTGAATAAAATTCAGATCATCTAGACACCAAAGGAATCGGATGCTTTCACCTGTCAGAGACTCAGAGTAGCACGTCAAGAACTTGTCAGCGTGAACTGCATTTTGATTCTATGATAGAGTATCCAACCCAAAATCATTTGGTAATGATTAGAGAGATCCTTGAGCATACAAAGTAACCTTTGGTGATCTTAATCATTGAATGTGGGGTTACAAACACATCTCCAACCCCCGCGGATGCATTTGAGATTCAGCTAAAAAGAATGCCCACGGTGACATTTAATTAGGTGCTTAAAAAGAACTATATGTTTCTTTTGACATTATTATCACGACCTCCTTCAGGCTTTCGCTCCAGTCACCTATGAGCAAGCCTGCACACACACATGCATACACGTTCCATGTGAGGACATACCAAAACACAAAGGCAGCCACTCTATTGTGTTTATAACTTAGAAAAGCTCTCTACTAGTTCTTTGAGAAGCAAACCTTCAAGTTAATGCAGAACTTCCCATTTTTCTTTTCACAATTGGATTCATATTATTTCACAATTTTTAGAATCTCGAGCTACTCAGAAGACTACCTCAGGCAAAGAACAAGGAGGTGATGGTCGTGGAGGACCCCCACGGGACAGTTATTGGAAATCACTTTCATTATCTAAATCCTCATCTCATGAACAGATGTTATCCTCTACATTTTCAAGCTCAACCCTATGGAATACTGAAGTCTCAAGTTCCAGTGCTACTGATGCAAAGAACTTCCCCATGTACTATCAGGATGAATATTATTATACTACAAACACCGAACAAGAAACTGCTGGAGAAGACTCCCCATTCTATGTTCCCGAGAGTCTAGAGGGGTTCCAAAATGAAGCATCTTTTGGAGGTAGTCCAAATGAACAACAGAAGCAAGATGTTAGCAACAGTTATAGAATGGGTGGGTGTCAACCAGAAGAATTTGAAAATTCTATTTGCTCAGTCTGCAAGAACAGGCGGCCCAAGATTGGATGGAAGAAAGACTTCACCTATGCAGAGCTCAAAGAAGCTACAGGGAGGTTTTCTCCAAACAATTTCCTATCAGAAGGTGGATATGGTTCTGTTTACAGAGGAGAGCTGAAAAATGGGCTGAAGATTGCCGTTAAGCAACACAAAGATGCGAGCTTCCAGGGGGACAAAGAATTTGAGTCTGAAGTTCATATACTCAGCAAGGCCAGACATCAGAATTTGGTCATGCTGTTGGGCTCGTGTTCAGAAGGAACCCACAGGCTGCTTGTCTATGAGTATGTGTGCAATGGTTCACTGGAAAAACATTTATCAGGTAAGAACCTATAGAATTGTAAACTAAAAATGTAGGAGGTCCCATTCGCAACAGAAGCTGGAAACTAACTTGAGGAATTTAAACCATTTGCAGAACACAACCAAAGACCTCTCAAGTGGGACAAGAGGATAAAAATAGCACTAGGAGCTGCCCAAGGTTTAGAATATCTGCACCAAAACAACATCATCCACAGAGACATGAGGCCGAATAACATTCTTGTAACCCATGATCATGAATCACTGGTAATATTCCAACTTGGATGGCATAAGATTTCAGCTTAATCTGCCTATTTATCAGGTGAAGTCACCAGATTAGGTCAAACCAACCAGTCATTCTGCCTCTTTTTGGTGCTACTATAAGATTCATATTAGAAAGATATGAAGTACACAGCATATAGTTGCCGATTTCAATTCATGATGTCTAGGTGTTTTTTTACTTAGGTAGTAGTGGAAACCTGGTGAAAAATCAACTCAGATAATAGCAATACAAGGTCATTAGTCTATCCTTTTCTCAGCTTACCCAACTAGGTCAATTAGATTGTCTGTATACCTGACTGAAGATTAATCTTTTAGAATTTTTCAGGTAGGTATCCAACCTATCGCAGGGTGATCATGGTAGTTAAATGGGCTCCTTGAGTTCTACAGGACAACATTTCACTCTTTATATGCAACAAAATAATTCTCGAAGCATTATTAACCTTAATGTTTTATGTGTCAGCTAGGTGATTTTGGCCTTGCAAGAACTCAACGTGATGGTTCAGATCACTCCTCAGAGACCAGCCTGGTTGGGGCCCTTGGATATGTGGCACCAGAATATGCAGAATGTGGGAAAGTGTCAACCAAGACAGATGTTTATTCTTTTGGGGTGGTTCTATTAGAGCTGATCACCGGAAAGAGGACAACAGACAAGAAACTTGAAGGGATAAGTCTAATGGGATGGGTAACAATCATAACACACCACATCCTCAATAAACTACTTGTCTGAAAAAATTGTTGGGAACAACAAACTAAACATATAATTTGAAGTGGTTAATTTTGGGGTTTATCGAGTACAAAAATTTGCCTATGGCGTGATATAAAATCTGGTGAGAAGAGGGAGATTCGTCCTAAAGATAAGTCAATAAATCACAGCATTCTAATTGGCTCATCAAACTAAACCTCTCTCTCTCTCTGCTTAAGACTGAGTTTACACTAGTGTGATGGAGGGAAAGCATATCCATGTCAATAGTGCACTCTGAAAAATACTTCCTAACTAGTAGTTTGAAGCCCTTATAGTTTTTCAACCTCATATTTCTTGTTCATTATATACAGGTTACTTATATGCAGCTTTATTACTTTCTTACAGGCAAGACCACTTCTGAAACAAAAGAACTACCCAGATCTAATTGACGAGAGGATCGTAGAGTCCCATGATGTCCACCAACTCTTTTGGATGGTGCGAGTGGCAGAAAAATGTCTCAGCAAGGATCCCAATAAGAGATACACTATGGCAAAGGTAAGCTTTTCTGGGACCTATGGTTGATGGCCTTTTTTTCTTTTGCCCCCTGCTCCTTTTTCTCTTTTTTGTTTTGTTTTCCTCTATATAAGTTCCCCATGATTTATATAGTCACTCCAGCGTTTTTGGAATCTCTCAGCTCTAGTTAAATTGGATTTGATAAATTAATGGAAAATTTAACACTTCCAAAATTGAGATTCCGAAAGAATCTGTTACTTCCTCCACCAGGTCCATAGCTCGAATTCACAATACCAAGACCCCAAACAAACAGAAGAACAGGAAATATTTTTTGGTGACAAATTACACTGAGCAATCAAAATCCTAGACAACAAAATTAATAAATAAATCTATTTAACTGTCAATAAATAAGTTCCAAATGTTATATACACATTCTCGATGACACTAAGGGATTTTCAACAACCACCTAAATGATAAGTATCTAAGGGTTGAATAACAATGTTGCATGCATAATAATTTACTGGTAGGTAGGAAATGGTCGGACATGTATTTGCATCTTGTTCAGCTTCTTCATCAAAATAGATCTGAAGGAAAAACAGGGGATTAAAGAAGCCTAATCGAGTGTTAATATCAACTGTTGACAAGTCCGAGTAAACACGCAACGAATATTTGCAATATTCTAAAAGATTAAGGGTATCAGAAGAAGTCACTGTAAGTTTTTCAGTTGTCTTTACTTCTGCTGTGGCAACATGGAATTTAATTACTGATCAAAAGAACCAAGGAATTAACTGAATCATTGTGTTAAACTATAATGGAAAGTATGGATCCCTTTATCGTTTACTTGTCACCTTATAGTCTGGCCACATCCAAAGTGATATGTCATTTGTTGTTGTCAATGCAGGTGGTTGATGCTTTAAACTACATAATTCATGGCAACACAACCGGTATCAGAGACTTCTCACCTACACTATCAGATTCAGTGAACAGTCTGGCAGATTTCAATGGATCACCGTAAGATGCGAACAAATGAACAAGACACCTTCATAATGGATGTATCAACAGTGAGTAGCATGAATAAACTAGATGCATCCCATGCCCCTTCCTCAGACATATCTGCAAGACAATCAAACATATCCACAAGTTCTGGAGGATCAATTGCAGATGCTGGAAAGACTCATGACAACAAGAAAGGAATAACTCTGAGTAGAAGAGAAGTACCCTATGTTTAGATGATCATATTACTTTGATCTCTCGGACTCTCGTTTAGAGTTAATGAAGGTTAACTACGTTGTGGGGTGGGTTTTTTTTTTTTGGTGGGGGGTCTTCCTGTTCATATATCTGCAGTTGCTAAAACATGAAGTAGGTAAAACAGGTTGTGATAACTCCTTTACTCGACCAAGACGTATGTACTGTTTAGCTTGATGTAGAAGATTAAGAAATATGGCACTGATATGAAAGTTGTAAACAACGATTACATAATCAAAACCAGAAGAGTGAAATAAAAGAAAGAAGAAGAGAATATTAGAGCATCTCCGACTATAACTCAAATTTACACTTAAATTTGAGTAAAAAATTTGATTTAGTATAAAATATTTTAATGAGCAAAGTTAAATATCTACTCAAATTTTTTTAAAAATTCTTTTATTGTCCAAAAACTTTTTTTTTTTTTATCATTCAAATAATGATATTTGATAAAATAAATTAAACTTTCATATCTCTCTGGATAATTCAAAAAAAAAAAATGAATACGTATATAAAACTACATCGGAATAAAGAAACCACCACAGAATTCTAAGATTATTCTAATCCCTAAAAAAATATAACTATTTTGACATGAGTCTGGTCTGAAGAACACAAAAAATATTTTTTTTAACAAAAATAAAAGATTGAAGAAATAAAATGACAAATTATTAAAATTTGTAAGTAGCGAAGGCTTAAAATTTCAGGAAGAATCGATAGTTTGAAATTATTTTACCGATAGTATTTAACTCGAAGAAATCAAAATTTTTTTTGATAGGTAAGTTTAGAGTTTATATAGTATCAGATGAGTGAGATTAGAGTCTTGAAAAATATAAGAAATTAATAAGATAAAAGATGAAAAAAAAAAAAACTTACCTATAAGTCTTCAAATGATTTGTAAAAATTTCGGTGGTGGTCGACGATTAGAGCAACGTAGTAGAGAGAGGCAAGCAAACAACATAGAGTAAGTATTCGAAGAAGTCTTTTAATTTTGGTTAGGTTAAAAAGTTACCATTAAAAATTTGATATAGAATTTGAATCTAGAATAAGTTTTGTTTTGAGTCCACGGTCGGAAAATCTTTTTGGGACATTTTGACTAAAATTTAAATTTGTATCTACATTTGAGTCAAAGTTAGGGATGCTCTTAGACATAGTTATACTAATTTTAAAAAGGAGTATTGTGATTAAAATTTGATTTAATTTATTAAATGGTAGATATATTCAAATATTAGAATGAATTTTCAATTCTATTTCAATATTTATTCTAAATTGTTGTCAAACATTGGAATAAAAATATACATTCTATGATATTCCCACCTTTATTCCATTTTCATGTTTATTTGATTTTTAAATAAAAACATTACTATGTACCAAACACAACAATAATGTTTCACTACACTTATTATTGGCCCAAAGATACTTGGGTTTATTTTAGTTGAGTTGCGCAAGTCGTTATCATCGGCTTGCAACTTATCTCCCAACCCACAGCACTGTGAGTTGGCTTGAATTTTTGGTCATGGTCAACTTAATCTTCTAGCAAATACTTGTGTATGTATTACTTGATACTGTTCCGTATCACCCAATCCTGTTTCGAGACACCGCAATTGATGCATTTCAATGCCCTCCAAGTCAATGAGACCGTCGGCTATAAACAACAAACCACCACTAGATTCAACACAAGGTGAAAACAATCAAATAAAATTTCCTCAAGCCAAGTTCAGACATTTTCTTCCTAGCAGCCTGTGTCCATGAAAGAGAAAATGAAGTACCAAAATGCAAGACAGCCTAGCAATCCAATAACATCGTTCAAGAACAAAAAAACATTGAATCACAATGCCCAAAACAAAAGTATATAGTTGTTCTACAATTATGTCGAAGCCTGCACGCCTTGTATACCAATGAAGTTACCTTGGCATAGATGCATGGCACTGGTCTGGGAAGCAAGAAAATCAAGTCCTAAAAGAAAAGGTCCGACTTGTACACATGGTGATGAGTCTCCATAGATGGCCCAAGTCCAGGAGATCTCTGATCGTCTAACATCAAACAAATCTTCAAGAAAAACAGAGACTGCTACGAGGAAGTTGACAACCTGATGACAGCAGAATTTAAGGAAGTTCAGTCATTTGGCAGACTGCAGGCATGTTATTCCAAGAGCAGGAACCAAACCCCCATCCCTGACTAGAGGAAGAAGTTCCAGGAGTCATGTTCTTAAAATCGCTACCCAAATCGTCACCAAGAAGGGTCGTAATAGCATCAGTTGTGACACCTTGGTCCTTGGCACATGCGACACCCTGCTCAAGCCAACATGAACCAAGTAAAGCATCAGGCCTGGAGAAATCTAACTGAGTTGAATTTTGTTTTGTATCCTCATCCAGAGTCCAAATCTGATCTGCTGGTTCTGACTTTACGTTGCATCCTGCAGTAAAATAAAGCACAAAATAAGAAACCGAATTCTACGTGCAAACTTTACCTTGACCATAAAATCATAAAAATGTGGACATTTGGCAGAAGAGCACCAGGAGAGTGAAACTTGAGAGATAATGAAGAGCGAATATATGAAAAGCAATACACGCTAAGAAGGATATAAATTATAGTGGAAGCATACAGATTTCTCCAGGAATAAGGGAAGGTATGAATAAAATTCAGGGTATCCATGAATCAAAATGCCCACCAGGAAAGGTGTCTGCAGGTGGATTATCCTCCAACGAACTTCCAGTGGTACTGATAGGAGTGCACTCATTGAAAATTGAAGCTTGCGAATTACCCAAAGGTGATATAGGTTCCCTAAAATCTTCCCATTCCGGGGAACAAATATTCAGGTCAGAACTGTCTGCCATATCACCAGGAGTGACAGTAGAAGAATTTGAACTCTTGTCAGGTGATTGATTCTTTGCACTGCTTCGAGTCTTTGCCTCATGTAGCAAAGCATCCAATAGGCCACTATTCCGTGGTGAAACAGCATCGGACTGGAGAGAACCAGAAGGTGGGGGAGACTGAATAAAAGCATCCACTGTGTCGAACAAAGGAGGCGGAAAGTGTGATCCCCAGCTAACTATATCAGTTTCTGAATGTTGGAATGAAGGGAGCTCCAACTTCACAGCCCCCGAGGCGGGCGTAGAAGCAGAGAAATTGCCATTTAAAAGGGGATGGCTACCCTGATCTATACCAAATGGCATCATGTTCTTGGTATTAGGGTCAGCATCATATGAAGAAGGCAAATCAAATGTTCGGGAAATTTTGTTCTCATGACCATCACCCTGAGTAGGGTCAAATGATGGGGCCACATTTCCAAAGCCCCTGATGTACCCGGATAATGGGGTCACTGCTTCCCGAAGACGCTTCTGACGCTGGACGGTTGGGGGCACAAAACTATGAAACTGAGAAGAACCAAGGCCTTTAATCAGCAAGCTGCTCGTAGAAAAATCAGGAAGTTCTGGGATATAAGGTAAGATTCCCTGATTGGCCTTTAAACTGTCAAATATGACATCAGGTATGTCATAACCGCCAGTTTGCAAAAGATCATCACGTCTGTTATCACCATTATGAATTCCAGCAAAATGGTTTTCGTGATTCTCTTGCAACGCGTGCAAGCACACTTCTGGAGGATAAAGAGGTAAGCCTGCACGTTGACGTCTTTTAATTCTGGTGTTCCAATAATTCTTTATCTCATTATCTGTCCGTCCAGGCAACTGAAATGGGCAAGAAAGGCAATGGAATGAAATCTTGGAAAACTTAAAATGACAGCTTTGAAAAAGTATTGATTTAATTGGAAAATTCAAAACTTTTGGTCCTGCAAACTATGTACCCCAAAGGTCAACTAAAAAATGGTTTTTGTATGAAAACAAGAAATTTTCTGTTGTCATATTCTTTCCAGAGAGTAATTTTCTTTTGTCATTTGCCAAAGAAGAACAAATCAACATATATTGTTCTTTAATAAGTCTACCCGATGCATGGTTCTCTAACGCACCCCATATATCGTCAGCAATGTATGCTCAAGAAATGGTTCTTCTCATTTCAAATAACCACAGAAATGTAATCTCATTTATGTTAGTTTCGATCTTTTAAAGTAGTAAGAGTGTATCAGTCACAAAATGTACATGGTAATTAGTCTTATAAATTTTGAGCACCCATTAAATCCTTATAAAAATATACTAGAAATAAAACAAAGAACTCTTGTAGTAAATTAATTTTTCATACTTCCAACCAGAATTATTTCAACAGCCAAACACAAAGGTCAAAATAGTTTCTGAAAGCACCAAGATCACACCTGTAAATAATTACTCAATATAAGTGCAATGGCTCAACTTTCAAAATAAGTGACGGCAACAAATCGACAGCATTCATTACTAGCGAAGATGACAGCTGAACATAATTCAAGTTTTACATATCGCGCAACTGTCAAATAACAATGCTGTTTTACTATACAATTTTTACATATCAACAGCATTCATTACTAGCGAAGATGAAAGCTGAACATAATTCAAGTTAGGTATTCGACCAACTGAAATAGTTCTCAATTTTGTGACCCAGGACCAGAACATGTCCTAAAAATCAAACCACCAGCCAGGTCATAAAAAATTGGATCAATTGAGACTGATTTCAGTTTTGGCTACTGGAAAAATGAAGCAAAGGTAGTAAATGCTTTAACCATCACAATTTAGATTTTCAATACACAAAGATATTTTTGTTTCACTGTAAGACTTGATTGACTAGGCCAGCCAAGCCCAGCTCAGTATTGTGCTGGTCTAGTACTTTACCTTGATGTGAGGGAAGGAGTGTTCATGTTCATGATGGAGAGAAAACTTAGCTCCCATATGCCATAGAGATGAAGGAACATGTGAGTAATGCACTCCAGCTTGAGTTGTCCCACATTGAAATTTTAAAATAATCTGGTTGTATATTCTAGTCTTGCTCCCATAAATGCCTAAACTTGAAAAAGAATTGGAATGGTACTTAATGCCTTTTGTATAGTTTTTGGTTTTTGGGTCCATTTGGGAATTACTCAAGTTATCAGGCTTACCATTGGTTTCTCGATGTCATTTTTTGTGTGTTCTGCTTTCTGCAAGATCATGTCTAAGACTTAAACATTCAGGTCTCTCATGTAGTCATATACATTATTTATAATTTTTATGATCTCTATCAAACTTTTTTTGCAAGCATCATTGAGATCATCATCACATTCATCTATTAAGATCAGACTTCATACATCTATTACTCATCGAAATAATTGCAATTATACAACAAACATCAGTTCTAGAAGAACTATGAACACAATTGCAAAAGAACAGCTTGAGTTTCCAAACAATACAATAAGTCAACCATTTTAAATTTTCTGTTAAGCAGTATGTTATTCTTTCACAGTAATGATGAACTAACCCCAACATCTGAAATTCATAGAGAAATTTCACTAAAAAAATATTTTTTTAATAAACAAGAACAATATTTAATCAATAAGGAGCATGATACAGACCATAGTAAAAGAAGTAATAGAAACACTTACATGTGCAGCCATCCTGGCCCATTTGTTTCCCATCTTGGCATGGAGTTCAACGATCAGCCTTTCCTCTTCTGGAGTGAATGCCCCTTTCTTCAGGTTTGGTCTCAGATGATTTGCCCATCGCAGGCGACAGCTTTTACCACACCGAGACAGCCCAGAGTGTTTCTGAACTGCATTCCAGTTACCTTCTCCATGCTTCTTGACATACTCTACCAAGATTGCATCTTCTGCAGATGTCCATGGCCCTTTCTTCATAACAACTTCTCCATCTGCACTTCCTCTGCCATTGCCATCATCAGTCAGAGGTGAATCAATCTGATCTCTGGAGAGTAATCCATCATCACCCTCGCTGGTTGTGCGGCTCATCTCTATCACTGAGCTCCCAAATTTGAGGCAACACAGTTTCTGTAAAATTGAAAGTGAAGGGTGATCTCCTGAAGAAAATAAAAGCCAACATGCAGAAATATCAAACACTGCAAACCCATATAAAGCTTAGCTTTTTTGTTTTGGTTTGGGTGGGAAACATAAAGAGATTTTCTTAGAGGCCTCTAAACTATCAACTGCGCGGCGTTTTCTTTCCTGTTTTGATAGGGCGTGTTTTTTTGGGCGTGTATGGTGGGGGGTTTGGGTTGGAGGTAATCCAAGGGCCAGCAAAGCTATAAATAACTGCAGATAGATAAGGCAAAGCAATAAACAAAGACCATAACAATGATAGCACTAAAATAGTCAATTAACAAGGCTCTGACCACTTTAATTAACTACTTGAATTAATTTTTTTAGTTATTAATGGAAAATATTTTTTTCTGGATAAATCATGAGATTTGAACCTGCTCAAGTTTCCATGAATAGGGTTATTAATGCATGCCATAAAGGGAAACATAAAATAACAAAAGAATATTATCCTCAGATATTAAATTTCAAAGATCCCAAATCAGCTACAGTAGTTCATTAAATAAAGCTCCAAAGGGAAAGATAATATTTTAATGATGACTTGGCCCTAATATTATTAAATCAGCTTGGGCACTACACATTTATTTTTCCTTCAGTCTGTTCAGAAGAGTATAAACCAAGAAAAAGATACCTAAAAGTGGAAACTAAAGCTGAAAAAACATACTTGATTCATTATTACACGAGTACTAGAGCACAATAACCCTTACAACTCATTTTTCCACATAAGACAATATTCCAAAATTAAACCAGAAACCAAAATGAATCACAATCATATACACATACATATACATATGCTTATAATATCAGCAAAAGCACCAGGTGCTGAAGGAATTAAAAGCTAGTGACTTGAGTCATTATATGAAAGATTTGGCAGTAGTAGGGGTGTAACATAGGTATTTATCTTATGGATATCACTACTTGCGTGGTCCGTTTCACATGATTGTATTGTATTGATGGAGGAATATTTAATAAAGTTTGAACTTAGAATATGTAGTTTTTTACCATGTAAATCACCAACTGTAACTTAAGGTATTCATTTCAATACTGACATAAACACAATCATTGGTGAATATAAATGATCGCCAAATCTATCTAACAGCTCTAAGAACTGAAATTTGAGGCTTGATCTAGCAGAATTTACGCAGATCTAATTCCGCACAAAAATAGAAGAAGGAAAGTTTATCTTTTTTTTTTTCCCCCCCTCCAGGAAAATGGCTAATTACCTGAATTAAACGAAGATGGGTATAGATGCAAAATCCAAAAAAACCATACACCGAATCGCAGAAAAGTGACCCTTACAGAATCCCGAAATGGAAATCAGGAATGTGGAACTTTGATTACAAACCCAGAAGCGAACAAAAAACTATGTTACACCTGAAAAACAAAATTCCAAAAAAAAAAAAACCACAAATTTTAGCTGGTATTCTCCTGAATTGGAATGATTCCACACCCTAATCAGGGCAAATGAATGAGAAATTCGACAAAATTTGATTCAGAGCGAGAGAGAGAGAGTAAACTCACAAATTGGGGCCCCAAAAGAATGAACAAAGAATGAGACTTGGAACGCGGAAACCAGAGCGCTAGAAATCAAAAATGAAGGATTGGAGAGAAACCCTAAGGACGCGTCGGGGAGAGAGAGAGAGAGAGAGATGAGATGGCGAGAGAAGCGTCAAAAGAGGAGAGAGAGAGGAGGAGAGAGTACCAGATTCAAGAGCTTACAGAGCTGGTGGAGATGTATTCCTATATATAACTCGTAGACGGAACTTTCATGCAGCCACAGCCACACGGTGGACCCATGGTCATGCCATCAGGCCTACACTCTATTTAGAGAGAGACAGATAGACACAAAAGGTTGGTTTTTGGAGAGAGAGAGAGAGAGAAGGAGGAGGGGGTTTGGGGTTGCACTTGCATACTTATATCTTTTTTTTTTTTTTTCTTTTTTCCTCATTCGTTGTTGTACAATCATTTTGAGTTCATTTATTAAAGTTTTTATCTTCACATGAATATTCTTCATATCATTCTCCTCGAACAATCTTCTTCCTTTTATTTTTCCTTAAAAATATGGAAACATGAATATTAAATATCTTATTTACGCTAAAAAAAGATAAATACTTAAGGAGGCAAATGAGGGACAAAGGGTAGGTAAAGACTAATATGTAGTGGTAGCGAGAGTCTCCAATGACGTTCTATCGATTTTTCAAAAAATTCTAATAAGAGTTTACGTTTGTCTTAAGTATGTTGGAACGTTAACATACTGTTCAACTGGTTTGACCGACAATTTTATTTTCTACTTCCTTGTTTTTCTTTTGTACGTCTTTAATGTCTTTTAATCAACTTTTTCAAAAAACCAACCTAAAGTTTACATGTCTTCACCATTCAACCCCTCTAAATCTTCATGACAATTTGGCAACTTCCAAGAACATCCAACATAAGATTTACATTGATCTCGAGTGTTATCCCTTTGCTAGTGTGTTTTATGGCATTTTGTCAAGTTTTCCACCAAACGCAACTTAAGTTTACATTTGTCTCAAATGTATTGGGAAGTTAACACAGTCCAAAAGAGATAAGGAGGTCCATTGTGAAGTCTACACATCATCTATCCACCACTAATTAGGAGTCTAACAACTATGTGAATAAGATGGGCCCCTTTCTCCAATGGGGCCTCCTCCTCCAATGTTACCATACTTTGGATCAAGCTCATCCGAACCTAACCTAAACCCTACATAAGTTGCCTCACCCTACTTTGCTCTACTTTGTCAAACAAGCAACCTTAATTTATGCCAAAAATGTTAATTCAAACATGTGACAAATAGAGGGGTTTTTTTTTTTGCCACTATAAAACCATAATAACGAATCTAAGTTATGAGACTCAAAAAATATCCCATGAGTAGTGGGTTATAAGTTGAAAATTTTGATTGCAAAATCAATCAAAGACATATATTGGGAAGTTCAATGGAATTCTTTAATTGAACACAGAATTTAAAGAGTACTATTTCGCTTTCAAATTTTCTTTTGTTCGTTTTTCCTCTTTCACAGTTGTTCAATCATTTTGAGCCTATTTATTATGTTATAGAGCTAATCTATTCACCACTCATGCGATCTTCATTCTTTTATGTTATCTTAAGCACGAAAAGTAGAAATTGCACATGTTATTTACTCAACAAAAATAAGATGCATTAGAGGTCAATGAGGGACAAAAGGTAGGTGAAATCCTTTGTGTTTGTGTGTGTGTGTGTAGATCAAAAGTGTTAGCCTCCTATGGAGTTTCATCAACCTTTTGCAAAATTTTAATCAAAGTTTATGCCTGTCCCTCCATGTATATTGGGATGTTAGTGCAATATCAAAAGGTTGGACATATAAAATTCTCTCTCTCTCTCTCTCTCTTGTGACTCTTCAATGTTGGTAATAAAACTTTCAGAAAGTTCCAAACTGTGGACTACGTCTGTCTGAAGCATTCTGTCCTTGCGAATCCCCTACCCCATTTGAAAGCTTTCAGAAAATTCAAAGGTAGGATTTACACTTATCTTGAGTGTTTTCCTTTTGCTATAAATGTATTGTGTTTGGTCAAGTTTTCCTAAATGTAACTTAAGTTTACATTCATTTCGAAAGTATGAGGAGTTGAAAGGAGTTTGATCTATCTGCCAAAACATGTGTTCCGTTCTACCATATCTGAGGATGGCTTACAAATTTAGAAAAATTTGGAGTAGAAATTTATTTTTCACTTTCTCATTTTTCTTTTTTTGAGTCCTCAATGGCAATAATCTAACAATTTTAAGAAAGTCCAACCTAGGGATTACATCTGTCTCAAACATTCCACCCTTGTGAATCCGAATAACATTTTGAACACTTCCAAAAAATCCATCATAGGATTCACACACGTCTTGAGTGTTCTCCTTTTGTTAGTATCATATTGAGTTTAGTCAAGTTCTCTTCAATGTAACTTAAGTTTACATCTGTCTCAAATGTATTAAATAGTTGAAACATTTGATAGAGGTAAGGTCCATAAATTGTATTTGCTCTCTCTCTCTCTCTCACACACACACATGTAGAAGTATGCACGTTATCTCACAAATTTAGAAAGGGTGGACGTACAAATTTATTTTTCACTTACTTATTTTGTTTTTGTGAGTCTTTAATGAGGCTTATCTAACTTTCAAAAAGTCAACTTAGAGTTTACATGAGACTCTCAAGCATTCTGCACTTACGAATCCCAAACATCATTTTGAAAACTTTCAAAAAAATTCAAACAAAGGATTTACACATCCTTGAGTGTTCTCTTTTTGTTAGTATGTATTGTTTTAGGTCAATTTTCCTAATAAGTGTAACTTACGTTTACATCCACCTCAAATATATGTAGCTAACAAGTTCGATAGAGGTAAGGCCTACAAAATTGTTTTCTCTCTCTCTCTCGTGCTAAGCATGTACACCATCCTTCTATAACTATAAGTACACATGGCTTCACAAATAAGATAGATCATTCTTCTCCTAATGAGTCTCCTCCCCCCAATTTATCACTCTTTGAATCAAGTTCATCTCAACCTGACCTCATCCTTGCATTGGCAAGTCGTAACTTATCTTACCCCTCATGCACTCTATTTTGCTAACATAACTAATCTTAATTCGAAAAAAAAATCAACTCAGCTCTAAAAAAACTAATCACATTTGTCAACTCTTACAAGGTAGCTCTGACCATGAAATTTTTATATAGACTAATAAAAATGTTTTACAAAATGCAATAAATGTTACATTTGACTTTTGGCAGTATTTTTTTTGGGTCATATCTACAACTACTTGACCACTATTGATAGGTATTGCGCTTTAGTGACTTCAATTCTTGGTATTATCATTAATTATCGGATGGTGAGTTATAAATGGAAAAGTTTGATTACAAATCTATCAAAATAGAAAATGTAAAATATCATAAAATTCATAAATTCAACATCAAAGACACAATTTCTTACTTTAGGAAGTCTACTTGGTAACCCGTGCTTGAAGGTATGGTATAACGTAAGTAAGAAGTGATAAATTTGTGGGGGAGAGAGGAAGAAATTCAATGTGAATGATTTTGAGAGGGATGTTGATGACCGTTGAATGAGCTTATTTGAGATCATCGGATGGACTTATTGAAGTCTGCCCTATTTTATATTATAGAATATAGAGTATTCAAAAAGACTAGTATTATTTGACAAATAAATTGAAAAATTACCCACGTGGGAACTGAACAAAGAGAGAAGTGTCTTTTCTTGGAATGACAAAGGTGATGCAAAGATGTAGGTATCAATTTTGGTCATTTTGGAAAGGACCAATGAGACAGCAATAAACAAAGGAGGATGAATGAAAAATAACAAATAATTTAATGGGTATTTTCGTTTCACAAACTTCTCGTAGTTTGATAAAGTTTCTTTACATACTTACATTTTTTAAGTAGTTTTTATATATAACATTTGTTTTCGTATTTTTACTTTTTGTGAACAACATTTATAAGCAATGTTTCTTTTGCAAGTAATTTTTTTTTTTTTTTTACTTTTTTGAATTTGCTTTAGAAATACTAATAAAAGAAATAATATGAACTATTTGGAAAATAAAAATGAAGGAAAATTTTGTTTAATTTATAACATTAGATATGAAGAAATTAATTAAGCCTCGTCATTACCTACCCACACTATAGAGAATGTTGGGAATTTAATTATATGACAAAATAATATCATTCATTTTTTCAGAAAACATCACATACGGGGTACATTGTACAAAATTTAATTGGAGATGAACTTTACATTCGCGTGGTGTTGAAAAAAAATTTTCAATAACATTTGACAATGATGTGGTTGATTAATTCCATAATACTTGGATAATTTGAATAGTAAAATCAAAATCATGAATACTCTCACCACAACACAAGGCTCAACTCCACTTGTTTTCTCTAAATAAAAAGAAAATATTAGGTAACTCGATTGCAATGTTATCTTCAACAATATCTAGTTGAGAGTAATGAAAATGCATTTTCATTTGATTTATTGACTTACTAACATTTTTATTTTAATATATCATCAGAACCTGTACTTACTTTCTGTAAGTAGAGAAATGGTATATATGTTACAAGGTGCGATTTCAAACTAGAGACAATTGGGGTATTGATTTTACTTGAAGGATTGGAATCTTGCTTTTTTTTTTTTTTTTTTTTTTTTTAATTTTGATTAGCAAAAGGGGAGGAGCGACCAGTAGGTAGTAACCTCTCTTAAGCGTGATCATAAGGGTTCCTAATTGTGAAATTTTTTATTTAAGTTATATCTACTATCCCGGAAGAGTAGTTTGTCATCACAACATTACTAAAATCAAGTAGCAAACTATGTTATTTTCGTGAATAGAACCATACTTGATAATTACATGGGAGTCGGTGATAATTTTAAACAGGTACGACTTACCACTAAATCACCAATTCGAGTGATGAGCATTTGCTATTTAAAGAATACAAGAATTGAACACACAAGTGGAAATAGTCAAAACATTACACAATTAAATTTAATAATATTGGGTGAGACAGATAATAATTCATCTGGAGAAGACAATTAGTTGCTAACACATTCAACTAAAGGCCAAGAAAATCTTAGAAGTGGTCTAGTGATTGAGCTAGTCTTTAGTAATCCAAAAATATCAAGTTAAAACGCTTTTCATACTCTTTAAGTGATAGTTATTTTTGTCTATTTACAGATATACTCTAACCCAGCTCAAACTACGGTAATCAACTGTTGAGCTTGAGAAAGTAATCGGCACAAATCTAAATGAAGTTCAAATTTGAAAGGATTGGGAATTATAAATGATTGATAGTTAGGTTTGTACTTTCTAACATTGATGTAACTTATTATCACCAATTAAAGTAATTTTTTTTTTATTTAGAATTTCAACTTTTGTATATTAATTTGCAATTTTAGTATTTTGTAGAATAGATATTGGGTTTAAGTGACAAAAATACAAAAATAATATGTTTAACACCATCAAAACCGACCTAATGAGTATTTGTCAAAGATCCACAAATACTTTACCAACATATCATATTTGGATTGAATTTATGTATATTTAAACTTGTTAAAAAAATTAATTTGTACCATCTGAATGATTTTATTTGTAGAATATATCTCTAAATCCTTTAAAAGCTAGAATTTCGATTTGAATATTTCATTTCAATTTCATTAATTTATAGAGTTTAGTTTAACAAATCATATCTAAATTTTAACTCTATTATCGAATAATCATGCATTTATAAAATTAAGGTCAGATTAATTCAAATTAAAATTCTGATATGAATAATCAGTGAGAAATGTCAAATTCATATCCGACTAATTAGATTCAAATTCAAATTGCAATTGACCTAAATCCGACTCAAACCTAACTTCTAGTCCACGTACTGTTAAGGTTTACATGTGTTAGCCCAAAATATCATTAATTGATTGTATTAGTCACTCTTAACTTAATCTAATTTAATAATTATTACATTAGGAGTTGTCTAAGGTACTCAAAAAATAAATCGGTACTAGACTTTCATTTATCACATTTGTGAATATTTTTATCACTGTTGTGAGTATTTTTATCGTTGTTATGGAACGAAAAAAGGTGAAAAAAATATTTTCTACAATAGTATTATTTAAATTTATAAAAATAATAATATTTAAATTTATTTATGTGCAACGCACGTCGTGCATTGGTAATAAAATATAAAGACTTGAATTCTATCTCCTTGTTTAGCAACTTCTATGTATCTCCTTTCGCTTCGCAAATACATTAGACACATCGATGTATTAGGGACGAAGCAATGAATTTTGCTTAGGGTGGATATTTTAATTACACATTTTAATTTTTTTTTTCTCTTAAACAATCCCACTATATAATATATTTATATTTATCATATCAAATTTGATACATGAAGTCCATTAAAAAAATTAAAAAATAATGTATATTGTATATGTATAAAAAAATAACTAATTATCACCATTGTAAAAAAGTGGAGCTAATTGTTATTTTTTAAAATTAAAAAAATATCAATAATTCACTAACTATTCATTAAATTTATCATTAATTTCAAACATTATCACTGAAATATTAGTATCGTAAAATTACTAAACTAAAATTTAAGAGTTAAATATAATAAAAAATTGAAAATCAATTGACATATTATAAAAACTATAATTAATACTCGAAAAGTAATAGAGTCGATTTCTTAAAAAAATTCATAAATAATAAAACTAAGGTTATCTGGAAAAAAAGCTTAATACAATAAAAAAGACAAAATAATTAAAATAAAAAAATTATAAGGTGAAAACAAGTAAAAAATATATATAATTTTTAACATATATAAATATAAGTTTTAAAAAAAATTGCCTCGTTCCTGTGTAGCTCCGCCTATGGATGTATATAAAATAATTCTATTATCGGCTTAGCAGCACACAATAATAAACCCAAGGTGACGTTTGATTACATTATTCAACTTGTGAATGACAACATTTATTTGAGTGCATTTGTCAGCATATCGATGTATGAATTTAGGATAAGGTTTCGATATTGGCATGGTACTATATCAAAATTCATTTTTAACCGTTAATTTTAATCTTGATAATTTATAATTATTGATAATAAAAACAATAATATAAGAAAACATACTAAAAATAAAAAAGTGTATGCGTATTATATTTTTATTTAATAAAAAGTAAAAATTCAATACTAAAAAATTACTTTTCAAGTTATTGTAAGTACTAGTTTTTATAAAACATCAACATCTATATTAATCATCTCTATTGATCTGCTTGTGGATAAGTGGGCCATATTGACTGCATTAAATAGTGACATCATTAATTGGTGAATCCCTGGGATAAGACTAATCTCATTTTGACTTAATAAATAATGACATGACATTATTTCTATTGATATGCTTGTGGATAAGTGGGCCATATTGATTGCATTCAATAATGACATCAACTATAAGTGGACCCATCGGAAGCGTAATCTTATTTTTATTTAAAAAATAGATCTAATTTATTGACATAATGACGTAACTGTAATAAAATTATTAGATTAACACTAAATTTTAATATTTGATGGAATTCACAATTAATTTAAAGATCTTAGTGAATTATGTCAATAACTTAAATCCCAATAACGTTGCTCATTAGACAATAGTATAAGTGTGAGTGAAATCTATTTTAATATATTCTTTTTTTACTTATGTTTTTAAAATATCATTTATTGTGAATTCAAATAAAATTTATTATATTGAAAGTGACTCATCATTAATCTATAGTTGAAATCAATTATATGTGTTAAAATTTATGTTATAATTACTTTTATATCATCTAATATATACATACTAGTTATTGTCTGTGCCTGAAAGCATATAATAATAAAAATTTATAAACAATAAACATTTATATTTATATCAAAAATTAAATCACAAACATAGAGGAGAGATAAATGAATTTAAGTATTGCTTGTGGTGGGGGTGAAAGGTGGTGGTGGCGACGGTGATGGCAGCGGTGGTAGTAACGACGATGGCGGCGACGGTGGTGGTGGTGATGGTGGCAGCGATGGCGACACAAACGGGGGTGACGGCGAGGGTGGTAGTGGTGGTGGTGGTAACGGCAATGGTGATGGCAGCGATGACAGTGGCATGTGGCGGTGAAGGCAGTAGGGGTGCAATTTGGGTTGGGCAACCCAATTTCAACCCGAAAAAATTAGGACTTGGGCAAAAGTTTTTAATACTTGGGTTGGGCTTCCGTCAAAAAACTCCAACCCGAATTCAATTTGGGTTGGGCTCGGGTTAAGGCCTCATGAACCCGAGTTTAACCCGAACCCGACAAATTTTAAAAAAAATATATATATATATAAAACATTAGCACTGATTTTTTATTTTTGTTCTATCATTATCTGTCTCTCTCGTTCTCTTAGTCTCTCTCGTTAAAAACTTGGTTGAAGTTATTGGTTATTAATTTATGTGAATATTATGTAATATATGTATTAAGTTTAGAACAACAAGCCTATTTTATGTTCTATCCGAATTAAACTTGTAAAGAAACCCAAAATCAGTCTGAAATCAACAATCCAAATTCAACCTGAGCCTGTCCAAATTAAACTTGGGTAGTGCTCGGATTGAGTTCCCCAACCCGAGATAAGGTTAGGGTTGAAGATTATATACCTAGGGTTGATTGTTCAACCCGCCCGAATTGCACCCCTAGAGGGCAGTGGTGGTGGTGGCGATGGCGGCGATGGTGGCAGCTATAGTGGCGGTGGCAATGGTGTCAACGGTGGTAGTGGTGACAGAGGTAGTGGTGGTAGTGGTAGATGTAGTAGTGAGGTGGTTCCAAACACTATTTTTTTTAAAAATATTTATGAAGAATAATTCCTAAAAACACTTTTAAAAGGTAATTCCAAACGTATCTTTAGGGACCTATTTTTTCTATTAAATTTGGGGTTTTAATATTAGCCGTCAGATTAATTTTAAAGTAAAATTTTAAAAAATCTCAACCACGAAAAGTAAAAATCATTTTGTTTATTTTTTGAAATTTGAATTGTAACATACTTTATTATATAAATGTTATATTGATCTATTACTTATTAGGGATATATTAATTTTATGTGTAGATATAATAATAAAATATAGTTAGGAATGAACATGTATGAAATTGATTAGTTAATTATGTAGGGTTATGAATATTTTACTCTCGGCCTGGATGACTTACTTTTGATTGAACTAAAGAAAAGATTAGTTGAGGTAAGAATAAGTTGACATAGATACACCCCTGACTGTTGAAAAAAAAAATTATTTATGACTTTTTTTTTTTTTGGCGAGTGAAATTATTTACCATAGATTCCAATATAACTTATTATATATAAGTAATTTCCTCACTCATTAATAATGTGTGATCTATTTTTTTGTATAAACTCGATCGATCGATTATAATGTCAATACCCCCAACTAGTTGTACAAGTCCATGTATAATTTAGATCTCGTTAATGGAATATATTGGAAGGAGCACAATTGCAAACTTAATCAACACCAAATAATTAATTATTCTTAAAATTTTATTTTTTATTTTGTGTTTTTTAAATAAATTATGTATGATGGGGGTGCAACTAGGATCAATGATGTCGAGCTATTATTATGTGTATGAAAACAAAAAACTTGTGAAAGGAAAGGAAAGGTGGAAATGCATGAACATGAAGCCATGAACTTACGTTGCCTTCTTGGATTTTCCTTTTCTTAAGTTGATAATAACTTGCTCCAATGAAACTGATGGCTGAGTTTCTCATGACGTGTCCAATCACATGACATGCCGTAATACAATACATCTATATCTATAATATAAAACACACAACATTTAATAAATCTATTCGATAATTTAAAATAGACTCGTTCAAAGGTCAATAAACTTTCAAAAAATTTATTGTAATGTAATTCATCAAATTTCATGTCGATCTATTTATTAAGTCATTTTGGTGCATATTTACCAAATTGTATCTATAATAATTAGATGTACTAGATCTCGCATGTCTACAAATTTACCATTGAATCCGAGCTTGTCAATAGATCGGACTCTAATTCAAACTCGAATCCGATTAGTTGGTTATAGATTAATATTTTTTTATCGATAATTCGACTCTGAATCTGAGTATGATATCTTATATTTCATGTATTCAAATTAATATTATGATTTGATCTGAATTATTTATATATTTGTATAAAAATATTTAAAAAATTAAGTGATTATTTAGAGAAATTTAGTTAAAATTTAGTTAATTAAATTATTCAGATTGGATCGAATTTCAAATTATTAACGGATTCAAATATGGACCACGAAAATAAAAATTCATCGAATTATCAAATTGGATTCAAATCAAGTTTTTGAAATCTAATTTAGATTCAAATTAGTCAGAATCCGACCTATTAACAAGCCTAGTCCAATCTATTTTAAATTAGGCTTAACCGTACTAATTTGATATTGAACAAGCAGATCATTACGAGTGTTATCAAATGAAAAAATCTGTCGAGTTCACCCTATTTAATATTCAATCCTTTGAAATTAAATTTAATTCTATTAATTTTTCATTGTAATCACGAATAAACAATGCTATTGTGATATAATTTGAGAACATAATATATTATGACTAATGGAGTGATAATGAAATACATTTAAGGTTGCAATGAGTCTCATTATTAAATATATTCCACTATCATCCACTTGTCACGATGCATTATCTCTTCAAATAGTGTCCCTCAATTATATCTCAATAACATTAGTGATCACGAATTATATCTAAAATTAAGGATAACTCGTGTCTGAAAGAACGGTATAATGTGAATAGTTTTAAGAGAGATATTGACGACTGTTAAATGAATTTATTTAAAACCGTTAGATGAATTTATTGAAACCTATTCTTTTTATATTATAAATTATCGGACTTATACAATGTGGATATGGAGGCAATGTTCTCGTGATGAATGCCCATACGTCTCACTTTTCTTCCTTATTATTCTCTCTCTCTCTCTCTCTCTCTCTCTCTCTCTTAAAGTGCATTGTGATAATGTAATGTCTGTCTCTCAGCTATATCCAGAGCCACAATCTAAGTTGCAAGCAAATGATGTAAGCAATGTCACAAATTCATCCCCCCCCTTCCCTTTCTTTATACGATGGGGGATTGTCTCAAAGGCTATGCCTTACGTTACCCTTCCTATTCATTGGTTGTGCTTTATGACTTGTGTTCATACTTATTATTTTGTAGCTGAATTAAGAATTAAAAAAAAAGTAAAATTTGAAAATTATTAATTTTTTAATTTTGCCTTTTCTCATCCATCAAGCCCACCACTGCCTCGTATTGTCTCATCCCCACCCACACCACCACGACCTCCACCATCCCATTGCCATCGCCGCCGCCACAATCACATCGCAATTACCAACATCACCCCCCAATTACAATCACATCTCATCAACACCCCTCATTTTACATTGCTCCAAAGAGTATCTCCAATCAAACGATATATGTCAAATTTAATTTGAAGGCTTATGTAATAATTTGACATCTTCACCTTGCACTTTAACCAATATGTAAAAACAATTTATTTTATCCAATTTTTGTCTTTAAATCTCTTTCATTATATTAATTTAATATATGTATTTGAAATAAATTTTGGGTTGGAGAAGCCTTGTATGTCAAAAAAAGCCGTTGGGGCCTCCACCTGACAGCTGGCATACCGGTTGAAGATGCTTTAAGCTATCCGCTTTCTCACATTGCATTTTTAAACTATTGGTATGGGTTGAACTTTACCTTCAACATTGACTCTTGTCCAACTGTTTTTAGGACAAAAATAAAATGTCATAATGTTAGAAGATGTGATGTGGTCTTTCCTTTCTAAGCTGACTGAAATTTTGTTTGTGCTCTAATTTGTCACGAAAATTTGAACATTAGTCAACGATTACGACAATGTGAAATTCAAATCAATAGTTTAAAGGCATTGTAAAATGAGGGACAGTGTTCAAGGACCTTATGTCTCCATAATTTGAATAGGCATTTCTGTTCTTAGGATTAATTTTTTTTTTTGAATTAAATTAATGCTTTCTTATAAAAAATTTTAAAAAAAAATTTCATGTTTTATTCATTCAAAATCTATATAATAAGATAGCTAACATTTTGAAACTTATTCCCACATATTCTTTTTGTTTATTTCTATTACAAGTTGAATTATTTAATTTAGACATTGAAGAAAAATTTGAAAAATGAAAGAAAATTTGATATTTAATAAAATTATGTGAACCTCTGTGATGTATAAAATCCCCTCTGTTGTCAAGTTTCTTTAATAAAGATTCTGAAGAAGAAAGATGCCATAAAAATGAGAATGGAAAGAAGAGGCTCAAGCTATACATAACATGAATGATGAGCTTAATATGAATTTCAAGGAGTTGGTTCCAATTTGCAAGAAAAAGACCCAAGGAAAATTCAGGTATTGCTTGTGAGATCGCAATCAATCTTGGTCAAATTTACTGAAACCAATAACTAGAGTTGAAAGTACAAACATTAAAACATTAATGAAAACAAAAAACGAGAAACAAAAACATTACCAAACAAGTCCTAAAGTTAGAAAGTACAACAACAGAAGAACCATCTGTCATTGAAGAATCAATGTGAGGCTGAGAACACAATTGAAGGCCTCAGAACATATTTTTCCCTCTTGTTTGGCATTTGAAACAGGCTTTGTTAGCCCAAGATAAACCTTGGAAGGAGAGAAGAAAATGCTATCACATGATCACTCGGAAAAAATCAGTCTTTTAGCATTGTCCACGTCACACACACACACACAAACACAAATTCCACATAATGAAATTGCATCCAAGTACACAGTAGATCAAACTGGTATCTGACTGTTAAAACTGAAGTAAATGTGAAAAACCATGCAGATTGTAATCCCATCTGGTATTTACCCTTGTTCACCCTCATGTTTGCTGAACATTTGGTGCAGCTTGGGCGCAGGGGCCATGGTAGACAGGCACAAGGTGTTAATCAAGGGAAATAATGACAAACAATAATAACCAGCAAAGAAAAATTTCCACCATTTCCAATGAATTCCACTTTTTTTTTGGTACTCTATCAACAAGATAAAAGAATAAGATTGATGACCAAAATTAACTTCAAACTGATCCATCAATCCAAAAAAAACAATAGCTGATGAATGATTTACATCTAAAATGAATGTTCAAATTTATCATTGGCCACTAGCAACCTAAAGGTTAAAAAAACCCAGTAACATCTTGGGCAACCCCCAGAAATCTTTTCGGGATAGTATCCTAATCTATGTTCTAGTACCTTCTCTGCTCGCAAACAAAGAAAGAGCCACCACCACCACCAAGTATTCATTCAGGAATTCCCCCTTGCAAAACCATGTATTTTGTATATTGTTCTTCTCTTCAGTTCATTCATCATATCTATATGAACTGCAGCACAATGATGCTCCCATTCAACGGCCAAAGAATCCATGTCTGCAGCTACTTGGGTATGGTGCAGGGAATTCTTCAAAAGGTATATTTTTTAATGCAATGAAATATACATACGGTGGGGGCTAAACCAAGAGAGAACTATTTGACACAAATCATCTCCGCTGATGCAGAATACTTCACACATGAGCCACTGCTACAGCAAGGGAGAGACAGAGATACTATTTCACACGGAAATCATGCCTAAATATGGTCAAATTCTGGGTAAATTTGTCCCTGTTCTTTGAATCCAAGCTTCGAGTAACATCAGCCATTAGTTTATCAAAACACAAGGAAAGGCGTTGATGCTGATCTGCTGGCTGCAAGACAAAAAAAATCAAGTGTCAATTTCAACGACAAGCAGGAACGAACAATGGAAACAGTAAACAATATAATAGTTTCCGAACCATCACTAAATGTAGATATCAACCTACAAGCAACAGAAAGCATGCCTCATGAGCTAATCTGCCAGCTTTACTTAAAGGAGATCACACCATAAGACTACAATGCAATGACACAGTTAGGATAGGGAGAAGGGGACGAGTGTCCACCTTTTGTGGCATGTAGAGGACCTAGAAGACCTGTGTGTAAAACATGTACAGAGATGACAGAAAAAGATAAGTGCAAAGAAAGAAGGGAGAGAAGAGGAAGAAAAAAACGAGAGGAGTAATCAAGCAGTTTAGTTCAGAGATAAAAAGGAAGAGAAGAGAGAAAAGGGTGGCTGGATGGGGGAAAACCAGAAGGGGAAATGGAAAGATGGAAGGAAATTCAGAATCAAGTGGTGATTTGTGAACTGATTGTGTGGAAATCTTAGGAAATGATGCTTGGCTTCCTGAGGTTGATGTGTACAGGCCTTGATGGATAATGATGAGGGGGTTTCTATTATATGCTCCCATTCTTCCAGTGATTAAATATGAGGTTATGTCAATGGTGTATTTTTAGCTTTTCTTTAATGGTGGGATTATTGGTATATTTGGAGTTAATTAGAGCTCTGAATTTTATGGAATTAAGTTACCCATTACATGACTAGAATTTACCTGAGTACATGGTGTGACAAATATGGTTGAAGTAATATAGATAAACAGGAAGTGTAAACAAATAACAAATTGAACTGAAACACTGACAAGGAAAAAAATCACAAAACATATGGTTTACAATTCTTTCAGCAAGAACAAAAACACAAGTGATGCTGCTCATGTCATGAGCATCAACTACAAATTTAATATCATATGGTCCACACCACTGTTCTACACAGATACTATTCTCTCTGTTCCACTGAGAGAGATGAAACATAAGAGATGCATTGTAAGCAGCCCACAGTTAAACAAAACTCCTATAAATTTGTCTCATGCATTGCAAGCAGCCCACAATTAAGGATGTTTTCTTGGTAGTTCCTGTCAATTTGTCTCATGCGTTGCAAGTATCCCACAACTTTTTTAGAAAAAATCCTTCTGTTCGATCCGATAAATTTGTCCCTGCTGTAATGCATAATAGGTACACAAGCTTGTATACAAAACAGTTTTCATGAAATTCAAGAATCTTCGGAAATAAACAGACTTTCTTTTTGCTGTTTCTTTTTCCATCTTCTATCTTTGGTTTGCTTAGGAATCATGCAGGAGGCCCAAATCAAAAGCCCCATGCAGACACAATGGGTTCAACATGACAACATTCTTTTTTGAAACTAAAAAAAAATATGACAACATTCTATTTAAGTATTAGAATAGTGTACCAAGCCGTAAGCTGACACAGAGACTCCAGAAACCATCAGCTCAATATTTTTTACACCAAATACTTTGCAAATAGCTAAGCCAGCTAATGTTCTGCAGCTTTTTAACTAAAGGCAAATACTATTCAAAAATAACATAGCAAGGTAAAAACTCACCTGTGACGCCAAAATATGAGCCCTCAAATCCGTAAATATCTGCAAAATGCAAACCACATGGCCAAAAAGTTTCAGACTATGACAAACTAATGATTCATAGATGTGAGATTCTGACCTGAATCATGTGAAGGGTTGAAATTACCCATGCGGCAGCAACATTTTTTGTTTATCTATAGATGTGAACATCACCTCTCTAGGCACTTAAACACAAATGAACAAAAGTGATTGTTCTCCAAATCAAAATGCAACTCTGTTATCTTCTATGTATGGAGACTATGAAGGTTTATGAAGAGTTTCTTGAGTAGGCCAAGGATGATGAAATACTGATTCAAGGGACAACTAAAGTTTCAAGGCCTGTGATATCAATACCAAAGGTTTTACCCCATGCAAGCCAGACCACCCAGGGAGATTCTAATTCACAAATGCCATCCAAGCGGTAGATTGTAATATTTTTGACATTTGGCACAAACAAGAGAGTCCAGCACTCCACCAGGACAAAACATTATAGGATAAATTTAGACTGTAACAGCAGAATTTAGAAGAGAGTTTGAGCTCAAATTTTATTTTTTTTTTTAAAATTTTTGGGTGTCAAAATGGTAAAGAATTAACTGAAGCACAATCTAGACTTAAATCCTTTCCAAACATATTAATATTATATTGGTTAAAGTCAAACTTTGCATAGTTTGATTGTTAAAACAGAAAATTAAAAGTTAAAGGCTGATGAAAAAGTCACAAAGTGGAGTATTCTTTCACAAATATTCTCTTGCACTTCTATCTTGAATGAATAGAACTGCCTGGGTTAAGTTGAGGCACAGTAACCATGCTCCTTCATAATCAACATAACATCTATGAAGTTCTTTCCATGTAATTGATTAAATAAAGAGTCAAGAATAAGGAAAAGCAGCAAAAAGTTGGTGCAATCCCTTACCTGCTCACTGATGAGTATCAAGCTCAGCATTGGTCTACTAAGACTCCACTGATTGCCACAGTCTTCAAATAAAACTATTTCGAAAAGGGTTTTGAGTATCTGATCAGATAAAAGAAAAGGCCAAAGTCAGATCAAGATTTAAAAAAAAAAAAAAGGTGCAAGACAGAAATAAGCAAAAAAACTGGCATTAAAAAAATGAAATTTGTTAAATGCAACTTCATCCCCAGCTTCCAATGCTGACTTAGTCAGACCAGTCTCCATCATAGAAGCCTAGGCCAAATTAATTCAATGTGAACAACTCAACAAAAATAAGCAAATACAGATAACCCTCCTATAGATATGATCTGCAAACTGAATAGAATAAATCTAGACTATAGATCCAACCTCCACCACAGACATTTAACTCCCCCCCCAAAAAAAAAAAAAAAACCAAAGAGGAAAATAAACCCTCACCAAAAAATGGAAATGAAAAGAAAATGTCCAGTTATTCTTGACCAGTTTTCTCAATTCCATGACCTTGTTCAGTCACCACATTATCCAAGGCCAATCCCAGGCAACAAGCAGATGAAATTCCAGAATGCGCTTTTCTCCTAACAAAGGAGCTTAAGAACATTATCTCACACCCAAATACAGAAAGTTTGCTAGTTCCTATATGAGATGTTATATGGACAAGCACCCAGGGAGAATGGCACAGGTGCAATACCTTCTATATTCATAAAGCCACCTAACATTAATAAGTCTTGGAACCAAACTCAGCTAAATGAAGAAAGAGATATAGCACCCTAAATAACATTAAAATTAACAGGGCGGACCCCTAAAAAAAGGGTATCTCCCAAGCAAAAACGAAAACCCAACGTTCACAGGAAGCTAAGAAAGTTTGGATATCTTTGATAAAGTTGCATGTCCATGTCACCTATTGATGCAACTTCTCAGACGCTTTCGGACACGCGCGATAATTCTTTGGCTGTGTCCATGAGTAGGAAATAAAAAGTTTATTCTAACATGTGTCTGACACTCCTTTGACAACGTATCTGACGCTATGGTCACTTCCCCTATAAGATATTGGGTGATCATTGACTGCTACAGTCTATTAGTCTAAACGATTTTGAATACTTGGTATTAGATTTACTTGTGATAAAGTAACCACTTAGTATATTGGGTAAATATATTTATATATACTGATAACTGTATATTTTTCATACATAGGATACAATTATATATAGTGTGTCCTATACATGCCTGTGGTCCTACTCTTTCAGATTTGCCATGTCCGCATGCAGTGTCTTGTTGTGCCTGCATCCCACACCTGTGTCCATGCTTCATAGACAGGATGCAACTGAGTCTACACCTCAAATGAAGCAATAGAATCTCCACGGGCTCTTTCCAGTCGGAGCATCTCCACCAATTAACTATTAGTACTACTAGGCTACCTTTTTCAGTCAATTTCCAAATAGAGCTAGCCTATTAAATAGATTTCCTTAGCCTATTAAATAGATTTCCTATCATTACCTTGTCAACACACTACCATTCATTAAAGGAAGGTGTTTGAGAGGGTATCAATGCACCTTAGGGAACTTGAAAAATAAAGCCCCCTCAAAAATTTTTAGTAGCTAACAACGCTCCTTTTCAAAACATAGGCATCGCTAATGAATGCCTTACTATAAAATGAATACTAGAAAGACCAACCAGCACTTGTAACTACTTGAGGAGATGAACAGTTCACATTATTTACAGCAAGCTAAAGTTTCACTGAATCATGTTCCAAATAGGATTTGTATCTATGAAGATGATGCTCCCCATAACTCTCAACTTTTACTCTCAATAAAAACAAAATACCAAATCCCCTCTATTTGAATTATGACTCCACTAATGCAGGATTTGGGATTGGAGATATAAGGGAAGACGTTCACCTATGTGAATTATATGTCAAAAATAGAGGGAGAAAAAGGTAACATAATTAGCCAAAAGAAAAATCTAACAGAAACAGTCAAAAGGAAGAGGTTTAGAAAAAATGGCAATTTCCTCAAAGGATGTGAAATGCATCAAAATAACTGCCAAAGCACATCCACAATGAGATTATCTTCCTTTGTTAGATCTCTTCTGATGCACAAACCTCCTTTTTTCTTTTTGAGCATTGATTCCCTTTCCTATGCACGGACAAGGACTTGGGATGTTCTCTCTCTCTCTCTCTCTCAATCAAATACACACACACTCGGGCACACGCACACGCACACGCACACATAAATGCACATGTGCATGCCGAAGTATTCAACCATTACAACCACTAAAATTATTTAAATCTCAATCCTTTCTCAATGCACAAACCACTCTTGGTATTAAATGCTACTACAACATGAAGAATAACAATCCATCAAGCCTTTTGAGAGTGATTACCATTAATTACCCAGGCCTACAAGCATTAATGATCTCGTTCCGACTAAAATCATTTCTCATCACTAGAATTGATACCGTATGAAACATTAGGTGAGATTGACTATTTTGAGATTTTTTTTTATAATGAAAATCTAGAACAAACTCTATGGATAATAAATGACAAACATAGAAAAGGAGAGAGAAGAAATACGTTGGTTACTCTCAAAATATTCCATGAAAAAAAATAGGTACAAGAGAAAATTTATATAAAATCCTACAAAAAGAAAAATGCTAGACTAAACCTAATGAAATAGACAAAATACACAATAAATATACTCTTAACACCCCCCTACAACAGCTAAACAAAATAACAAACATATTGTCAAAATATAGTACGTGGAATAGCTCTTCAGTGAAATTTGTGGGCCATAGCTAAAAATTTTCCGATTCACGATTCAAATCTCCCGCTTCAATTCAACTCCACCCCTTAATAATACAAATTGGTAGATTGAACCCCAGTGAAAGGAAACAAAATTACTCTGTGATTCAAAAAATATGTCATGGTTCACTGCACAGAGATAAATCGTGATAAGGTTCGACCTTTTAGCCTCATAATTACCTTTTGCTTGTCCTTCAAGGCAAAAATATACTATCCTTTGCATCTCTTCCTTTAGTTTGCTATCAAAATTTAACTCTTTTCAAATAGATCCTCCCGCCATGAAACCCTCCTTGTAAACCAAATTTTTTTCATCCTTCCTTCCTCCAACATTTTCTTACTCTCAAAATAATTATTAGGACCAAAATTTTAACATACAAAGAGAATCTGGATTCGGCTGTTGAGATTGGTATTTTGTTCAGTGTTTAGATCTCTATTTATTTTCTAAATTTATGACACGCTGACTCTTAAATGATAGGAAGTGGAGTAATCATCCCACTATGATTGTAAAGGTGGTAACACTGAAATATATTTAATGTTGTGCTGTTTTTTTGTCATAAATCATTAACAACATTTTCGATGAATTATATGGTATTCATTTAAAAATAGACAAATGGAAGTAAAAAGACAAGTATACGAGTCACACATTTAATGGAACTAAAGAGATGGGTAGTTTTGAAGATAAATACCCAAAAAAAAAAGAATTGTGGAAGTACTGGAAAAATGGAAAAGCAATTTTTGTAAAGGGTAATAAAGTTTGACACAGATGGTAAAGAAGTATGAGTCGAACATTTAAAATAGTTGTAAATTGTTCTGTGTACATGCTCTGGCAACACTGTGTCGGATATAGGTCTGTGATGACCACAAAATTAGTTAGCAACTTTTGGAGAAGTATAGACTACTGAGAAAAGGATGGAAGTGCATATGGGAAGCACCTAACTTTAAAACTACGTATTTTAACCAATTAGCTAACCATACCTTTAATAAGTGTTGCTTATCTTTTAATTTACACTTCTTTACAATTTGCAATTCGAGAAAAGAAGACATAAAAATTGTAGGGTTCTCTTGTAGAACAACTACGTGGTTGAATTTTATACGTGTGATTATAAAGCATGTGGTGCTATTTTACTTCGTTTCAGTATCTCCTGGTGACACAACAATCTCTGGGCAGAGTAGCACTTTCAATGCCTTTGGCATGAATTGAACATATACTTGACATTTTTTTATGTTCTTTAAAGTGCAATTTATCAAGGAAAGACTTTTGTAAGTGTAGCAGTTGTAACCACAACTGGTATATCCAAGATTTCATGATCTCAATTGCAAAATCTAAAAAAAAGCACAAAAAGCCACTAAAAGTCATAATGGTGTAAAACCATGAAATCCAAAACTTAAATTGTTGTATTTCCCTTTTCCCCAGCCCAAACAAAATATATGAATAAAGATTATACATAATGCAATCTAAAAATAGATAAGATCTAGAATCAAAGTCAATGGATATTTATATAATTAAACAAATCGAAAAGCAAATAAAAATCTTATTGTGATCTCTAACAGAATAAGTATGGAGTTATGGATATGATCAAGGCCTACAACAAGGGCAAGACATTAGAAAGAAATTCAAGGTTTCCTTCCAATATTTTTCTCTAGTGAAGGGATGGATGTGGGGACACATGCCACCAACAGTCTGAAGAAAAATAAGACAAAGATAATGAAGGAAAACGAAATTTCAGCTTATACTTATTCAGATTTCAGGTTGCATAAAAAACAATGACCCTTCAGAGTTCAAGTTGCATAAAAAATAATGACCCTTCACAAGATTTTTTGTTTCTTTTTATTTGTATATATACACCATTATCCAGTTTTCTGGCCATTATGATCTTAAAAAATTTACTATGTATCGATAAGACTTTAATTAATTGGAGGGAAAAACATAAAATTTTCATAAAAGAGAATTCTTGCCTCCGCCTCCATCAGTGCTTAGACTTTGTCCTTCTTTTGTCTGTTGTTTTTTTTTTTTTTTGGGGGGGGGGGGGGGGTGGGGGAGGGGAAACTGTTCAATTTCCATCACATAACTGTCAGTCTGTCACACCCAAGACTCTGCAACTTGCATTCCTTGCACTTTTTTTTTTTTTTTTGAAGTATTTGGAGTACAGTGCAGGTGTTTTCTACCATTTTTTTTAAGTGTTTTTATAGAAATGATTGTAAAGCAAAGAAGACAGCCATGTTCTCCCTAGAGAACTGTTTTCATCCCAAAGATGACACTATTCCCAATGCAGTGGATTATTGTTGTGTTCTTGTTTTCAGTAGTATAGTGTTCTCTAACATCTTGCACCAAGAGGAGATGGTTCTGGTCAATTTCAACCATATATCAAAATAGTTATCCAGACTCCTAGGCATGTTCATAAATTAGAGCATTTCTGAAACTATTTGACTTTGTTTCCTGTTATATAAAACACATATTTAACTTTGTGATGGAGAGTAACAATTAATGTAATGTGATGCTGCAAATTACAAATGGGTGATGAAAACAGAGTTAATCCTAGCACGCAACACTAGAAAAACTGCAAAATAGATAAGCATGCATAATATCTGATCTAAATCCTGTATGTAAAAATTTATGCTATATAGCTAATAAGATTGTCAAGATAACCAATGAGACGTTTAAAATCTGTGTTTCAGGAAAATCTAGTGTCCACCCTTGATAGAACCAGAGAGCCCAATTTACAAGCATACATCTTTAAGATAACCATAATTTATCAAGGCTTCTTTTGTCCAAGATATAACTTTTTTGGGGCTAGTTTTCCCCTTAATGTGCTTCTTCCAGGGCTAAAGCTTCCTCCAGTGAAATAGGTGATGCACATACAGGCTACCCTTGAGCTTATCCTGTTGAGTTGAGGTTTAGTATTGGCTTTCACATACGCCTAGTCCACCAAAAGACTCGAGACCAAGGTTCATTTTTCAGTCTTACGACTCTTATCTGTTGCTTCAAAGGCCATTTTAGCAAGCAAATAAGCTGCACCCAGATCGTTGTAACTATATTCAGGGTAGCCTTACAAGTGAGTGATAAAGGTACTACTAACAAGGTCTTCATGCATAGTAAGTAAAGTACCTTGCAGCTGTGAATGATTAAACTCGAGTAAGACCCCTTCACGAAAATAAGTTGTTTGTGATATATCCTTAAATCAGCCATAGGTCAAATCACAACATCTATACTGATCATGGCATAAACCATGCCTAGATACCTAAAGAACGGTTTTATCGAAAAAAGTTAAAACGATATGACTTATGATACTGGATCTAGGCAAGAATGGAAATATACACCTCTGGATGACCGAAGAACCGTAAGAGATGCTTCTGCATTCGACCGTGTGACAACTCTTTGCTTTTTACTCTTCCATGTCACTCGGGGCCCAGAAAAGAAACAAACCTTTCAATGTGAAGAGGGTCCAGACTGTGCACTCCCGGCACTTAAGGAGAAAGTTTGCGAAGCACCGGTTCTGGCCATGCTAGACGTTCAGAAGTCATTCGAAATCAAGACGGACGCTTCTGCTTATGCTTTGGGAGCCATTTTATGACAAGACGGTCGAGTGGTCACATACCACAGTGTGATGTGTTTCTTTCTCTTGATCTTCAAGGAAAGCCTTTTGATATATGTACTTGATTAATGTGCTACTATGACTGAGCACGAACTTTGCTTAGTTACTCTCTCTTTTATCCCGTCGAAGGTCCCCTTACATAATAGGGGTTAAGGGGGTACACACCATGGTCAAATCCGCATGAAAAACCATGGGGCCTCATTACTCTGAAGCATTATGCTCCCGCGCCCCCTCTCTCTTAAAGGCTCTGTGTCCCCGCATTCTAATACCAACTGGTGATGTTTCCAATACAATTGATGGAGCTATTTCTTTGATTCTAGCGAGAACGTTGTTCCTAACATGGATGTCTATGCTACGATTTTAAAATTAATTTCCACACACAGGTTTTAACGTAAAGTAAAAAACTTTTGACACTATTCTGAAACATGAAATCTTCTAATAAATTAACATTTCAACGAGCTACGTCCACGTATAAGTAATTTGCATTAACCATCTTTTTTATAGGAACCATAAGAATATTATAAATTATAAAAGTGGAAAGGTACGGAAGAGGAATAGAGGTCCTCTATAAGTGAGAATAAGAAAATTGAAATAAAAAAAATGAATAAAAGGGCTAAGAAATATAAACATTGAAGCTAAGAAATATGCAGTTTGCAACTTTGCATTAACTAAGCAACACAAGATACAAACAAAGACAACTTCTTACATAAAGTGACATCTACTATAAATATATTGTGCAATTGCAGTCATATTTACAGTGTTAGCTATAGAAATAGTCTCCTACTGCTGAGTGGGGTCTTGATGCATTTAGATGGTGTCTTCTAGTATGCGAGAAGTTAGAATACATAGAGTGACATCTATGTAAATAAATATATCCCACGAGGGGTATATTAGTCTTTTAGTTACATTTACATACATATATATTATCTGAAAGGGAAGGTATGGTATCTTCTTCGCTTTCTCATTCTCACATCTCCCCCCCTCTCTCTCTCTCTCTCTCTCTCTCAACATTAACATGGTATCATAGCAAGGCTATTAGGGTTTGTACTTGCTTTTCCTTTTCCTTTTCCTTTTCCTCTGTTCTTTCTTCTTTTCTTCTCTTGTATCACTGTTCCACTTCTTCGTTTGAGTAGACAACAAAAAAAAAATCCCTGTTTGGTTGTGATGCTTCCTCCCATGGCGTGAGTTACCGTAGGTTGGATTGATGTTGAGTCTTGGTATTTTGAGTGTGTTGGTAGCTTGGGCTATTCCAGATTTGTGTTGATTGTATTGTTGATGAAGCTTTTGTTGTTCAAGTGGGTCATTGTCATGGTTCGATGTTGTGTTGATGACTGGGATTGGTATCCAGCGAACCTGTGATCATCGTTGCTCTTGTTGATTGTCGCCGTCGGTGTTGTTCCTGGGTTGCCCTAATCTGTTCCCATGCTTGTGAAGGGGAAGACTCCTGTTTGGCTACGGGTGTGGACTCATTCCAGATCAGGCCAGATTTTCTCTTCTTTTGGATTAGCTATTTGGGTTAAAGCCCAAACTATACCAGGCCCAACCCAGATCTGAACCAGTTGCACTAGGCCAATCAGGCTCAATCTGATCAGATCCAAGCATAGGCTTGACGTCAAGGTGACTACTATGACCGGTTCCCTCTCACCCAGTGTTCTCAGCTCCGGTTCATTGGATTTCTAGGCCAGTTCAACCACTTTGAGGCAAGTTCAGCAGGTTTCAGCCAGTCCAGCCACTTTTGGGTGGGTTGTGTTTCTGCCCTCCGGTTCACTGCTGGTGTTTCTGCCCTCAGGTTTCAAACTGGTCCATGTTTCTTTGGTTTATTTCCCCTTCAAAACACAGATCCTAAGGTAGATAATGATCCTTTGACCTCTGGCAATGCTCCCATGATCTCTGTTCCTCCACCAAATTTCTCCAATGCACCTATCCTTAATGCTGCTGTGACCTTTGTCAAATTAAATGGGAGAAATGTATTGTGGGCGGCTTTCGTAGGCACGTGGTGGAAGCTAAATCCAAAGACAATAATTATAGTTTTGCCCAATGGAACAAAAAGATACGCAAATTATTTCATTCTTATTGACTAGTATTGAGCCTCACGTCAGTTCTTCCTTATTTAATTTAGATACTGCAAAGGAGATTTGGGATTGGTTGACTCATATGTCATCTGAAATTAGTAACATCACACGTATTTATGAGGTGTAGATAGTATTTTAGTCTTGAAAAAGGTAGCTCGACTCTTGAGGTGTGTCAATTGTATAATATCACACATATTATGGGAATATGTGAAGAAAGTAAGTTGTATCAGCCTATCACATATGATGTTTCTAAAATGGAACAACGTGATGATGTTGATGTTGTCCGGTTTTTGACTAAGTTGTGATCAGAGTATGAGTCTATTCGTGCACAAATTTGAGCAATCCTTAGCTTTCTTCTCTTCCAAATCAATTTTCTAGTCTTCAACATGTTATCCTATCTGATTCTAGATCTTTGGCGAGTACTGATCACATCAATGATCGATCAGTTTTAGTTGTTTCTCAGCATGGGCCTGGTGGCTCTCATGGAGAACATGGCAGTAGAGGAGGTCTTGGCATGCGCGGTGGTTCTGGTAATCCATATGGAGGACGTTGGTAGAGGAGGTCGGGATACTTATAAGTGCACTAAGCATGGTCGTAGTGTACTGTTGGGATTTACATGGTAAACCACTTGTTTCGGTCAATCAGGCAAGTTGAAATAGAAAAGTTAAAATAGAAAAGTTGAAATAGAAAAGTCAATAATAGGATTAGGAAGATGGAGAGAAACAGCGAAAGAGAAGAGAAAGAAAGGTATGAAAGCATAATCTTGTGTGTATCAGCTCTATTGCCCTACACCTTCTTATTTATAACAAATCAATGTTTTGAGTAATTACAATATTACCTTACACTAATTAACATATGACTTGATATATAAAATAAGAAAATAAGATCTCTAACACCCCCCCTCAAGCTAGGACATAAAGATAAAAAATGTCTAACTTGGAATATAAACTACTAAATACAAACCGAGCCAATGGCTTGGTAAGAATATCACCCAGCTGATCACCAGACTAAATACATGGAGTGATGATCTCCTTCCACATTAATTGGTCTCGGATGAAATGACAATCCACCTCAATGTGTTTGGTACGCTCATGAAATACTAGATTGCTTTAAAATAGTTGCTTGATTGTCACAACGCATCTTCATTGGGAAAGAAACATCAAGTCCGATATTATGAAGTAATGAACGAATTCATAACATCTCACAAACAGTATGAGCCATAACATGATATTCAGCCTCTGCACTAGAGCGGCAATAACATTCTGCTTTTTACTACGCCAAGTAACAAGATTACCTCCGTAGACTGTCTATCACCACGACTCCCTGCCTAGTTAGCATCAGAAAAACCAACAATAGCTATGGATGATAAAGGACGATATCATAGTCCTTTCCCTAGAGCTCCTTTTAGGTATCGGAGAATATGGCAAACAGCCTCCCAATAAGGCTGACGAGGAACATGCATGTACTAACTAACTACACTAATAACATATGTAATATCAAGACGTGTAACTATGAAATAAAACAATTTTTCAACAAGCCTTCAATAACACCATATATCATCAAACATCTCAGTGATCTCACCACTCTCAGAGTCTCAACATAACTGTAAGATCTATAGGTGTATCAATTGAACGTGCACCAATAGTATTTATCTCAGATAGTAAGTCCAATACATACTTCTGTTGGCATAGATTGATACCCTCCTTTGATCAGACAATCTTAATCCCCATAAAGTATCGAAGGAGACTCAAATTTTTAGTGTGAAATAACTTTCCCAAATAGACCTTGAAGCAGATAATACTATTTGAGTCATTACCACTAATGATAATGTCGTCAACATACACAATGACAATATCAAAGCTAAACCGAATGAAGACTGAATGATCTAAGATAGAACGCTGAAAGCCAATCTGAAGTACAGTAATACTAAACTTATCCTATGTGATGACTGTTTCCAACCATAAAGTGCTTTCTTCAACCAACAAGCCTAAGTTTTTGGCCAGAAACAACATAACCTTAGAGCTGACTCATATACATATCCTCCTACAAATCTCCATGTAAAAAAGCATTCTTTATATCCAGTTGATATAAAGGCTATCAAAATTAACTACAACAGAAATAAGAATTCTAGCATAGTTAAGAGGAGCAATTGGAGAGAAAGTCTCACAGTAATCCACACTATAAGTCTGGGTATAGCCCTTAGCAACCAATCGTGTCTTCAAACGTTCAACAGACCCATCAAGATGATATTTCACAGTGTAGTCCCATCAACAACTGACAGGTTGCTTACCAAAAGGAAGAGATGTGAGATCCCAAGTATGATTGCCATGGAGTGCCTGAATTTCCTTATCTATAGCAAGTTTCTATCTAGAGATGTCAAGGTCAGTTGTAAAGAATTAGGAACAGATACAGAAGACAGGGCGGATGCAAAACATTGTAAAGATGAGGAAAGTCGATATAAAGAGAAAAGTTGAAAATAGGGTGCTGAGTACAAGTACGAATACCTTTCTGTAATGGAATATACAAATCAAACAAAGGTGATGCAATGGAGTAGACAGCTCAAGAGAAAGGACCTCAGTAGAAGTAAGCGTTGGTGGCGAAGTATACAGGCTAGTCAGGTACGAAATCTGCTTGTTTATTGTTTTCCACTTTCATCTCATAGATCATTGATTCTGGATCCTCATATCACATGCCTGGTTTTTCTAGTCAATTATCTCACTTTCACTTTATACCCCCATCTCACAGTGTTATTGTTGCCAATGGGTCCCCATCGTTTGTTTCAAGTTTGGGTAATACACAACTTAGTCATTCTCCATCGTTGTGTCTTCAATGTGCGTAGTGGGAAGAGATTGTGCACAAGGAATAAAAATGTCATTGACTCAAAAGCTACCCACTGAATATGAAAGGGAAAAGTTGAGTCAAATCTTAAACGGAAGAACCCCGCGCGGAAAGGACCATGTTCTTACATATTCATTAGTTCCCCTTTTGTTTGTTATCTTTAAGTAAGATTACTCATTCTCTTAACTATTCAGGAAAAGTTTGACTTTTAGGATCTCAAGATGAAGAAGAAGATTGGTACGGGACATGAATCTGATAGTCCCTATTACTTTGACTTTAAGCCCTTCTCATATCATTACAAACCTCATTATCTCCTCTTCAGTGGCATTGCCATCTTGGACATGTATCCCTTCCAATCTAACAATGCTAAAGAATATATGTCTAATCCATTTCAAACTTACTTCCAACAGAAAAGGATTATACATCAGTCATCTTGTGTTATACACCTCAACAAAATGGTGTGACTGACCGAAAGAATCATCTTTTAGTGGATGGTCCTCTTGTTCTCCGGTTCATATGCATGTTCCTAACTATTTTTGAGGTAATGTAGTATTGATTGCATGGCATCTTATTCACTGTTTGCCCTCTGCAGTCTTACATGGGTCTTCTCTATATTTTGTGTTTTTCCTCGGTCTCCATCATTTTCTATTCCTCCCAAAGTGTTTTGTTGTGTTTGTTATGTTCACAATCTTGGTCCAAGTTTTGAAGAACATGATCCACACACTACCAAATGTATCTTTCTAGGTTATGCTCGAATACAAAAAAGGTTACCAATGTTGTAGTGCTACTCTTTGTCGGTACTTTACCTGTGCAGATGTCACCTTCTTGGACTTTCCCCCCTAATTCTCCACCCGTTCCTCTTACTTGTGCCCTTAGTCTTGGGTCACTGAATGAAGTCCTCTGTTTTTTTTCAAAGGTGCTAACTCGCAATTGAGATGACTAAGTAACATATGGAAAATGACAACACCACCACCATGGTGTAGAAGGAGATAACTGGCACTCTATCCATCATAGCCCACCCCATCTACATATTGTCAGAGGTAAATTGTTGTTCCCTCTCTCGAGATTGCAATCTACCTTACCAATTTTACTTCCGCTGTCAACCCCTGATCCAATTTCCTCATCTCTTGTGTCAATGTCTCCTCGCGTACCTTCCACCACGTCCTTAAAAGTTTATTCTCTGCCTATACCTAATTCAGTTCCACCACTAGCTTCCTCATTGTCTTCGAATTCGACTACTTCAGTTCCCTCAGACTCTTTACCGATTACTTTTCGTTAAGGTATTTGTTCTTGTGTTACTAACCATCCTACTAGTAACTTTGTTTCTTCTCGTTCATTAGCTATTTTATTCTCTTATTTTACCTCCCAATTATCCACTGTCTATTCCTAAAGCTGTTTCAGCTGCATTACCTGATCCACATTGGCGGCAAGCAATGGAAGAAGAGTTGTACGCATTCCGTGACAATCATACTTGGGATCTTGTTTCATTGTCTCTTGCTAAGAAGACCACTAGATGCCAATAGGCCTACACTATTAAATTTCATCCGAATGGTTCTCTGGATAGCTTCAAAGCTCGTCTGGTTGCTAAAGGCTATACTTGGTGTTGACTACGCTGATACTTTTTCTTTGGTGGTTAAGAGATCTTTCGTTCAGGTTTTTATTTCTCTTGCTGCTAATCTTTATTGACCCTTATTTCAATTAGATGTGAAGAATGCTTTACTATGAGGTGATTTACTAGAAGAAGGATTATATGGAGTAACCACCTGGATTTGTTACTCTGGGGGAGTATCAAGGAAGTGTGAGTAAGTTGTAGAAAACATTATATGGGGCTATAACAATCTCTATCGGCATGGTTTGAGAAGTTCTCAGATGAGGTGTTGGAATTTGGTCTCCATAGATGTTACACAGATCATTCAGTATTTTACTTGCATACTAATGTTGATAATATCCTCCTTGTTGTTTATGTTAATGATATTATGATTATCGGTGATGACTCTGTTGGTATTGCCATGTTGAAACAATTTCTACACCACCGATTTCACACTAAAGATCTAGGCAAACGTCGATATTTCCTTGACATCAAAGTTGCTAGAACAAAATAGGGCATTAGCTTGCCCCAAAAAAAATATATGTTTGACCTTATGGAGGAAACTAGTTTTCTAGGTGGTCGACCAATTGATGTCCCTATGGATCCAAACCATAAACTCTCTGTGGATGAAGGTGAATGTGTCTTGGATCTTGGACGGTATCATTGATTAGTTAAGAAGTTAAATTATCTCACTACTACCCGATAAGATATATCTTGTGCAATGAGTGTAGTAAGTCAATTTATGAAATCCCCTCGAGTACCACATTGAGATGTTATTAGTCGTATGATCAAAATATCTCAAGCAAGCTCCCAGACTTGGATTGTAATATAAATATCATGGACATATTAGGTTGGAAGGGTTCACAGATGATGAATGGGGAGGCTCTTCCTCAGATAGATAATCTACTACACAAACAGACAATCTACTGCAGACTATTGTATCTTTTTGGGAGGTAATTTGGTTATATAGAAGAGTAAGAAGTAGACAATGGTGGCACGGTCTAGTGGAGAAGCCGAGTACTGGGTAATGCCTCCTGTAGTGAGTCAACATGTTTGCACCACTTCCTTAAGGAAATTGGGTTTCCAGTCAAAGCCTCAATTATTTTCCGATAATCAAGCTACTGTTCATATCACTTTTAATCCTGTGTTTCACAAGCAAACAAAAAAAATTAAAGTTGATTGTCAATGTGTTCAAGAAAAAGTGTTTCACAAGCAAACAAAAAAAATTAAAGTTGATTGTCAATGTGTTCAAGAAAAAGTGTTGCGCGGAGACATTATCACACCCTTTGTCAAATATGAGAATCAAGTTGATAATACGTGTTCCAAGCTAAAATTGTACAATATATATTCACCAGCTTGAGGGAGAGTGTTACAATATATAGAGTGGCATTTATATAATAAATATATCCTAAGAGGGGTATATTAGTCTTTTAGTAACATTTATATACATACTATAACGCACGGATATTTCAAAAGGGTCAAAGGATCAGTATCGGATACTTCTCGGACATGAATACGCCTCCAATAAAGCCGGATATGCGTCAAATACAGCTGGAAGGTATCTTAGAAGTAAAGGAAAAATTGAATTTCAGATACATTAGGATATGTCAGGATATGCACGGGATACGCATGAGACTACTGCCAGTATTACTTGAATTTTTAAAAAAGAACAGTGACACTAGAGAAAATATGTTGGGCCCTTATTTGAAAAAAAAAAAGAAGGAAAAACTAACTTTCTATCCTTATTCGACAAAACCGCCCCTCCACTCAATTGAATGCGATTGACACTGCCCCCTCTCTCTCTCTCTCTCTCCTCCAACGGTCTCTCTTGATGCCGACAATGTCTCTCCTCCCTCCTGATACTGTGAAGTGTAGATTTGACGATCAACGAATGTCTCCTCTCTGCTGTCCAACGTAACTCTCCCCTCTCTCTCTTTTTTTCCTTTTACCGGTGATTAGAAATCTTTTCTGCAATAGGCTTTGCAATTAGTTTTTTTTTTTTTTGAGCAATCGGGAGAACAAATTACACATATAGCTGATCAACATCACTGGTAAATTTACACAATAATTTACAGAGGCAGTTGGAACCATTTGAACCGCTGCATTTGTACTGTGAAGTGCTGCATTAGAGGTGTGTTACTGCAACTTTACTGCTGCTGCTGCATTTGAGGTGTGTTACTGCTACTTTACTGCTGTTGTTGCCTACTGGATACATTAAATATATCTTTGATAGATGTGTGATTCACTTTATAAATCATAATTATTAGATACATTTTAATAATAAATTTTTAAAAAAATATATTTTATGAATGAATCCTAGTTGCACCCATATCCTATTTTTTTAGGTTTTGCCATATCGCCAGATCCGTATCCGTGCTTTATAACATACATATATATATGAGGTGAAAGGGAAGGTAGGGTATCTTCTTCTCTTTCTCATTCTCATATCTTCCTCTCTCTCTCCCTAAACGTTAACAAGAGGCAAATGGCACATGCTGGCCTCCAATAGTCATGATTGTATGTTAAGAGCCCAACAGTGTCTGTTTTCTCTGGCACTTGCTGAACATTAAAAACAAACAATCGACTGCCATGAACCTAAATCAAATAACACGAAATTGTCAACAATTTCATGGACTTTTAGGCCCAATCATAGAGCTTGTCTTTGTATTAAACATAGTTTAGACTATCCATTCTATGGAGACCCCAATACAATTTAATACCACATAGGGAAAGGCCTCACAATGGGATGTTAAAATCCAGGAAAACCATTCATCCAGAAATTATGTTTCTGTTTTGCCCAGTCCAAAAGAAGTGTGGAAGTTTGCATTGTCAGTTTATACAAGGGCTTTAGGAAGCAGTACATTGACAGCAACCTTGGCATAAAGGCCTGAACTGTTACTGCCTAGCATTTTATACTATGACATAGCTGGTTCATGATGCCATTAAAATACGGAAGGTTATTTCTTCAGCTAGCATGGCAAAGATCACAGCAACTGCAAAACAAAAAACATTTCTAATCCAACAAGACTTCATATTTAATGCTTTACCCTCTCCCTAGTAAGCTACATCCAAGGATCAAAATTTCGTTTCGAAGTACCGTTTCGGTCAACTCAAAATTGAAACGTTTCGGAAACGCAATGGAAACGCAGAAAAAATATGAAAACGCATAGAAACACAAATGCAATCCATTAATTTATAAAGATATGCTAAATAATTTATTAATTCAACATATTTATTAGGTTAACATCAATTTATACAAGATAAAATTAAATTTGAGGGAAAAAAAGGCTTGACTTGAGGCGAAAGTCACTTAAATTAGTTTCAAACACTTAATTTTTATGAAATAAACACATTTTTACATAATATTAAGGTCTTATAATACACATGAAATGCTAATGACTACATACTTACATGGTTACATCCATTCCCCTGTGGAGTGTCGAGCAGGCTCATACATCGGTGTAGGCTCTGGGTAGCTACTTAGAAACTCCATATGTGACATAAATATGATGACAATAGTTACTCCAAATCATATTATTACGGTAATATAATCCAATTAATAATACTATTTTATTATAATACTAATAATGAAGGGTATCAAATTAATTAATGATACTTATGTATACTTAAAAATTAAATGTAATTGCAGTGGGTATTAAATGTAATTACAGTAGGTATTAAATATAATTACATTAGGGTATTAAATGTAATTGTTAATACTTATAACAAAAAAAAAAAGCAAAAAACTTGCACAGCAGTGAGGTATTAAATATAATTACAGTATGTATTAAATATAATTATAATGGGTATTAAATATAATTATAGTAGGGTATTAAGTGTAATTATTTATTCTTATAACAAAAAAATTATAAAAGACAGAAGAGCAGTGGAAATTAAATGTAATTATAGTGGGATATTAAATATAATTATAGTGAGTATTAAATGTATTACAGTGAGTATTAAATGTAATTATAATGGGGTATTAAATGTAATTATTCATAATGAACCGAATATATCACTGTTTTGTCGAAACGGTACTGTTTCGATCGAAACGGTTCGAAACAATGTCGTTTCGACCGAAACGGTCCGAAACAGTACCGTTTCGACCGAAACACTGGAATTTTTGTGATTCAACTACTGTTTCGTTTCGGAGTGTTGAAATTCCGAAACGTTTCGGACGTTTCGGACGGTGTCGACACGACATTTTGATCCTTGGCTACATCACAGCAAACACTGTTGCCAAACCTGATTCACTTGCTCTAAGTGTTTCTGTTGCAGTACAACTAAATGCGTTGAAGGACAACAGAGTTTTGGAATGATGCCTTCAAAATATCACATTACGATATAGGTACCTAGTATGGATGGAAATTCAGGACAATCCAAGGAAGCAAATAAGAATCGTGAACTCAACAATTTTCAGCTTAGTGCAGCCCAATATATGCAATTTTTAATGGTAGATCAGTCATACAAAAAACTACTACTTCCTGAGTCACAAGTGATGAATACATCACCTATTAACCTATAGACCTTTGGGCGTTGTGATCATAGTCATACATCACCACAACATCTCATCACTCTCTGAGGTGGATTTTAAACACCTACAAATATCCTCTTTGTGGGGACAGGATCCAAGAAGCATGTTTTTAAAAACAATAATTAGAACAATGGATGAACTGCATGTCTTTGTCTTAAATCAATATTCCTCATTATAAGATGGGGCCATACAAAAGGTGGATGGGTGGATTTTTACATTGCAGCCTTACATTCCAGAAACCATCCTTGGTAAGTTTCCTGATAATATTTTAATTTCATGGTTCCGGAATGAATGACTGCACCATAAATTGCAAATAATCCAAATGTTATCAAAACTTCTAAATAAATCTAGTATGGTACCACAAGCCATTCTTTCTTCATGAAACATCCATTGGTTTCCCCTGTCTCCCTCTGAAATACATACAAATCTCTTCAGTATCATTAAGTAATCTCAGTATTCTAGCTTACTTCCTATCACTGCCACTGGCTTCAGACATTGCCGTATCCTATCCAAATCATATGTGAAGTAATATTTGACATTAAGGTCCCAACTGAGTTTCCTACTTCCTGAAACAAAGATTTGTTAAGGCTACTAAATAATGGATTCACTTCCAGTGGTGCACAACACATAAGCAGCATAGAGTTTAACCCAGTTGCATTAACAATGAATTTGGTACTCAAAACAAAGCAGAAAAAAATGAGGATCTGGCATCTAATTCCAGACACATACCTACAAAAGCTTGCAACCAATTCCTAAAATTGTTTCTCAATCTTAAAGCAAAAATCAAGCAATTTATAATCATTTTGATGCCAAAATCAAAGTTATGAAACTGTATCCCACTGTGACAATAGATACTTTTAAAGGTATTAACCTCACAACAGTAGTTATACTCAACCAAACGAACAGAAATGGCCTTCAAGTGAAGACATGAGGCCCCCACTATAGCCAACAAATTCCTGTTACAAGAAAGAATTCTTGACTTACTTCTGGAAATAAATTGGGACATTCAGAAATATGTCGAGCAAGATTAATAGCAGCAGGTGAAGTGGAAGCCTCCCCCATGGAGATGTTGTTGAAATAGAAAGCTGCCAAATTATCAACCGCAGATGCACACTGACATGGAAAATTAGAATATATAAAATTCAATGACTATGAGCACAGGTATTTCGTCTAAAACTGATGCAGTATTTGAATTTGGACAGGCATTGACCAACTTATGTATTTGTGCAGATCATAATTATAAACAGCCAGGACATCACTCTGGCAATGGAAGCCACCAGTTCAACAAAAAGGTCGGTGAGCAGGAAGATCATAAAAATATTATCAATCCTGAAAACATCATTATTCAAAAGAATTATTGTATAAAAAAAGATGCAAGGAATTTTTAAAGGTTATAGCATGTCGTACTGTGGTTCTAGCTGGTATTAGCACTTCAAAAATTAACAATGCAGGAAAAACAAAAATGTACTAAAGAGAAAGTTTTTGCACATCATAAATGCATCAGTCAACATTTATTCAAGGATGCTTTACGAAAGCATAAAAATCCACTTGAGGTAGATGTGCATGCATTTCTCTGTGTATGCTTACAGAAGAACCCACATAAGCACACAGTGGAATGACACACTACTATTTACTAATAGTCACAGCCTACTTGTTAGTTGTAACAACATATTTTGAAGGACCCCTTGGTCACACCATGCATGCATGGTCAGATCATGGCTTCTCTCTCTGATCTCTGGGCTTAGGTGTTTTACAGTCCTTTAAAATTACTTAACCATTGAATTAAATGGATCCCCTAGTCTCCTTCAACAAAACCAGGTTGACTTAATCAAACATAACCCAGGACCAGTTCTGTGTTTATCATCATAGTTTTGAATAAACCAACCAACACATGCAAGGGAACTGTCAAACATTTACAGGTTCAAACACCCAGACCACCCCATGTTTAATAACTAATTAGCTGCGATCAAACATGATGTTATAATTATCTCTGTCTGTAGGACTGTAATAGCCATTGATGAAACTCAAACTTATGAGCAGAGAATGCAGGCAGCCAAGAAGTGTTCAATTTAATGCAACTAAATTGTTATCATCACTCTTTAAATCACATGTATCATACTCACCTGTGATGAGATGCTTGCATCCAGACCTTTCAGACCAGATTCAAGTGAACCAACTATATGCGTGAAGGTGTTTGTATCCAGATTCAACATAAAAAGAATATGACTGTTGAATAGAACCTCCAGAAATCCGAAATATGCTCTTGTCAGCTGGAAAAAAAAAATTATGCACAATTACCTCATTGATTAAATACAAAATGAGTAACAAAAGCTATTCCCAGAACATTAACTTATACTACAATTGTCCCCCTGGTAAATGACAATGGAGAAAAAGCATATAATTGATTGGTCACTCCATCTATCTAGTCAAAGAAGAAAAGTTGGTAAGTTCGAGTCTTATGAAATTTTCCATTCAGATCCTCTTTGCATCTCTCAATCGATTACTTAAGCTATTTTTTATCGAAAGGAATTGGTACCCCTTCGTTACCAAAAAGTCTCAATTATTGTGCAGACATCAATCCTAGGAAGGATAAAACCAGTTCAGCAACTAACTCTAAGGATGACTGGAAGTATTGATAGATACTGTGCATTTGTGCTTCCAATAACCATTTTATGAACTTCCAATTTACAGCAAATCATGATACACTACATCCAGCTGTCTTGAGTCTCTTGACATATTTCTAATGTCTTGGATCCTTCCAGCCATTGAGAGAGGTTCTATATGGCTAGTCCACCAAGGATTCTGGTCCAAATGCAGATTTCATTCAATATTGTTTGAAGAAGATGACAGGAGAGAAATGCAACAGTGCTATATGGTTTTAACTAAGATTTTCAGGTCAGCTCCACTCAACTGGGAGGCTGGAGCCCAGCTATTGATTCATATAAATATATATATATATATATATATATATATATATAGAGAGAGAGAGAGAGAGAGACACACACACACACACACATAAAAGGCAGCTCAGCACCCCAAAACGAATACACACTACCCTCCCCTTTCCCCCCCCCCCCCCTCCCCTCCCCCTCCTCCAACAAAAAAAAAAAAAAAATCAAAAATGGTCATGTTTCCTAAGCACTGACAAAAAAAGAAATCCCAACAAACTTGAGATATATATTGACAAATCAACATGCTCCAGCCAAATGTTCCACTTAACTTCCAAGGGTGCAACCACCCATGCCTGTAAGCACCTCCTACTACAGCAACATTTTGTTTTTCGACAAAGCTAGAGATCTAGGCATCACCAGATATACTCGCAGAAAAAACAAAACAGTTATTGGATTGGGTGGCTACCAAAAATCAATTCAAAGAGGTGATAAATGATAGTTGTTTGCAGTAAAGATCAAAATTGTGTTGTTTTTTTCCCAATTGAAATAACTAAAATATTTCTATTTCCATAGAAACCGAAATGAATTGGTGACTAAATAACAAAATGTCAATGCCTCAAGATTTTTATTGGTGAATGAATGTCATGAATTCACTGGGGACAGGTTCCGTGCACGATACTGCCTATAAGTGGTTGGAGAAGGAGAAATGGTAGTCAGCGAGCTAGCTTAGAAAGAAGTACTAAAAAACATTAGCCCTCAAGTGAGCAAAGGTGACTATGACACTTTGAAGACTAATAGAACTAATGCGAGGAAAGGTTCGGATTCGCTAACCTTTGGGCTTAGTTAAGACTTCTTCCCTCTTGGCTTACTAGCCGGAATGTTTTGAGATGTTTCGACATTTGTTTCAAAATGTTTCAGAACAAATTTCCAAATTTTTTGTGTTTCCATTCGGTTTTCAAAATGTTTCCAAAATATTACTGAAACGTTTCCTTAGTAGATGCAAACTATGCAACAAAACAAAATTTTAATCCTTGCCAGTAATAGTTAGATGCAAACAAATACTTATACTATATTCATAAACGAACAGTGGTGCCTAATTGCTAGTAATCCCTTTACAAGCTTTTATTTTTGAGATCTGGTTGAACTTCAAGTACCACTAAACTTGATCGAACCTTTAAAAGCTCAATAACTTTGAAAATAAGCAACAATTATACAAAAATGAAACCATATACTTAATTCCTAGTACATGTTAATGAGAAACTTTTACCTAAATACATGTCTAGTAATCAAATACATAGTTGTCAAATCGCGATTCATATCGTGAATTGAGAATCGTGAATCGTATCGAACCGTGAATCATAAGATTCAACACAAAATTTCAGCAAAAATAAAAAATAAGATTTACATATTTAAAATAGGCAAAAAAATATTGAAAATTGAATATTATTGTACTCTAAAAATAATCAATTGACATAATCATGTCATCTAAATGGAAAGACGCTAGTCTTTTGTTTCATTTTCATCTTTTACTTAACTATTTGCAAATTCAACAACTTGAAGAAAAAAAAATTATTAAATAATCACGACTATTCAAGAACCAAAACAGTGACACCCAACACAGATTGAGTTACAAACATGAATGAAAAAAGAACAAATAAAAAAATTAATTGGGAGAAAATATAAAAGCCAACATTTTAAAACAAAAAATTAGAACTAAACAACTATTCATGAAAGAATTGAAAGAAAAAATAAAAGTTTATACTAAAATATGGTGATAGGAGATAGAAAAATCCAATAAAAAAAATAAAAAATAAAAAAGACATGCTAGTGCTTGCTTACTGTTAAGAAGCAAAAAAAAAAAGAGGAGCAAGAGCTTTAGCCATGACCCTTAGTTACAGACAACCCGAGGCGAGCTTTAAACGACACGAGAGACAGAACGAACAAAGAGGCTGAATTTTTATTAGGGTGTGGGTTCCTCGGCAAACAAAACTAAGTCGTTTTACAATTTAGCAATTTTATCCATCTCTGAATGTACACCCAATGGATTATTTGATCCATATTGATGCAATGCGGCCAGACAATTTAAAAAAGAGATTGAATTGTGCACGAATCGAATCGTACGATTAAGATGCGATTCAACTCTAAAAACGATTCTCATATAAAAGACGAATCGTTTTACGCTTGTATCGAATGGAATCGCGAATCGTACGATTTTGATAACTATGATCAAATATCAAAATTTTGTTTCGATGAATTCTTTGATCACTTAAATAATGGAAATGCTTTGATAATACTGAAAAATTGATCAAAACGCACTGGAGCATTTCAAAACACCTCATAACATAAAATTTTGATATTTAATCACTGATTCGTTTTCGATTTTTATAGCAACAAAAACATTTTTTTATTGTTCCAAATGAAATTTTGATCCTTACTAGTCATATCTATTATAACATCCAGGACTTAACCTTGTGGTCAAAAAATGATTTCTAAAAGACTTGGGGAGGCTATTGTAATTAAGGGGATAGAGAAGAAAAACCAGTAGGATAAAAGTCAAGCACTCTTCCTTGATGTTCCATATTGAACAAAGCATTAATAGGCATGTATGCCTCCCATCACTCCGCTCAATAGGCTTTCAATTCCGGCAAAAAATTCCAAAGGCTGACTATCACCTTGTTGTATAAGGTTGCTTAGTCTTGCTGCATATAAAGTGAGTTATGGGTGCATATTATGGTAAGAAACCTGTGCGTTTGCTGAATTTTAGCAAGGTTGATATTGGTTAACAATAGAAGTTGAATAAGGGGAATTAAATCTAAGCTCGTAAAGTCACTGATAAAACTTTCACACAAAACGCCGTCCAAATCACAATGTTTGAAAAAGTTGAGTTCTAACTGACCAACCCTTCATCTATCCCTTCATCCAAGTGGTTCTAGATCTACATTATTTATGTTTTGGTCAATCAATGATCTATCCAGACCATATGATTCAAGGTCACCGGTCAACCATCAACTTGGAAGGCACTGACACATCGATTGTGGTTATAGAGTGAAATGATATTATGTGATACACAAGAAAGTCTACATAGGATAAGTTGGATGTTGCATGAGATTTAGGCATATCTCACTATCGCGACATTAAGCAACAGACTGTGATTCAACGATGATGACTCCCGTGCACCCCAAGTCAACCACGAATCGAGTGAGACTTGAGACTTACACAAAACACGTATCGGTCTCGGAACTCAGAATGGAAGGTGTAACTCCCAATACAAGTTGGTCAAGTACTATCATTATCAATTGATGCTCAGAACAATGTTCTGAATCATCCAAAATGTACTCATACAAAAATCCAAAATCACTCGTCCTCTTTTCAACCTGAGCCTTACTTGTCTATGTTTTTTAATGGGCCAACAAATCACCTAATCCGTCTAGTCCTGCGTCTGTTAGTCCAAAAGTTCGGTTTCCTAGCTAAAATTTTCTTTAGATGGTGTAATCACACATCCCTTCGGGCATTTTTCGTTCCTACGTGAGCATTAAAGCTCAGTGCTTGCATGTATTGCCATGCCTTGTATTTTGCCTAGAAGAGTCTATCCATGCTCCACCTAAGAGCTAAATTGAAGGTATGACTTGGTATTTTAGAGTTGAGTGTACTTATTTACAAAATCAGCAAACACAATGTAACTATTTTATTTTACCTTTATGATATATTGAAAAAGATTTTGATGCAAGAGACTTATGAAACATCATTGAGTGTGACATTGATGTTTTGTTATGGATCAACTTTGTTTTCTAAAAAATATGATATAATCCGATGAAAGTGTTCTAAACAAGTGTATAATCAACTGTTACCACCCCAGTTCACAAGTAAGGCTATAAGCGAGCAAGACATCGTTGTTTCAACCAAGGTATTTTAGAAGCTTCGCCTTCTTTTTCATGACCTTTAGTAATTTTTACAATAAGAAAAATGGAGCGAGAAGGTTGGAGCAAATCTTTTCGACCATGGATATAAAGGAAGAAGAATAGGGTGAGCCTTAGCACAGCAATAGGGTTGCTCCAATGTGACCTGAGCGTCTAGAATTTGAGTTGTTAAAACATTCTCTACGAGTCAATTTAACAAAGTCTTTTCCTCCTTTTCATCTTAATAATCACTTTTTTCTTGTTTTCTAAGACGTTCAAATGAATTGGATGTAAACATCTTCTCTTTGGCTCTCTGAATGTCGTCATCAACCCTCTCCCTACATCATGATATTTTTTTATGCAAGTGAAAGTAGGGGGTCCATTGCTCCTCCCGTCTTTTCTGGCAAATGCTATATTCAACTATGCCTACTGTCACGGGTTAAATTTCTCACCAAATGTCTGCCTCGTGATGGCACTAAGATCCAACACTTAGTCTCAGTCAAACACTTAGAATGCACACAACATGCACATAGATCAGAGAATAGGCAGTAAGTAAAGACACAGGCAAGGCACACAGAATTTACAGGCAACAACCCAACCTTTCTTTCTCAATAAAGTATAAGGAACTCAACCTTGAGGTCTATTTACAAAAACGTGTCAACTCTCCTGTTGCACTACAGACCCCAAACACCATATTTATAATATTCAGGGTGGCAGTTACAAACCTAACTGTCTAGGCACATATCTGTAATTTAAATGCTACCAGAGGTCTGCTGTGATTGAATGACAGGGAAGTTATAACCGGTGCATGCATGCTTGTCTGAATCTGATAGAGATCCCATATGCAATGCATTTGCCATAAAACTTTCCAAAACTCCCATCATCTGCAGAGCACATGCCCAACTTCCTCACATGTTGTGCATGTGTCAGAAGCCTTCAGCACCCGAATTGCATTACATTCGTGCCTAACCATGACTCATTATTCAAGCTAGCATCACCCTACAATTCAAGCAGCACACTTCCTTGCTTGCATGCTGACTTGTGCCTACATACCCATGTGCATGGACTACCTCCCTCAGTCATGTATAGGACTTCTACCATTTTTGGCTAAGGCATGGGTGCCTATGGGCGAGGCTACCCAATGCCAAACGCTGCCAATGGCTAAGGGGGTAACAAACCACCCCCACCAGAAAAGCTCGACGTCCTCGTCGAGAGGTTGTCCTAATACTCCTTGATCTGTTTCTCAAATTGCCAAAGAGTCACATCTCGTTCCCAACTTGCGTGTGCCTCAAAACCCCTTTCCAATGCACCAAAAAATAAGTCCTACGATTCTTCTTACTCTGACCCATGGTTCGGTGAGATAGAATCTTATCAACCTCTCTGTCAAACTGTTTCTTGATGATAGGCAGAGCCCTCCTAGCTTGCTTTCTTCCAACATTTAATAAGTCTTCCTGAAAATGCTTCAGAAAATTCACATGAAAAGTTTGGTGAATTTTCAATCGATCAAGCAGCTTCAAGCGATAGGCAACATTCCCGACCTTCTTCATCACCTCAAAAGGGCCATCGTATTTGGGAACCAGCCCACGGTGTACTACCTTGCTATTGATCCTTTTACATAATGCAGGAGTCAATTTCAGCAAAACTAGATCACCAACTTCAAATTCTAGTGGTCTGCGGCCTTGATCAACATACTTCTTCATTCGTCAGGAAGCTTTGGCCAAGCTGTCCTTTGCATCGTCAAGCAACTCCTGTTTGGAACGAGTAAACCGATATGCAGTAGGACATTTTCCTCCAGTCCTCTGTTTTACCACTTCATGGGGAATAAGTGGCTGATGTCCCATAGCCAATTCACAGGGACCCATTCCAGTTGCTGAAGATCTATGCAAATTGTAGCAAAACTGGACAATGTCAATAAGCTCCACCCAATTTTTCTGACTTACAGTGACATAGTGTCGTAGGTAGTCCTCCAATAAGGCATTAATCCGCTCAGTCTGTCTATCAGTCTGGGGATGACTTGCAGTAGAGAACTTCAACTCAGAACCCATGAGATTGAACAGCACTGTCCACAATCTACCAGTGAACCTGGTATCACGATCACTGACTATATCTTCAGGCAATCCAAAATACTTCACCACGTACTTGTAGAACAGTTATGCAGCAACATCTGCAGGGCAAGCATGAGGTGCAGGAATGAACACTGTATACTTAGAGAAACGATCGACCACCACCATGATCGAACGCATGTCATCAACCTTTGATAGATTGCAAATGAAATCCATCGAGGCTGACTGCCACGGTCTGTTAGGATTAGGCGGGGGCTGTAGCAAGCCTGCTACCTTCTTCTTCTCAACCTTGTCAAGTTGGCACACTAGACTGGTTCTGACATAGGCTTCAACATCTTCTTCCATCTTGGGCCAATAATAGGAACGAGCCAGTAATGCAAGCATCCTCTTTACTCCTAGATGTCCAGCCCACTAAAGTCGTGTGTCTCACGCAGCAACTCCAGTCGTAGTTCCCCCCCCCCCCGTAGGAACATAGAGTCTGCCCCCTTTAGCATAGAGCAGATCATCATCAATCCAGTATTACGTACTTGACCTTCGCCAACTTGCTGCTTCAATTTTCTGTAAGCAACATCAGTCTGGGCACGTTCTTTGACTCTTGCCAGGAAGTCAGTCTGCACACTAGATAGTGCAACAACATATTCTTGGACATCCTTCCTACTCAACGCATCAGCAACTTGATTTTGCCTTCCGGGTCTGGGTACCCATACAAAATCGAACTCAGCTAGAAATTTCTGCCATCGGGCCTACTTCGGGGTCAACTTCTTCTGGGTCTTGAAATAAGTGTTTGCCACATTATCTATCACAATAGTGAATTTCGTTCCCAGCAAGTAGTGCCTCCAGATTTCAAGGCAATGCACCATAGCAGTCATTTCCTTCTCATGTGCTGAATATCGCTGCTCAGCATCTTTAAATTTTTAGCTTTCAAAGGCAACTGGGTGTCCCTCCTGAACAAGGACTCCTCTAATAGCGCGATCAGAGGCATCAGTATGCACTTTGAAAGGTAGATCAAAGTCCACCAATCTCAATACAGGTGCAGAGGATACTGCATGCTTCAGCTTCTCAAAAGCTGTCTAACAGGCATTCATTCCAATCCCATTTTTGGTCTTTCTTCAGCAAATCGGTCAGGACATTGCACTTCTTTGAATATCCTTCAATGAACTTGCAGTAGTAATTGGCTAGGCCAAGAAACGACCTTAGTTCAGACACCTTGGTTGGTGCAGGTCAATCAACAATTGCCTTCACCTTCCTCTCATCCATCCGGATTTTGTCGTGGCTAATGTAATGTCCCAAGAACATCACTTCTTGACGACATAACTCACATTTTTCCTTTTTGACATATAGTTGGTTTTCCCTAAGCCGTGAGAACACAGCCCTCAAATGATCTATATGATCCTCCAACGTTTCACTATAAATTACAATATCATCTAAGTAAACAACCACAAAGACATCAATGTAATTGTAAAAAATATCATTCATTAGATTACAGAAAGTTGTCGGGGCATTAGTGAGCCCAAACGACATTACAAGAAATTCAAAAGAACCATAACGCGTCACACACGCAGTCTTTGGCTCATCCCCTTCTGCAATTCTAACCTGCCAATACCCAGTCCTAAGATCCAGCTTTGTGTAGAAAGTGGCCTTGGACAGTCTGTCGAACAGATCAGCATCATTCGGAACAGGGTACTTGTTCTTGATAGTCACCTTGTTCAAGGCATGATAATCGATGCACATGCGCAACGATCCATCTTGCTTCTATTGGAACAGAACAAGGACTCCGTATGGTGCCTTGGATGGCTTCATGCTGCCAGAATCTAGCAACTCGTTCAATTGCTTCCTCAATTCTGCCAGTTCCATTGCCGACATCCGGTAAGGGGCACGGGCTGGAGGCTTTGCACCATGCTCCAGTTTTATCTTGAGGTCAATTGCACGTCTGGGTGGAAGATTCTTGGGGAGTTCAAGGGGCATAACATCAGCAAATTCAACCAATACATCTGCCACAGTATCAGGTACTTCAACCAACACATCTGGTTTGATCTCCACCAAGGCTGCGAGGTATGTCATCTCGCCCTTCTTCAACCCAACATTTACTTGCATAGCGGACAACATTCCTACCTTCCGCTTTCCATTTTTCTTACTTTGGTCTGCCATGACTGCAGGCACAAAGCAGGGTGTTTTCTCATCCGTGATCAGCACTCCATTCAGATGTGGCATCAGTGCCACTTTCGCTGTAACAAAGAATTCATTCCCTAGGATGACATCAAAGTCGTCCAAGTGCACAACCATCAAACTCATTTGGCCTTCCCACAGACCCACCTTTAGGCGTATTTCTGTTGTACCACACACTGGCATTGCTTCAGAATTTACTGCTTTGAGTTTGCTTGAATTCTTTGACAATTTTAGACTAAACTTTCCCACCTCTCTCTGGGCAACGAAGTTATAGGTAGCTCTAGTATCCACCCAGGCCTGAACTTCTTTGCCATTCACCCAGGCCTGAACAAATATGAGGCCTTTACGGGGTTGCTGAACTTTGCCCACAGTAATTGCGTTCAACAACTAGAGAGGGTTGACTCGAGTGGGACAGTCATCATCACTGTCATTCTCACTTGCAGCAACAAAGGCACTTCTCCCTTTTGGGGCATTCTTCGACATGATGGGGGCCGCCGCAGAGAAAACAACCAGAATCAAAAATTTTCTTCTTCTGGCTGTTGTCTGGCTTGTTAAAGTCGGCAACGTTCTTCTTTTTCTTCCAATCCGCTTTCTTTGCGTCTTTGGAAGTGTCAGCCTTATCTTTCCTGCTGCCACCATCCTTCTTCTTTTTCTCACGAGGGCCTTAGCTGCCGTCCATTTTGAAGTCAACAAAGTCATCTGCTATAGAAATGGCAGTGGGCAGATCACGTATCCCCTGCCTTCACAGTTCAGCCTGTGCCCAACCTTGCAGTCCGGACATAACGTTGAAGAGTTTGTCTTCTTCTGGCATGTTCTTGATATCCAGCATCAATGAACTAAACTCCTTCACGTAATCACGAACTGTTCCGGTGTGCTTCAACTTTTTGAGTGAGTCCCTAAAAATCCAAGTTGTATTGCTTGGGAGGAATTGATCCTTCAATTCATTTTTCAGGGTCTCCCACGTCTCGATCTTTGGACGACCAGCAGAGGCATCGTCCGCATTCCGGGTCCTCCACCACAATTTGGCATCACCAGATAAATACATACCGGTGATTGTCACTTTCTCTCCATCAGACACATGGACTGCCTTAAAGTACTGCTCCATGTCCCAGAGGAAATTCTCCAGATCCTTAGCGCTTCGGGTGCCTCCAAAAGCCTTTGATTCAGGGACTTTAATCTTTGAAGATGTCTCGCCCATAGTAGGACGAGAATTCATGGCTCTCTTCACCAGGGACACTTCATCTTCAAGATCCTTCAAATTCGTTCTGACAGCGTCTGTCAGAAACATGATATCCTCCATCATTGTTACAATCTTTGCATCGGTGTCAGACAGATAACTACCAAAAGCCATTTGTAATCCCACAATCTGAATAGCGTGTTGTTCCATCTGCACAGCCACGCTGGTTGCACCATCTGTCTAAGGGGCACCCAGAAAATCTTCGAGATGGGCAACACGTTCTCACAATTCAGCAACGTTTCCACTAGCCATGGTCGCAAACATGGCTCTAATACCAATTGTCACGGGATTAAATTTCTCACCAAATTTCTACCTCGTGATGGCACTAAAATCCAACACTTAGTCTCAATCAAACACTCAGAATGCACACAAAATGCACATAGATCAGAGAATGGGCAGTAAGTAAACACACAGGCAAGGCACACAGAATTTACAGGCAACAACACAACCTTTCTTTCTCAATAAAGTATAAGGAACTTAGCCTTGGGGTCTGTTTACAAAAATGTGTCAACTCTTTTGTTGCACTACAGACCCCAAACACCCTATTTATAATATTCAGGGTGGCAGTTACAAGCCCAACTGCCTAGGCACATGTCTGTAATTTAAATGCTACCAGAGGTCTGCTGTGATTGGATGACAGGGAAGTTATAACTGGTGTTTGCATGCTTGTCTGAATCTGACAGAGATCCCACATACAATGCATTTGCCAGAAAACTGTCCAGAACTGCCACCATCTGCAGAGCATACGCCCAATTTCCTTACATGTTGTGCATGTGTCAGGAGCCCTCAGCACCCGAATTGCATTACATTCGTGCCTAACCATGGCCCAGCCCATGGCTCATTATTCAAGCTAGCATCGCCCCACAATTCAAGCGGCCCGTTTCCTTGCTTGCATGCTGACTTGTGCCAACGTACCCATGTGCATGGACTGCCTCCCTCAGTCATGCATGGGCCTTCTGCCATTTTGGCTAAGGCATGGGTGCCTATGGGCGAGGTTACCCGATGCCAAATGTTGGCAATGGCTAAGGGGGTAACACCTACCCACCTCAACATGTAGGGTGAGCTTTTGACATATAACATTATTCAGACCACGTAATAGCAGAAGCCTCATGCACTAAACCACCATTTTTTTATATAACTTAGGACCAACAAGACCTTTTAGATGCATTAAGGATGATAGGTGTGGCACACCATTAGGGGAAGGCAACCCTACGTTTGTTGACGTGAATGAGTTTAAATCTAAAGATCTAGGGTTTAGCAAAGGGAAGAGGCAAGAGAAAAGGGAAAAGATTAGAAACTAGGATTGAGGAGAATGAGAGTTCATCAACCTTTTCTATCATCACCCATATTTATATTAACTCATAATAAAATAAAGATTACAATAATACCCTTAACTAAAATGACCTAATATTCTACACTCTCCCTCAAGATGAAGTATAAATAATATTACCCAAAATATATAATCAGAATTAAATATTATCGTATCAAATCCATAATCACTAAATATAATGTTATATGCAAACCAATAAACAAAACAGAATGTTTAAACAAAACAGAATTGCACTTACAATAACGCAAAACAACAACAAAAATAATAGAAATAAGAACCCAAGCCATGTGTTATCACAATTTACTTAAGACGGATTTGTTCCCTCTCGGTGCTTAAGACTAATGAACAACTGTCTCCTAAGATAGAACGAATATTGTTGCATATACAGCACTTCAATCTCCAAAGACCAAAAAACACAACTTGTGTTTTATACTTTAACGAACAAATATGTAATTCAAAAAGAGAGAGAAAGGATGCAGCATGCAAGAATTTACTATCTGTTTTTCGTATCTTGAAATGGCATCAAGGCAGTCTATTTATAGACCCTAAGTGCCTATTTAGATTACCTGAAGAGGCACAGAATGCCACTGTTTGTTGAACAAACACTATTAAACGAACAATAACATATGAAAAGGCACCTCTGCTAAATGAATAGTAACGGAGGTGCCTTTTCTTCCTTTCCTTCAACTGGGGGGGACAGATGCTCCAGTCTTCAATCTAACCTAGGTAGCGCAAGCAGACGTGGGTGGGAAAAGAGTGATGGATAGGTCTAGTTCAAAGACTATATCCCCCACCCCCTATCAACTCAATCAGGAAAGGGAATAGACCGCCGTAAACTTCGAGGAAAGGCACTGTACGACCTGCGGGAGGTGAAGGTTGCTAGCTTGACCGTGGGTTGTGGTATGTAATGGGACATTGGCCTCCCTCCTGCTACGGCTCGTTGTACGTTCCTTTACCTATAGGCGTGTTCAATCCAATAATAGTCTATTCCACATAGTGCAAGGAAGCTCGATGGGCTTTCATACGTGAGTCCTGCATACAGTGCCATCGCCCAACCAGTACAACCATCCCTGCTATGGTCAACAATCTCTTGTGTAGGATATCAAAAGGCACCTCTAGAGTGAACAAATTAGTGCCAAATTCAAATTATCACAAATTTTAAATTTTCAATTTAAAGAATAAGTTTGGTCTGCATTTAGATCCATTTGGTTTGACTGACAACCCGCATCACACCAAACAAATTTTTTGAAAAAAAATAAGATCATGTTGACCCATGGCCAGGTCGTGGCGTGGAGTGGCGGGGCGAGCAACGCGCATGTGTGGTAATCAAGGTCGTGTTTGATATTGTAGTCTTGTCACATATCAGTTGGGATTATAAAAAAAAATATTGGTTGTTTATGAATGGATTTGTCAATGTTTGGAGTCAGAATGAATTTTAACCTATTTTTACTTGAAATAATCCGATTTGAAAACTTTGATCAAATTTTCATAAGATTCTTTGAGGCACTTTATTTTTCTAATTTTAATAGGATCCTAAATCTAATTCAAAAATTTGACGACATAAAAAAATAGTTGTGTTAAATCTCTTTTTGTGTGGCTCAGTCGGGGTATGGTGTGTATTAATTTGTGTGTGTGTGTGTGTGCAGCATATGTGTGTTGCATTATATATGTGTGTGCGTGTGATCTATCTCTTTGTGTATGTTAATTTAACCTCTATGTGTGGGTGTGATTATGTGTGTTGTATCTGTGCATGAGTGTGTGAGCAGAATAAGATAAGAGAAGAAGTGGTTGACAGAGACTATGGAGGTTAGAGAAATTGAAAGGTTTTGGAGAAAACACCACTTAGAGTTTTAATAAGATTGTGAAACATTTTCGGGGTAAAATTGTCATATTGAAAAAATTATAAAGGATGCTCCTCTTAAGCGCTTTCAACTTTCAAAATTAAAGGATCTCCTACTTAATATTTTAGCCTATTTTTAAGAAGCACTTTAACATAATAAGATATATTAATTTTAGTTATCAAACCATAGTTATTAATATTGTATGATACTAAATACGTATCATACGATACATCACGATTTTATTTTATTTTTTTAGTTTTTTGGGATGGGGTTAAAATGACATCGTTTTACCCTAAGACTTATTTTTAAATTACTAGCTAGTGAAACAACGTTGATTCAGTGGTTATAGTTTAAAAAATAAAAAATAAAGTTTGTTATCAATGTTGTTCAATTGAATTCAAAATTCCTAATTAATATTAAGATTGTTCAAGCAATTAATATTAGAAGTTTGAATTAGAGATTTTTGCATTTTAATATTACTGAACTATGTTGGGAACTTGAATAGTTAGTGGAATATTAATGAAATACTATATTATTATTAGTCTATGATTTTTTTACAAAAGTATATACATATATTTTATTAATAATTATTTAAAAATTAAAATTGCGCTTATCTTACGATACACAATACACAATACGATACACTATTTTTACAAAATGATACGCCTTCCGAAACATGATTTGACAACTATGATCAAATATACTTAATTAATAAGTGTCGAATACATTCATTTTAAGTACTAAATTTAGGTTAACAAACACACTCTTAGTCTCACCAATTTCGAGGTGTAGGTCCCACTTTTATTTAAGCCTAAAGGTGCTCAAAAATACTTGTTTAAAAACTATTTTTTCCAACAAATATTTCATGACCAACTTGCATACATCATAATGAAAGATTCTATTACTAAGTCTCTTAGTAAACACATCAGCTAGTTGTTCCTTGGACGTCACAAATGACATACAAATCAAACCATCATTGAGCTTCTCTTTAATAAAATATCTGTCAATATCAATATGCTTTGTTGTGTTATAACAATACAGGCGTACAGGTAGGGGTGTTCACTCTATCCTACGGGAAGAAAATATGGCCTTCCGTCTTCCTACCCGATAATTTGCGGAAGAAATTTTTCTTAATTTATCCTACCCGATCAAGTGTGGTATTCCTACCCGACTTCCGGCCAAATTAATCGAATAGGAAGTCGAGTAAGAAATTTGATGAACACTTTTGTAGTAATTAATTTTTAGATCATTTTAACAATTCAATTAAATAACATGCACCAATTTAACAACACAATAAACCAATAACACTAAAATTTAAAACAATTACAATAAAACACAAGAAAGCATAAACATCAATCCATCATAATTGTTGCACAAATACAATAACAATTATTTTAAGTTTAAACCATATGGTTAGGGAATTAGAGTTTTTAGTTTATATATATATATAGACTAACGCGGATAGAGTAGAGTACGAATACGAAAATTAATTGTTATTCCGCATACCTACCTGATTTAATCGGAAGACTAAAAACTCTTTCATATTCCTATCCAATTTTTTCGACTAGCAGTTCAATAGAGTCGGGTAAAGTCGGGTAGGGTAGGGTAAGAAATTGCGGCTAATCAAAAATTTGAACACCCCTACATACAGGTTCACCATTAGAGACACCCAAGTCTTCTATGCCATGAATCATAGCCCTGTATTCAGCACCTGCACTACATTTAGCCACTACTGCTTGCTTCTTGCTCTGCCAAGTAACTAGATTTCCTCCTCCAAAGGTATAGTAACCTATAATGGACCTTCTATCCTCAATAGAGCCTACCCAATCTACACCAGTGAATGCTTCTATTCTAAAATGACATTGCTTTCAGTACAATATTCCTTTGGCCAGATATGACTTGAGATACCTAAGTATATAATGAATTGTCTCTTGATGAAGAACCTGAAGAGCATGCATAAATAAAGTAACAACAGCTCACTGCAATGGGCAACTGTGAAAAAAGTATATAAATCTCCCAACAAGTCTCTGATATCGTCCACTATCAATTTGATTACCTTCATCACCTCTCAATTTATTGTTTACCTCAATATATGAGTCACCGACTATACAACTTAGCATGTTAGTTTTCTTTAGGAGATCAAAGATATACTTTCTTTGTGAGACAAAAATGTCTTTTTCTTATCTGGCCATTTCAATTCCCCCTAAATAGTGTAACCGCCAGAAATCCTTGATCTCAAATTACTTAGCTGGATAAACTTTCAGTTTGGACAATATCTCCACATCATCACCTGTAAGTATTATGTCATTAACTTATACTACAAGAATAGAGATCTTACCATTCCATTGTTTAATGAATATCGTGTGATCTGCATAGCTCTACCTGAACTTGACTGTTGCCTTATGAAATCTATCAAACCGCGCTCTCAAAGACTACTTTAGTTCACAAAATGACTTCTTTAGCTTACATACTTTTCCCTTCGTAGTTGACGAAGAAAATCCTTGAGGGATGTACATGTACACTTTCTCCTCTAAGTCCCTATGGAGGAATGCATTTTGTACTTCAAGTTGTTGTAAATCTCATCCCATGTTGGCAGCACAAGAAAGGATAACACGAATGAAATTAATCTTCGCTACAAGAGCAAATATCTCCTAATAGTCAATGTCATATGCTTAAGTAAACCCCTTAGCTACCAACCTTGTTTTATATTTATCTATTGTACCATCTGCATTTTGTTTAACAGTGAATACCCACTTACAGCCTACTGATTTTTTCCCCGCCGGAAGAGATACAAACTCCCATGTTTCATTCTTTCCAAAAGCTCTCATTTCTTCTACCATGGAAGCTTTCCACTTAGGTTCTGCAAGGGCTTCATGCCAACTCCAAGGAAGAAATATATAAGACAAAGACAAAACAAAAATACGATAGGAGGAAGACAAAGAGTTATAAAAAACAAATTTAGAAATAGGATGTTAAGTACAAGTCCGAACTCGTTTTCGAATAACAATAAATAAATAATAATCATCAACATGATTACTACAAAGAGACTCATTACCTGATAAAGGGGAAGAGATCTCAAGAATTGAGTCTAGAGGTGATGACTGACTTGGTGACTCATGGGTGGTGATCTACTTAGCTTGTTGTCAAGTATAACAACGCAAATCCTCTCTATCCAATCTTCCACACATAGTTTGCATACCCTGAATAGGTGTTTTTCCCCGAGGCTCCCCCGAATAAGTGTTGGAGGAGTGGAGAAATAGGACTCTGTCACATGGAATGTTATATCCATACTAACATACACCTTCCTGCACTGAGGATGATAACACTTATATACCTTTTGGATAGCAGAGTAGTCAATAAAGACACAACACAACGCATTGCGGTCCAACTTTCCCTTAGTCTTTCGATAGTCATGCACAAAATTCTTACAACCAAATACCTTTGAAGGAATAGAGTAAAGAGACACTGACCCTTGAAGCAAACCCCAATAAAAGTAGTAAAATCAAGAACTCTCGAAGACATGAGATTGATTAGATATGCAATAGTGAGTACCGCAACTCCCCAAAAGGATGAAGGTACACCTATAGTGAACATCAAGAAGCGTGCTACTTCAAGGAGATGTCGATTCTACCTCTCTGCAACACCATTCTGCTCAGGTGTATCCACACAACTAGATTGGTAAAGAATCTCATATCCTATAAAGTAAGCCCCGCATTTTTCCTTAAAGTACTCGGTCCCATTATTGGTCCTGAGAATCTTAATCTTGGCATCAAACTAAATATTATCTGGTTTATAAAAGTTCTTGAAACAAGTTACCGTTCATTCTTACTATACATCAAATAAACCGAAGTAAACCAAGTGTAACAGTCAATGAAAGTAACAAACCATCGATATCCCGCAAGAGAAACAACACGAGATGGACCCCAAAAATTAGAATGAACAACCATAAATAATGCAGTGCTTCTATTATGATTTATAGGATAAGAAGTTCTTGTATGCTTGGCAAATTCACAAGCATTACAAAGAAAATTATCTTTATTACATTATTTCATCAAAAACATTTCTAATACTCCTACTAATGGATGACCAATTCTTCGATGCCATTGATGGAACTATTGGAAGGCCATAGAACTAAAAGCTTGAAGTGCCTGACAAGATTGATCCTCTAGCAAGTTATAAACCACTATAAGTTCTGCCACTGCCAACAAGTCTCTCTGTTCCCAATTCCTGAAAAACACAATTAGATACAAAGAATGTTACATGGTAGTTTAGAGACTTTGTAATGCTACTGACCAAGAGTATGTAAAAAAATTAGAAGCACGGAGAACTGAAGACAAAGATATGAAAGGAGAACAATGGATGGAGCCTTTCCCTAATACAGATAACAATGAGTCATCTGCTACCCTAACTTTATCTCTATCCAAATATTTAAAATAAGAATAGCAAAAACTTGAGGAACCTGTCATATGGTCAATGGCTCCGCAATCGATAATCTAAGGATTAGGAGAACAAGATGGTGTAAAAACACTAGCATGTGTACTTGTGTGAGTCTAATTCGAATCAGTAAAAGTGGAAGTAAATGAGAAGAAGTATCAAACCGGGACATCAGACGCCTGAGAACGTCTACAGTGAAACTTGTACTATCAATACTAGTAGGTGGAGGTGGACCATTGGGGATTGGATCCGCAATCTCAATCATATGGGCATAAGAGCACACAAGATCGGCCTTATTACCACCACGCCCCCTAGAAGGACAACCATGTAATTTCCAACAATAGTCTTTAGTGTGCCTCATCTTTCCATAGTAGTCACATTGTAACAGATCCTTATTCATGCCCCCATTCTTACCATCACCACGAGGCTTGAAAGATAAGTCCTCTCTCTGTCATTCAGCTGCTAGGGCAAACCTATCATGAGCAAGAGTATGAAGCATGACACTCCTCTTGCTGCACATAAGAATAAGCTTGTCTCATGGAAGGAAAATGATCGCTACCCAAGGTGTGTATACGAATATGATCACTCTATATTGAGACCAGTAAAAAAATTCATATACACATTCTTTTTCTATATCAACCTTTGAAACTTAGCACTATCTCCAGCTCAATCTGACTGAAAATTCTGATAATAATCCAACTCCTACCATGAATTACTCAATCCTGCACAGTAGTCTACGAGATTCATGTTCTTCTGTTTGGTTTCATAAATCTTCTTTCGGCGCTCATAAATCTGAGCATCATTCATGACATGTGAATATATTTGAGCCATTGTTAACCAAATCTCACAGGTTGTCTCAAGAAACTAAAAGTCATGACTAATGTAAGACTGCATCGAGTTGAATAACCATGTCATTACCAACGAGTTTTCAGAGAAACATTGTCTAAGATAAGATTTTAGATTTGGATTTCTTACTTGCTCCTATCAAGTATCCATTTATTCAACTTGCATGCACTAATAACTGGTAAGATTGAGACTTGGCCAAATAATTGCCCCCATACTAGACTGATCTAGAGAGAGAGGTTACATCCAAGAGTCCCTGCATGACTCACCCCACTTATTTGCACAAATAACAAACATAATCGAGACTAGGCCAAATAGTTTCCCCCATAATGGACTAATCTGGAGAGAGGGTTACATCTAAGAATCCCTACACGACTCACCCCATTTTTCTCACTGATGGTATATTCTGCACCAAGTCCAGACATGTCTTCTTAGCAAAGAAGAACTTTTCTAACAGAGGCCAACTACTGAATAACAATTTTGGGATTAACCCAACACACAAATGGACCAAAATAGCAATTGGAAGCACAAAAGACAAAACTCAGCAATCTATACTCCAAAAACTTTCACAGACACCACAAGTATAAAAAAACACAAAGCCCAAACCTAGAGAGCACAAGCTGATCCCTACCAAAACCAAGCAAGGTTGGAGAATCACCGCTAAAGCCAAAGCACCACTACTAAAGCAAACAACCACTTGCGGAAGAAAAAATCCAATTTCAAAGGAAGAAAAATTCACTATCGAAGGGAAAAAATGCCCATAAATCAATAGGTTGAGCACATAAAAACCACCAAAGCTCCAAGTAGGCTTAGTCGGCACCCACCGGTTCCATTTGGGTGATTGGAACAGTTTGAATCTCAACCAAATCAAAGATCGCGAAATACGACCCAAAAATCTTGAAAACATTCAAAATTCGAAAAACACTTTAGATGGCTTCAAAAAATTCTGAAAAAAATCACCATCATACTCAGGAAAAAAAACTGACACAAATGTTGATTTTGAAAAATTCTAGCGATGATGTAATCTTTCTGGCGTCATATGTCAGAAACACAACAACCTACCTCCCAATGCCTTCTAGAATATTCCTATGACTTAGAACTTTCGTTTGATTGTTCTGATACCAAGTTAAAATCCAAAAATCTTCAGTGTAGCAAAAGGGAAGAGGCAAGAGAAGGAAAAGATTAGAAACTAGGATTAAGAAGAGTGAGAGTTCATCAACTTCTCCTCTCATCACCCATATTTATATTAACTCATAATAAAATGAAGATTACAATAATACCCTTAATTGAAATATCCTAATATTCTACAAAATGCCTACTCGGGAGAGGTGACCCAAACCCGATCTAAATCCATGTGCAACTCTTAAATATGATCCAAATTTGGATATATACTAATTTAATTTGACAAAATTCCAATCTGAATTATACATACATGGAATTAAGATAGCCCAAGCCACGTACCCTGCCCACCTCCCCACCTCCATCAAGAATCTGCCTGGCCACCCTCCCTTTCTCCACATGTTATTGTCAACATTATAAGATTGCATTTGCTCGGAAACCAAACCAACCCTTCTCTTTCTTGGGAAATTGCTTCAATTCTAAGGAAGCAATCAATAGTGCAATACAAGAGAGAAGTAATAAACAAAAGGTTGGAGAGCCAATTTGCGTGCCTCGGCGATAAGAGAGTAATCTAAGGATGTCGCCTCTAAATGCTGACTTTTCGTCTATGATAGATCTTGCTTGTTGAAGCTAGGGTTGAATTGCAAGTACAATTTTTCTAGGAAGCATTGGTATCCAATACGTATCAAATAGGCATACGCATTGATGAAGCACAAATACATATCATATACGTGTTATACATATCTGATAATCAATGGAGTATATTTTGATTTAAGAATACGTAGGGATACGAGACGGATACGGGCTAGATAAGGGAATGGATATAATGGGGCAAAAAAATGAATATCAAACTAACCACACTAAAATTCAACAAAAATATAGATCCAAAGTCGTCCCCCAACAAAAATCAAAACAAAACAAGAAAATAACACCTAGAATAGTATAGTGAATTCACATCCACGACCGCAAACATACATCCATGAATTTCCAACACCAATCGATGTCAAAAGGCTCACTATCACGGGCTACATCAATGGTAACTTCACCAATAAAGCTCTCCATAGTGCACCACAAATAATAATATCCCCAATGTAATTACAACTCTAGGGCTTCTCATTAGGACAAAATAAAGATATTTACATAGAGAATTGGGAGACTAAGACATATATATATATATATATATATATATATATAAAGAGAGAGAGAGAGGGAGAGAATCAACAGAGTGATAGAAAAAAATCCAAAAAATTGTACAGAGATAAAGATGATTGATGTGTCAAAGACGATGAAGCTTCAAGAGATACACAGTTGCAAAGAAAAAAAAAATGTAATAGAGCCAGTAGATATAACTACAGTTGCTATAAGCCAAAGAGACCGAGTACATAACTCAAGTTGTTGTCTTGAACAAGGATAAAATCCCGTTTCGATGCATAGTCACGATTAACTAAGAAACAAAAATGCTTTCCAAATGTTTCGAAAACATAATGAAAACACAGAGAAAGGCTGAAAATATGTTTCCAAAATATTGATCGAAACATACAGAAATACGTCAAAACATTTTAAAACACTTTGCATAGGAATTTTGATATTCAATCACTGATTCAAGTTGTACTCTAGAGAAACTGAAACATTTAGGTCGTTTCGGTGGGAATGAAACGAAATTTGGTTTCTTGGTCTTAACTGCTATCGAGCTGGCAAGCAATATTGTATATGTATGGCAGTTAAAAACTTAAACTAGCTATAACTCTTTCATCTATATTTGTCAAAACTTAATTAAAATTTAAATATTGAATTTTACAACATACAAAAATATTTTTAAAAAATTACTATATTCTAGCTTTTGAGATTTCTCTCATTGTCGTGTTTGTATCATATCATACATGTATCCCATATTTGTATCCACACTTTGTAAAGGTTCTTATATTTGTCTAAATGCATCAACAACCCAAGGATTGAAGATATACCTGAATTGGAAAGTGGGTTTTGGTATTTGTGTGTATGTGCTTTCAAATTTTGGAATGCAGCAGGATGTTGAAGATCTTGTTGTATTGAAAAAGATAAGTAGGGTTTCCAAAAGAACTCAAGACTCTATCCGCGAATTCTTTCAAGTAAGATTATATTCATCATTTTTCTTTTAGATTTGCAGTTGAAATAGTAGTATTATTGATAAAATTAAGATGAAATTGAATTGAAATTCAGGTGATTGATTCAGGAAAGTAAGTTTTTAATTTAGTGAAATTGTTTTATTTAATGAAAGTTTGTAGGAATTCAAGTGATTCGAATCAAACCGGATTTTCAAATCACATGTCTGATTCTTAGCATATTCAGATATGAACTACATTTTTTGACATCCGTCATAAATATAGATCAGGTTTAACACCACATGTTTTTTTTTTTTTTTTTGAATTTGGATTGGGATCAACCACGATCTAATCCGATCCAAATCTAATATGCTAACAAGCCTCCTCTTTAAGGCATTGACTTGGCTATGATTTACTCGAGCTTTTTAGGACAACTATTTCCCTTACACGTACCGTTATGAAAAATAGACACTTATTCAAGTGAATAAACAAAGATTTCCCTTCCACGTAGGACTATGAAAAATGGAGAGACTTTATTTAGCTAATTCATCAGGGAAAGGCGTATATAGGCAATGTCACAATTCGCACCTGATCTGATCAATATAGAAGAAATTTAGCGTAGAAGATTTTCAAAGAGATTGCTTATGCCATTATAATCTCAATTTTCAACGTTCAAGATCCATGAAACACTTACACACTAATTTGCCCAATGACAGCCCGGACAGGTGTCATATACATAACCATAAGTTTCTGATTTTATTTTTTATTTTTTATATTTGCATAAATGGAGACGTTTGGAATGCTTCCAAAAATGTTGGGAGCAATTTTCAATATGGGGAAAGTACTCACTATTGTTGATGATTGTTTGTAGAATCCAACAAAGCAAAGGAACATCATATACCAATAAAAGAAAAAAGATGCAACGGCAAACAAGCAATGGTAGAAAGCAGCTGCAGAGAAGCAGAGACGCACAATATGAAGAAGACCCAGACAATAAACAAACACCATGCACCGTTTTTAGGAATTTCCAACAAGATTCATTTGTGGAGGAAGTGAAGCATACTTGTTATGTTGTAGATTGGGGGACTTAGAGAGGGGGAGTGATGGGAAGAGAGACAGAAAGTTGCAAAGATGCAGAGATTTGGGAGACAGATATAGAGAAATTGAATCGTTGGACGTTTGTATTGTATCAAGAAGCTTCCCAACTTTCTCAAAAAAAAAGTCCTTGCCTTTTACTATATGTGTCGATTGGTGATCTTAGATATATTATCCTTATCTAATTTATCATAGTTTTGCATGTGTGCTGTTCATGTGTTGCACACAATTTATAACATTTATTCTGGGCCAACTTACTAAACTCATAAGAGTCATAGTCATATAAATATATTGCATACACCAGCGTGTCCCCAACATGTCTATGTCCTACTTTTTAAAAAAATATAGTGTCCATATCAAGTCTTATCTATGTCTGTGATTCGTAGCGATAATCCACTAAGTTGGATATAGTGTTATCTTTGAGATGAGAACAGTTCTATAGGGAGAACATGGCCACCTTCTTTGCTTTACAATGATTAAATTTCTATAAAAAAAGGTTATAAAATTAAAAAAAAAAAAATAGAAAGCATTGGCAGTTGTAATCGAACCTTAAAAGTTTGATAACAATCAACAAAGCTGATGCTCAAATTGACATTCAAGTAACCAACCTAAAAACAGACATATGCAAGAAGAAAGCTACCACTGCTAACAAGTTGAAATCCAACCTTAAAATTTCTACTACAATCAACGAACATGATGCTCAAATTGGCATTCAAGTTATACCCTAAAGACAGACATATCTAAGAAGTCGTATCTGTGTTTGATACAAAAAATATCAAGGTCTAATCACCAGAGTTGATATATGGTAGTGCCATCACTATATTGTCAGTTACATGAACATACATATGTCCAATATGCTGTGTCCTTGTTATACCAGTATCCATTGGATGTTGGTAATTATTGACTATCATCATTCATAAGTTGAAAAATTCATGCTCCATACATTAGCCCCTTGCAGAGCACTGTCAAAAAAAATAAATTTATTTTGACAAGTGTAGCACTGTTCAAATTTTGGAAACACTCAAATCTTCCACCCAAAACATTATCCATAAGAGCTAAAAATTAGAAGTGGAGGAAGAGGAGGAGGAGGAGGAGAAGCAATGGAATAGGACATAAACTTGATGTCAAGATAATAATGTATATTCCTGTCAATAACAGCCTTGAAATTTAAAGCAAAAGCTAGTAATGCAAGATAAACCTCACCAGAAATCAATAAAACAAAATAAGAGAAAGAAGCAACAATCACATGCTATGATAGGTTCCACAAACATATCCATAATGATATCCAGATTTAACATTTGTGCTCAAGTTAACTGCAGCCAAGAGAGATAGTTACCTTCCTATAAGCCAATATATCGGACAGCGGAATTGAAAGTGTCATCTTCAGAGCGATATCCAGTGCATCAGCAAGTGCTCTATCACCATATAGGTCAAACACACCAAAGTTCACATAGTTTCCAGCAAGAGCTGTCATTTGGAAGCAAATTACTCAAAATTTAGTAAATAACACATTTATTTAGAGTAAGCAACTTGTTCCTATATATTTAACCTGATATAATGGAACAGAAGCTACCATAGGTTAATTCCACATTTGTTGCATATAAGCTAAAGAAATCATTCTACTATATTTTGCACACCTTTGGTGAATGTACTACAGAAAGGAAAACGTATTAAATTAAAGCATCACATCTTAATTAGAGGATATTTAAAAAAACCTAGAAATTTTGTGTGCGTGCATTAGTTACACCATATTGTCAAGGAAAATATTCACAGGGGCATCGCACAAAGAAACACTCCAATGCAAGATAAGGTTATTTGTGCAGAAGTACAACACTACTTCATGGAGAAAGTGAAAGCGAGCAAGAGGCCAATGACTCAAATTTCTATCACTAAAAAAAATAGAAGCGACGAAGATTGCTTTATTGTAGCTAAAAAGAAGTTGGTGATGGAAAAGATGATGTAAAACCATTTGACAAAGCAAAACCATAACTTCTAATTCCAATAGGAAAATGATAATGATTGGAAATCACATTATTCTATTGGTTTAGATAAGTATTATTGCACTTCTTTTAAGCATATTGTTGCATTTTAAATGAGTTTTAATATTTTCATCTCGTTAGTCTTGATTTGATTCAATTGGTAAAAAAACGTACTTATTATGTTATTCTCTTTTATAGGAGATTTAATCCCAACCAATTCATCCGGAAGCCTAGAGGATTGAAAGGTCAAGATTAAAAGATAAAGATTTGAAGATGATTAGGCAATATAAGCTTTGTGGGAGTCCAAATTAGTAAGAAACTCATTTAGAATTGAATTAGGAAATTATTCTAGAAGATAAGGTTTTGACACGTCTTCAGTAATTTGACCATAACTTTTGACTCCAATATCGGATTGACCTGATTTTTGTGGCATTGGAAAGACACTTCAAGAGCTACGAAAGTGTATTTCATGAAAATTTCATGAATCAACCTCTAATTATGTCAAAATCGAGCTTCAAAGTTTGAGCAAATACGGTATCTGCATTGGGACGCACCCCTAGGATATGATGTACAAGTTCTAACCTAAATGTACTTTTCTTTTTTTTTTTGCGAAGACTTATTCCAAGGCCAACCCTAACTTCCCTAGTATAAATATAGGCTCTTTCTTTTAAGAGGCATGATTCTAAATCCCATCTTTTACATCTTTCTTTATTTTTTCTAAGATCTACCCATGGCCAGTAGTAGTTCTCTTTATACTCTTTAGCCTAGGATATGGATTAGTAATTGTTTATTTGGATATTTATATTATCCAATTCTTTTCTTAATTTTAATGTTAAATCTTTATTTCATCAAGGTTGATCGAATATTCTAATAAAGTTTTATACTCTGTGCAATTATTTGACTGTCTATTAAAAAAATAGTTTTTGGTACATTCAATTCTTATGTTCTCTGCAAGTTTTATAAAACTAGTTTTTCAATTCTTATTTCAATATTAATCAAATTAATTGTTCTAAAGTTATATTTGTTGGTTGACTACATTGATTTGAAAATCAACTGAGCTAATTACAATATAATTATCCGATGAACATGAACAAATCTAGATCTCGAAGCTAACGAGTCTTCCAATAGATATTTACCTTTATTTTATTTACAATTGCTTCTCCAACTCAAATTTAACCTTTACCAAAATCAAGCATGTTCTAACTCTACCTTATTCATAAATTCTCTTTAATCCATGTGGTTCGACCTCGCACTCCTAAGAAATTATTACTTCTTGACCGCCTACATGGATATACCTTTTGGGAATCAAGTAAGTTTTTGGCAACGTTGTCGAGATCATAAAGGTGCAATTTGAGAAGGAGGAAGAATCCACCTTCACCAACGGACTACTTGGAGAACTTTTTCCACTTAACTTCGTTCCATCTTGTATTTATTTCTTATATTTTTTTATGACCATTATATATATATATATATATATATATATATATATAGATTAGAATTTTCATAATATTTATTGTTTATCTTTTTCCAAGCAGATAACTAATTCACCTCAAAGCTTGTGATATTCAAAAGTGAATAACAGTACATAAAATATTCAACAAAATTGATAAATCACCTCAAAAAATCTATTCCCAACACTTTGAGATCAACCACATCAAACTTGTTCCGCCATTGTGCTTCTATAAAATTATATTGTTTGTTAAACCACAAGCTCCCATATTTTTTTACCATCTCATTTGACATTTATTTTGGCCTGTCACTACCTCTCGCGTACCATTTATAGGGGTATCACATCACTCTTCTACTGTCACGAAAATATCCACCCCACCACTATAAATTCTCTATCAACTTACGTCTGACTATTGCAGTCCACCGTCAAGAATATCCTCCCTCCCTAAATATTATACAACATGAAGCATGGTTAGGCATATGGTTGTAATTGTTAAAGCATCCAACTCACTGGCAAAGAGCAGAGAGGCACCTTAGTCTTATAAATTAGCATTGGATGGTCATGAAATTTGAGGTGAGATAGAAGTTCTCTTACACAAAGGACAACTAACAAAAAAATCAAACAAGGATGCATACTAGAAAATTCAAATGAGTATGGAAGAGACTTCGTCCAGTAATCATCCAAGTAAAACAATGAACAATGAGTAAAAAGGTCCCTTAAGTATATAAGCCAAACTTGGATTGTCCAAATCGTTCGATGTAGGATACAAGCTCTCTTTACATTTTTATGAAATTTAGCTTTCAACAAAAGAGTTAGATGTTGATCACAAAATACACGAAGTGCACTCCTCTACTTAATTCATCATGCTTGAATGCTATAACTAGCATTATTCCCAATCTCCCCTCTTGTCAATAATGGAACCCACATATAGAACTTGATCACTTTTCGGTATCTTTTTATCTTGAATCTTTAATATCTTCCAATTGCCTTTTCATTTTTACTAAAATTACATCCATGTATGTTATGCTCGTTTATGTATCTTAAACAATTTCAGTTCTAAAGCTTCCTAACTTCTAATTTTGGGTCAACTCATACTTTAGTTTTATCAATCAATAGCATATTGTCAGCAAATAACATATACATGGAACTCCACACACCATGGAACACCACAAAATTCATAAACCGAATAAAATGGGAATATTACAAAAACAAAATTCTAGGATTGGACTTCGTGGCGCAACAAGTCTAAAGAACATTGAAAATGGCCAAAATACATGTGACACTATATTTTATCACCAAATAAAGTGGCATATAAATTGTACAAATATGAATCAGATTACAAATACACAAGCATCAAAATTCATGGAACCAATTAGGCTTTATTAGTCGCAGCAGATAAACCCGCAAAAGATTTTAAAGTAAACATTGGTTGATACTTCACCTCTTGAAAGAATAGTTAAAGCTATCCAGATTCCCTTGTATTTGAAGGCATAAATATCAGCAGCATTTGGGAGAGAGAAAATCCTTGACCCATATGCAACAAGTAATTTGCTGACTTCTCGGAAAAGAAGTATACCATTAGGAGAAGAAGAGTCAAACGTCAAGCGCTGAGCTTTGTTTAACACAAACTCAGCCATAAATTTCAACAATGGGGTTGTAACCTGAGCAATTTATTCACACAGCAAACACACGGTGATAAGAATGTAACCACAATGCCAATACACCAAAAAGATTTTCTCAAGCGATGGAGAATTCAGCATGGCATCTAACCTCTGGTGTATCTGCCCAATGAGAGATGCCTTTTAAAAGAATCGGCATGTGTGCAGGATATAACCAATCAAATAGAAGCCCGTAAGTTCTGCGACTGGAAGACATCAAAAAGGTTATATGAACACAAGTAAAATTCTTCATTAACAAGTACTCATTTATAGATGGCCATATACCAACCTATTTGTGGCCATTGCAATTCCTCTAAGATCCCTCATCAACCCAATTAATGCATATTTCACAGAATCAGTTCGAAACATTGCATCAGGTGTCGATTCCAAACTGATGAAAACCTAAAGCACACCCAATATTACATAAAATACCACCTAAAGCACAATGTAAGGATGGTAAAGAAAATCAGCTCCCTTCAGATTGTCAGGGGCACATAATTGACTGGTTCAAAAACAAGCTTCCAAAAAGTAGTAATAATCATCAAAAAAACTATCATGCTTTGAAGAGAAAACTCAGTAATATGAAAAATTTTGCAAGAGAAGGGCTCCCAGAGTTGGAAAAAAGGGATGAAACAGGGATAAACTGCTGTCACAAACTTTCATTCCATAATGTACGCTCTCCTTTTCTTTTCTAGATGCTGTTCTCCAATCTCTCCAGTTTGGGAACATTTTGTCATTCTGTTTCCTTGAAACTGGAAACAAAATAAAATCCTGCTCAAAAACCAGTTTCTGTAGCATTGAGCTGCTCTCTCAGTAGAGCAAAGCATACTCATCAATTGCATACATGTAATTGCTTCTATGAATTGTGCTTCCTACTGAAACAAAAATACCATCAAAATATTGATTTGAAACTAGAAAGATAGTTTGATGGAAGAACTATGACTTTGTTCATAGACCATAGAACAAAAAAAATCACAACATAACATGATTAAAAAGGCAACCAAGTGCACAAGCCTCTCACCATTGCGGCATCTAGGGAAAGTCAAATGTACGCATTCAGAGGGATAGTTTTGGTGACTCCAACCAATGATTCTAAATTTTGATTCAAAACAGTCGAAATGCTGTCATTTTCGTGGAAGCTGAAACGATTAAGTGATTTGAATATGGAATCCCAATATTTAGAAGTGTTTCGGAATGTTTCGACCAATGCTTCACAAACAAATTACAATTCATTTCTCCATTTCCATTCTATTTTGGAAATGTTTCCGACATGTATTACAAATATTTCCAAAACGTTTCCATTTCCTACATGACCGAAACGATGCACCAAAACGAAATTTGGAATCTAACCCTTGCCACGCAAGTCACAATGGAGCAATCTGACCAATGCACTAAGGTCCACCCTCATGGCAAAATACGATTTAGGACACAAATTGAGTGCACATACAGACATGCAACAAACAAATAAACAAACTCACACAGAAAGGAAAGAGACCATACCTGCAAAAGTGGATCCATTGAAGACTTAAACTTCACTGGGCTATCCTCCATAAAGATTAACCATCCAATAGTGTAGTAGAAAGTTGTCCGGCTGCGAGAGCATCTATACACTTCCAAAAATGGGAAGTGCTCCCTCTGAATTCAATAATCCAAGACATCAATTTTTTATATATCAGGGGAACATAGAGGTATTGACAATCAAATTAAAAGCTAACAAAGAGCAAAAGTAGAACATATCAGCAATGCATTACAGTATGATGTGCAACTATAAATTTGATAGTATCCAATTTCAGAAGTAGCTTTCCCGTCATATATCTGCACGGAAAAAAAACACAGTTGTTCCAAATTAACTGCCAAAGAAGGATGTCTGTAAAGTTTCTTCACCAAGATACAAATAATTCTTGTTATCTACTCAAGAAAGATGTCATCGAACTAACCCAGAAGCCAGATCCAAGAACAGACTTAAGGTGTGATCTATAACCTCCTCACTCTGCATGTAAGAACACATTTAGATATAATCGAAACTCACATAACAAGATAATTAACAAGCAAATATAAACCTAACTACCTCCGCATAACACTTGAGATTAGTAGCTATTTTTGCAACAATCACATTCAACAACAAAAGATGATCGTGAAGTCCAAGAAGCTCAGACAATCGGGCATATAACTGCTGCAACATAAAGACGAAGCCTCAAGGTATGCCGTATACAATAACAACTAACCTCCTAAACAAGGCAAGAAGAATCATCTCATTACCTTAGAAGAATGCATGGCCTGATCACCTACATAAGACTTTCTAAAGTGCTGAAAGAAAGTGAGAATTGCCCGATCAAGTCTTTGCTTGCTTAATTCACTATATCTCTGCCAACCAACAAGAGAATAAAACTATATTTAAGCATTACACAAAACTTTAACGCATATTTTGTCAGAAATAACCATTAGGATAGTAGGAAACCAATTCCTCTAAAAGCAGAAATTGTTAGAGAATGGGTGCAACAATGTGAATGAAGTTCACAAATCCCTCCACTCAATTTTCCCACTCACATGTGAAGAAACAAGGATATAAATATTACCAGAAGCTACTAACCAATTGATGAGCAAACATAAATGGGGAGACATTAATCAAAGCCTTGTCTAACAACAAAAACAAAATGAAAGAAGTTTTTGCACCATGGGATGAGCTAAAAGTTCAATCCTAAACACCACAGCTCATTAAAAATAGACTCTAGTGTCTCCATGATAACCACAGGCTATTGTTCAGAAGGTGATATTTCTTTCCTTACAGATATTGGAAGTTACAATATGATGGAAACTCCCAACATGCATGACAGCATACAACTGAAAATGGCCAATTCCTAGAAAACTAACAAAGCAACACCAATTTCATCCTTCAAGAAAAAGTTAAAAAGGTATGTGTATATATAGACATGTATTAAGATATAACTTTGTATGGTGAATTAAAATCCTTACTTTCCAAAATGAGAATAGAATTGACTCGACTTGAATCAGGAATCATATTATTGATTTACATCTGAACAACATAAAATTAAAAAAAATGGGATCATCACTCCACATCTCTTTCATTGAGGAAACATTTATCCTTGTAATATCGGGGGAAAACAAACTCCCTTGACAAGTAATACATATGTTGGTTTAAAAAGGAGGAAGCAGGGTAAACGATGGATTTATAGAGAGAGAGCAAGATCAAATATTTGGCTATTAAACAAATATTTTGTAAATAATAATATTAAAAGAAAAGAGACAGAAAAGATACAAACAATAAGGGCCTGTTTGGTTTGCATTTCAAAAAACAATATCTAAAAACTATTGGGAAGAGTTTTAAGAAAGTGTTTTTAAAAATTTAGATTGCAAGACCTGTTTAGTTATATATTTTTGAAAATAATTTTAAAGAACAAAAATTATAAAATTTATTTAGACAATAATCCACAATTTCCACAACCACCGAAACAAGCAACCAAGACCCGTCTTCTTCAACTCTCTGTCTCTCTCTCTCTTTCATTTTGCATCAAGACCCATAAAGCACCGAGCACCACCGAAACCCACAAAGCACTGAAACCACAATCATCACCAAAACTCACAACCACTACCAAAACTCACAACCACCATCAAAACCCACAAAGCACCACCAAAACCCACAACCACCACTGAAACACTGACTTATAATGCTGGAGAAGATTTGAAGCTTCCTCTCTGCTCGTTTTGTCTGAGAGGCAACGTGGAGAGAGAGACAGAGAGAGAGAGAGCTTGCTCTCTGATCGTCTTCGTTCTCTACTCGTTCTGTCTGTGTGTGTCTTCATTCTGTTTGATGGGCAAAGTGGAGAGAGGCAGAGAGGAAGAAAAAAAAGAGAGGAAGCCTTGCAGCTAAGGAAACTCGAAGGGCAGACCTCATTAAAGAGGTGTTCTCCGTGTTTCCATAATTTTTAAAGAAAAGTCTAAAAACAAGTGTAGCTTATTTTCTATTTCTTTGTTTCAAATCTCATTTTTTTCAAAAAATTTGAGCCAAAAATGCTAAACAAACAAATTTTGGGTGTTTTTAAAATTTTGAGAACAAAAAACTGTTTTGCAGAACATAACCAAACATGCCCTAGTTGTCCTGAAGTCCTTAAAGGTGCTTTAGAAAAGCTTATCTTAGAGAAGAAAACAAACAGATTTATAATTGAAAATTTTAAGTTATCAGTCCATTAGATTCCTAAATCACATGAATCATTTATAGTCACAAATTATGCAATTTCCTTGTGAATCGAATAGATTTGCAATGGTTCGTTACAACTTAATGAAGATTCGACAAATTACTTCGTATGATCGTATCGAAACCGGATCATAAGATTCGAATGCAGAATCTTAACACATTAACAACTACACATGCATAAGGGAGGAAAGAGAAAGTATTATGACAAGTCATCAAAAGAAACACAGTGTTAATGGATGTTCCGTCGCATAGGTCAAGAATAAAAATCCAGCAGCCAAGTATGAGCATTACAACATAGTTTCAGTATGATAGAAACCATTAAGTGCAAATATTACGAGAAGTTAAGTTTGTATCCAATAGGCTTGCCAACACCCCACATTGGAAGTACCTTTGTTGGATTATAGCCTCTAATGACATTTTAATGAATTACAAGGCATCCTTTAAGAGCACCAGAATCCAAAGGGTCAAAGAGAGATAAAAATTGCCTGTAACAATAGAAGCATAAGAGTGACTCTTTCAGTGTCGCCATTTGCCTCTATATTTGAAACCATTGGTGACTTCTTCAACTTTACTCTAGTTGCCAAAGAAAGATACACAATTTCTTATACAAACCAATATCAATTCATGCTTCCTTAGCCCGCACCACCACTCCTAGAATGTCTTCCACATCCATAATTCTTTAACTAAGTCAAATATCACTATATAATGCCATAAAGGTTTCAATACATGTACAGGCAACATATACAAAGAAAAGTCTACATATGTGTAAGAGGAAAACAAACAGACAAGACTCTTCATAATGTCCGAGATAGTAAAGCATCCAACGCAAAAACAATTGGCAATGAGTGGAGTATATAAACCAACCTTCGGTGGTTCTAATTATTCAAAGTGGTACAAGCTCTCTTTATATCCTCCCTCACGTGGGATCCGGGCTCACATGGGGGACAAGCAAACAACCATGTATACAAAGAAATTCAAATGGGTAAAATACTTGTCAAATGGAACTCTAAGGCCCAACTCTGTTGCCATGTTACAACATCCAATTCAAAACTAATTGACAATGGGTGGAGTAGCCCCTCAAGTATATAAACTAACCTTGGGTGATCATAATTATTTGATGTGAGAAATAAGCTTTCTTTAGGAGAGAGTTCCAAAAAATGTTCAACCATTATTACTATCATCCAACTACAAGATAAGCACAAATTTCTCCTCAATCTACGTATTACACTTCCACTTACTCAATTATTCAAATTTGAATGTAATTGGAATTCAAAATCCGAGTTAATTGAGGACAAGGTAAAGGAGTTGGATCAAGAAGTGGGTTGGCAAACACTGGGCCTTGCTAAGAAATGAAAGTGGATTGACAAAAAAGAAGCAAGTGGGCTGGAAAGAAATTTTATTAATAATGGGCTTGATAAGTTCAGCCATTTTAATTCAAGAGATATTAGATATATAAAGAACAGTGGAAGCCTGGTCCACTTCGCATCGCCTGTCGGGGGAGAGCTCGAACGCTTGAGCTTTCTCACATTGGTGGAGCGTTTCTATCCATAGACAAGGCGTCAAAATCGAAAAGTGATGGCTAAGGTTCCTGAAGATGATAGTCAAATGAAGTGGGCATGTGGAGATTTTGATAGGGTATCAATAGCCAATACAAAGATGATGATGGGCAAAGGAAATTGCTAGAAAGGGGATATAGCTAGAGAGGCAATTTGCGATGACCGGGAGAATCAGAGGGAAGAATTTGAGGTTGGTTTCGGTAGTATGGATGAGGAGTTGCACAGAATTTGGCTTTAAAAGTTGAGGAAGGCTGATGTGATGCTATGGTTGCTGCAAAGGAGTGGTATGAAAGTGCCGATTCGAAGAAGAGTTTGAATGATTCTTTATAGGCTGCAATATTGATATATGGCAGGTAGATACAGATTGATGATGTTTATGGTGATATTGCGAGAATCTTTACGGAAGATAAGTTGATGACTGCTCAAGACGAAGTCAGATGGTACTCCAACAGGAGTCTGAGATAATTTCTAATGTTGTTCCTTGCACTTTTGAAGGTAATATTTCCCAAAAAATTCCAGTGATGGTTTCTTCTGGCGATGTTCTCTTTTTAGGGGGAGGGAGTGCTTCTTCTAGTGATGTTTTTCTTTTCTGGGGGAGGGAATACTTCTTCTGGTAATGTTCTCTTTTTTGGGGGAGGGAGTGCCAATGTCCATTCTTCTTCTAGGTCTGGTGTTGTTACAGGGATAGAATTGAGTAAGGAAATGAGGATGTCTGGAGTGGGACTGACTCTTTTTGTGAAGGATGGGTGTGGGAAACAATTTGTTTCTACAAACCGGGTTGTATCGTAGTCCTCTAAGAAGGGTTGGGTGGTCCATGGGGAGAATGGACATCTGTCTGGGTGGACTAATTTTAGGCTTATTAGATGTTCCACCAAGTAATGCTTGTGATATTGACTACTGATAATTTTGGACCAGGGAACTCTAATGCTAAGCCAACTAGGGCTATGGTGACTTTTGAGGGAGAAGGGAATAAAGAGGGGATAGAGGAGGGAGGTGAAGATAGGAACAAGAATGACTGTTTTTTGTCGGATGAGGAGAAATGAGTTGTGTTAAATTTTTTTTTTACATAAAATGAATTTGTCTCTAGTTCCATCAAAGAGGAAAGGAAAATAAAAAAAGGAAGTTAAAAATGAGAGAAAGATGAAAGGAGTGAGTGTTAAAAAACTTAAGAGTCACAGGTAAATTATGAGGATGGTAGTTGTAGAAAAGGAGGGGAGGAAGATATACTTTGTTATGAAAATTGTTAGCTGGAATGTTAAAGATTAGGGGCAGGGAGGAAAAGATGTTCAATAAAGGAGTTTTTGGGGAGAATTGGGTCGGACGTTATAATTTTACAAGAAACTAAGTTGGAGGTCATTGATAGGAGGGTCATTAGTAGTGTTTGGTGGTCTAGATTTAGGAATTGGGCCTTCCTACCTTCTCTAGGGTGTGCGGGGGGGTTATTGTCATTAGTTGGGATGAGAGATCTATAACTGTGGAAGAAACTCTAGAGGGGAAATTTCCTATTCAATCAGAGTTTTGATCTATGGGCCTAATAAGCTAAGGCTTAGGCATTGGTTATGGGAAGAGTTAGCAGGGATATTTGGAGTATGTGGTCCTAGATGGTGTATATGAGGAGATTTTAAAGTCATAAGGTATCCAAGGCAGAAGATGAATGGGAGGAGAACAACAAAAAGTAAGAGAGATTTTGATTCTTTCATTAGGAAAACTGAGCTTAGGGACCCTCCTTTGGCAAATGGAGTGTTTACATGGTCTAATGGTAGACCTGTAGCGTTGGGTAAAAAGCTAGATAGATTTTTGTTTTCTGTAAGACAGGAAAATTGTTTTCCAAGGATGAGACATGAGGCATTGTCTAGAGTGGTCTCAGATCATTATCCTATTGTTCTTATTGATTCTAAGTTTAGATGAGGGCCTTTGTCCATTTAGGTTTGAGAATATGTGGGTGAAACATAGAGATTTTAAGAGAAGAATAAGAGAATGACGGGAAGAAGCAGGGGTCCAAGAGTGGAAAAGACTTAGATTTATGAAAAAACTTGAGTTGATAAAACAAAGATTGTGTTGTGGAATAAAAAGGTATTTGGGGACATTCGGGAAGCAAAAAAGACATATTTTGGATAGTATAGATGAAATAAATAAATAAAATTGAAGGAGGGGGTATGGATGAAGGGTTGAAAAGAGAAATGAGAGAGAATAAATTTGAGTAAGTTGTATTTAAGGAAGAGATTAGTTTAAGATAAAAACTCAAGGGTTAAGTCGGTTAAGGAAGAACAGAACAATATTAAATTTTTCCATAGGGTGGCAAATGAAAATAGGATGAGGAAGTTTCTTAATAAATTGGAGCTTGATGATGGGTCGATAATTAAGGATGGGGGTAGCATTGACAGGGAAATTATTAGGTTTTTTTAAATGCTATATTCGGCTCATGGTGGTCATATACCTATGTTGAGGGGTCTTAATTGGTGTCCTATTGATGACAGGGTTGCGGAATGTATGGAAAGACCTTTTAAGATGGAGGAAGTCCAGTAAAAGATTTTTGATTGTAGTAGAGAAAAGGCAGCGGGTTCAAATGGATTTACAATGGCAATGTATCAGGTTTGTTTGGATAAAATTAAGGAAGATGTGATGAAGGAGATTTGATGAGGGTGTTTGAGCAGTTTTTACAAAAAAGGGTGATTAATAAAGTTACAAATGCTACACTTGTGAAATTGACAGAATATTACCAAAATATAAGGAGAGTAATACACGATGTGTTACATTTTTTTTTTCCTTATTTCATTCGTTACTTTTCAGTATATATTTCTCATATTTGAAGTTTGCCTTTCATAGGCAGAGAATACATCCGGCAAGAAGGCAGTCAGAGGTTAGGAATAGTAGAAGTAATAATAGTAGTAATAGCAGTGGGTCATCCATCACATGTCAATGTTTCATCACACTCCCCCTTGGATGACCACTATAATAAGAAAGTATTTAATGCATTAATATTGTCTCATTAAAACCTTGCCAATAAAAACTTAGTGGGATAAAACTAGAACAAAAGAAAAAAAGTACAGCGTGCAAATAAATGCTCCCTCTAATGAGATTCTCCCCTTGATAAGAAAATCAATTGAGCTGGTCACAAACCTGGCGCATTTTGATGCCATATATTAACTTTTTGAATGTTGAGGAGAGTAGAGCTTTAGTGAATAGATCTGCAAGATTATTACTCGATCATATCTACTTTACTTCAATTTCACGACTCCATTAGAGTTCATAAGTATACAAGAACTTTGATAACATATGTTTGGTTATGTCACCTTTAATAAATTCTCCTTTGATTTGTGCAATACAAGGGATATTATCTTCTTACATCGTTGTTGGAGAATATGTAGTTAAAGGAAGTCCACATGTACTTATGATGTGATAGACTACAGATCTCAACCATACACATTCACGGATTGCTTTATGGAGTGCTAGTATCTCAGAATGATTAGAAGATGTAGTAATCAAAGTTTGTTTTATGAATCGCCATAAGATTGTTGTATCACCACAAGTGAATACATACTCGGTTTGAGAACAAGCATTGAGGGGATCAGAGAGATATCTGGAATCTGCATATCCTACTAAATTTGGACCATTGGTTGATTGCTTTGAGTATAATAAGCCCAAATTTATAATTCCACGGAGATAACATAAGATATATTTGATGTCAATCCAATGTCATCAAATTGGTGCATAACTAAATCTTATTAATAGATTAATTGCAAATGTTATATCAAGCCTAGTACATTATGCTAAATATAGAAAAACACCTATTGCACTTGGGTATGGTACTTTAAGACCAAGTAACATTCATCATCTTCTTTAGGATGATAAGGATCCTTTTTGACATCAAGTGACCGAACAACCATTGGAGTAATTAACAGATATGTTTTATCCATGTTAAACTATTTTAGGACCTTTTCTGTATAGATTTTTTGATGGATAAGAATTTCATTGAATATATGCTCGATCCGTAGGCCAAGATAAAATTTTATTTTCCCATGATCTTTCATCTTAAATTCTCTTTTCAAATATTCAACAACTTTTGCTAACTCTTTAGGAGTTTCAATCAGATTCATATCATTAATATATACTACAATAATAGAAAATTCAGAATCTAATCTTTTTTATAAATACATATGGGTATATGAGATTTTTAACATACCTTTCTTTTACTAAAAACTCACTGAAACAATGATACCACATTCTGCCAGATTGTTTTAATCCATACATTAATCGTCTCAATTTGATTGAGTATATACTTCGTGGTCTTAATGTATTTGCTTCAGGCAATTTCAATCCTCAGGGACCTTCATATAATTATAAGTATCTAGAATTCCATATAAATATGCGATAACTACATTCATAAGACGCATGTTGAGTCTTACTTAAATTGTAAGACTAATTAAGTACCAAAATGTAATGACATCCATTATCGGTGAATGTCTTTCATCATAAACAATCCCAGGTCTCTGCTGGAACCCTTGTGCCACTAGGAGTACTTTATATCTTGTGATCTCAATTTTATCATTTTGTTTTCTAACAAATACCATTAACCAAGTGGTATTATACCATCAAGTGTTAGGACTACAGGTCCAAACACTTCACGCTTTTTTAGAGAATCTAATTCTGTTTGGATAGTTCTTTCCAATTATGTTTAGATTGACATTCACCAATAGAGCGTGAATTGAGATCATTATCATTTAAAATTTCAGTCGCCACTAAAAAAAATATATCATATATAATCATTTATGTGCGATCCCACATTTCTCTTAAGCATGCATAATTAATAGAATTTTATTTATTGTGAGACACTTGTATCTTTTCAGGAGTATGTGTCTCTTCAGTTCACTTTTTCCTCTTCAGGAAGTATTATTTGAGATAATGTGGGTGCATCTTGGTTTTCGGCAACTTTTTCAGGAGTCGTATGTAATTTGCCTTTTGTTTTCCTCTTCCGTAGAGCTAAATCTTTCGAACCTATTGAGTCGTCCATGCATAAGGTGTGCAACTGAAGATTCATTTGCTGCCATAGGTTTTTCAATTAGAATATCAATCTTTACTTTTGTTGATTCAGGAAATGCATCAGACAACTGATTAAAATTTTTTTGTAGATGTATGATTCTTTGTACTTCAGTTTCACATTGAGAAGTACATGGATCAAAATGGGATATAGATTGTACTTTCTACGCGACAATCTTTACGAGAAGTCTGTTTCATTAAAATGACAATCCGCAAATCTTGCGGTAAAAACATCACCTACCAAATGCTCAAGATACCTTATGATTGAAGGTGAATCATACCCAATGTATATTCTCAATCGACGTTGACGACCCATTTTAGTATATTGAGTGGGTGCAATTGGAACATGTACAACACAACCAAAAGTTTGATACAAGTTGTGAAGGTGAATATTGATGATAGGCACTTAGTCGGATACGAACTAAGGCAGTTGCATGTAGAATGGCATGTCCCGAAACAAAAATGGGTACCTTTATCCTCATAAGTAAAGGTCGAGCAATCATTTGAAATATTTTGATAAAAGACCCAGCTAAACCACTTTGGATATGAGTGTGAACAACTAGAAGCTCAACATCAATCCCGGCAAACATAGAATAGTCGTCAAATGTTTTGGATATAAATTCACCAGCATTATCAACACGAATTGCTCTGATGGGAAAATCTGAATATTGTGTCCGCAACCAAATTATTTGTGCAAAGAAACGAGCAAAAATAACGTTATAAGTAAATAACATAGACACGCGAGCATCTTATTGATACATCTATCAAGACCATAAAATAACGAAATGGTCCACATGATGGATAAATAAGTCACAATATATCCCCTTGAATTCATTGAAAAATAGTTAGAGATTCAACATTAACCTTTACAAGAGATGGTCTAATAATTAATTTACCTTGTGAGCATGCAGTACACAAATAATTTAGACACAAGAATCTTCTCGTTCTTTAATGGACACCTATGTGAGCTATCAATAATCCGACGCATCATTATTGACCCTAGGTGACCTAGTCAATCATGCCACATTATAAAATTTTTTGGAATCAATTATCTTCGGGCTCATTACATTATTTGATTCAATCGTTATTATGGTTGTACGGTACAACCCAAAAGAAAAACCGAAAAATTTCTCTAATATTAGCTTTTGGTTGGCATTAATACTAGTAATACAAAGATATTGTGTATTACCGTCATTCACAGTTTCAATATGAAATCCATTACAACATATATCTTTAAAACTCAACAACTTTCTTCTAGATCTGATTGAATATAGTGTCATTGATTTTTAGTATTGTTCCATTTTCGTAACATAATTACTACTTTCTGAAGCCTTCAATCAAATTTGCAAAACCTGGTATTGTATTCATTAACTTCAGCTAACGTCAACTTTGAGAAAAATCTTTTGTCTCGAAAGATTTTATGCGTTGTATTTCTATCTACCAAACATGCATCTTCAGGATTCGCAATCATTAGTAACAGCTAAACCACGCATGAATCAAATTGTCAATACTTCAAAATTCTTTCAAAAAATGGAGTCTTTCCTTGACTGATTAGAGACTCGTGTCAATAACGTGTTGTAAAATCGACAGAATACTAACAATATATAAAGAGTAATGCACAAAATATATTTAAAATAAGTTATTCAGGAACTCAATATATCAATGTGTTGATCTTCTGGAGTACACTTTTCTTTTTCTTTCTTATTTCATTTGTTATTTTTAGTGTGTTTCTCATATCTAAAGTCGGCCTTTTATAGGCAGAGAATACACCCAACCGGAGGGCAGTTGGTGTTAGGGATAGTAGAAGTAATAGTAGTAGTAATGACAGTGGGTCATCCATCACATGTCAATGTTTCATAACATACATATATATGTCTAATTCCAAAGAAATCAGAGTCTCTGAAGTTGAAGAATTTTAGGCCCATTAGCTTGGTTACAAGTTTGTACAAGATCATTGCTAAAATTCTTGCTATTAGGCTAAGGTTATGCTTGAATGAAACAATCTCCGGAAGTTAGGGGGCTTTTGTGAGGGAAGGACATATTATGCATGTAGCACTTGTAGCTAATGAGGTTGTTGATGAGTATAGGGGCAAAAGGAAGGAAGGGTTTATGTTTAAAATTTATTTTGAAAAAGCTTATGATCATGTGGATTGGAGTTTTCTTGATTTTATTATGGAAGAAAAAAAAATTGGAGGGAGACGGAGGATGTGGATTAGGGAATGTTTGGAATCAATGAATTTTTTAGTAATTATGAATGGGAGACAAAGGGGAAGATTTCAAGCTTATTGAGGGCTCAGACAAGGTAGAGCGAAGTAATTTGGTTGAAAGCTTTATAATCATATCTCCATTTTTGTTCATTTTAGTGGTCAATGTTTTGAGGAGATTAATAGAAAAGGTAGAGGGAAGTAATTTGGTTGAAGTTTTGTAATAGGGAGGGAAAGGATTATAGTATCTCATTGCAATTAGCAGATGATACTATTTTCTTTTCTTCGAGGGATGAGAAGAAACTAAAAAATTTAAAATTGATTGTTAATGTGTTTGGTGTTGTTTCAAGACTTAAGGTTTATATGGAAAAAAATATTACTGTGGGAATTAATTCTAGTGAGAAGAAAGTGAATGATGTTCAGTGGGTGAGTAGCCTTTGAGATATTTAGGACTTTCATTGGGTGGTAATCCAATGTCAAGAGACTTTTTGGGATCATGTTATTGATAAAGTTAGAAGGAGGTTAGATGGTCTAAAGAAATCTTTCATTTCCGAGGGGAGGGGTAGATTAACTTTGATTTAGTCGGTTTTGTCTAGTATTCCCATTTATTTTATGTCCTTTTGTAAAATGTCTGGTGGGTGGGCTAGGGAAATTGACAGGTTAATAAAGAGATTTTTATGGGAAGGGGCGGGAGAGGGTTGGAAAGGACCATTTGATTTGATGGGAAGTAATGACTAAGCCTAAAGAGAAGATAGGGCTTTCGGTGGAGAATTTGGTGAAAAGAAATATAGCTTTGGTTTGAAAATGACTATGGAAGTTACCTTTGGAATATGATTAATTGCGGCATGTCGTCCTTAGGAGTAACTACTGGTTAATGTGTGCAATGCTAATGGGGTTGAAAAAGATTCTTTTTAGAGTCCATGGAGGTTTATTTCCCCAGATAACCCCAGTTTTTCTCAGAAGATCAAGTTCATTGTGGAAAATGAAAATCGAGTGCATTTTTTGGAAGACAAATAAGGTGAGGAGTCTTCTTTTTCTTTTCTCTTTCCACAGTTGTATCTTCTCTCTAGTTATCATGATAATTTTATTGCATGTATGGTTCGGTCATATTCTAATCCGATTTCTTGGAATTTTGGGTTTCATAGGAATCTAAATGATAGGGAATGTTCGGAGTTGGCGAGTCTCCTATCTATTCTTCATCGTGTTTCTTTAGTTCAAAACTCAATGGATAAGAGGAAGTGGATTTCATCGAGGATATTCTCTAGTAAATCGTACTTTGATTTTTTAATTGATAATCCTTTGTTTCCTTTTCTCTATCCATCACTGAGGATTTGAAGGGAGAAAGTGCCTTTAAAGATAAAAGTTTGTGCAAGGATAAATGCTCATAGGAGAATTAGCACAAATGAAGTTCTTCAAAAAAGGGGACCAAATCTTGAGTGAGGATGTGGATCATTTATTTTTGCATTGCCCGCTGGCACAAGCATTATGGAATAAGCTCTTTAACTTTATGGGCATTGCGTGGGTTGCTCAAAGGACTATGGCATCTATGTTTTGTTTGGATAATGTGGGATGTAGAGGGAATAGCAAATGGAAAATCAATTGGCATAGTGCCTTCTTTACTACTGTTTGGGTGATTTTGAAGGAAATGAATGTCGGGATAAATGTGATGATTTTGAAGGTCTATGGAAAAGAATCTATTTTTTAGCTTCCTTTTGGGTTTCAATGTCCAAGGAGTTTCAAGATATTCCGCTTTTTTGTATTACAAGAAGTTGGCAAGCTTTGTGCAGATTGTAATTTTTCTGATTTGATTCCATAAGCTTCGTTTAGTTTGGACTGATTGTCCACACTTGATGCGAGTCTAGGCTTTTGTAATTTTCTTTTTTAATAAATAAAATGTTTCTTATCGAAAAAGTTTAAAGATAACAAAATGAAAGCCCATTGCTGCTGATCTACCTTACTGTGAAGACCACTGTCAGTGACATTTATTAAACGCAAAACCCGAGCTGAAAGTTCTGCATCCACTACTTCTTGTGTATCCGAGCTGCAAGACAGAAACAAAAGAACATGGACAGATAGTTATAATACCAGACTAAGTATGGTATTGTATGCGAGGGAGAAAAATGTATTTCATCTAGTGAATAGGTTTGTTTACCTGCAACCAGTACTCTGTTTTATTTTCAGGATAGCAGCAATTATATGCACGACCCAAGCAAGCTTGGCTTCAATCACAGATAGTTCAACATTATTATCACCTGTCTTGACCTGTGCTCTTTCCTATTAAAGCAAACAACCAATAAATAAATACATATAAAAATTCATGATGAACTCAACCATGTATAATCTCAATGCACCATACAAATAAAACATACCGTGTATATTTGTAGAATAGGCTCCATAATGTTTATAATAAACATGCTACTGCTTTCATACTGAAACTCCGGAGAAGGAATTTAAGTCACAAACCAACACCATTTTGCAAAACAAAAAAAAAAAAAAAAACAAGAAGAAAAAATAACACATTTCTTTTAAGATACATGAGATAAGGTTTTGGGATGACAGATTCTAAGGCTGGTAAACTAACGAAGTACATGTCATATATGCAGGTTATACCTGAAATCTGCAAAGATATGGAAAACAATCGAGATGATCCTGAAGAAGCTCAACATTGTCGAGTGGATTCTCAGAAAGGTCATCCGGGAATCCAGCCTAGGCACAAGAAGATGAAAATTTCAATTTCGGGGTGTCTCCATAATATGAGAGCTCAAAAAAAAGCATGTGCTTAACTATACCTGCACTGAATCAAACCTTGATGTGATAAAACCTTCAGTGATCTTCGGCACAAATTCATCGAGCAAGCTTGGGGCATCACCCTTCAAGTATGGTACAGATGTTACCAGCCTGGACCACAGCCCTAAAAGGTAGTATACACTGCTGCTTGCCCACTGCAAGTAATCATGAACTAGATCAGCATATGGGCACGAAGGACCTAGGATTGAACATCAGTGGTGGGAGAAGTTTGGTTAGGGGGTGAACTATCCCCCTGGGTAATGTAACCCAGCCACAGGTCCATGATTCTACTCATACATGAAATCTTTGAAGAAAGTTAACCTGCCAAGATTGCAAAGACTTCAACGTGAACTCTGCTACCAGACGTATCCAATCACTATAGCCTTCTACATTCACAAGCTCTGACAACTGCAAGAAAGAAAATACCATAACTTTGCAAAGAGAGGAAGTCACGAAACATATACATGCAACTTTACTATATAAATTGAAACTAAAAAAGAAAATCCAATTCATTTCCCAAACGCCACAATGTATAATGAAAATTTTAGATAACCAAAACAACTTTTTGTTCTTATTATCAGACACAAGTAATATTACAAGAAGTACTATACTATATATAACGACAGACAATGAGAAATCTTTGACAATAAAAATATTGAATACACCTAAGAAACCCAAACCAAGTCTTCCGAACTCTCGAAAAGGTACAAGGTTACTGCTTCTCAGTTGGCCAGAAAGTATGCCTCTTGTTACCAATATAGGAAGGCATCTAATCTCTAAGGAAGCAAGAAGGTTATGATCTTCCTCAAATGGTGAGTACAATGCCAGGAAGCAACGATGAAACTTTTTGCCTACCACAACGGTCAAAAACTTCAGTCATTGGTAAAACAATAAAATGCATATAGAATGACCCTTTCTCAAGCCTTTTAGGAAAATTAATATTTCTACCTCCATAACATATTCTACACTGGCTGACTTTAGAAAAGCAAGAATCAAGTTCTCTTAATTCTCTCTAAAATCTGTTCTTGCCATATGACCTGGTTTACCAAGACGTCAAGACCACATCCATCAAACTTGTACTTAAGTTTCCCTTTCTGCTAAGAGCTTCAAGCAGAAGGGGTTAAATTACAGTGACTTGAAATACTGGTGATGGCCTTCCAACATTCAATATTAAAGCTCAGTTGCACCACTTGGACAGAATTTCTTATTGAATATCCAATACCTTCTGTTTGAATTATCTAATGGCCTTTTAGGGGAGGCATCAAAGACAATCTCAACCAGCTCTAAGGATCCCAAGACGGGTATGGCTTTTCTTGACCGGATCGGGTATATCTCGCCTCTTTCCCGCTTTCCATCGGACGATGCCTACTTGACTTGTGAAATCCGCTTTCCCTAAACTAGATAAGGAAAAGGAAAGAAGAGATGCTCTCAGCTTTATAGCTTTACAAAAAGCTAACACAATTGAACTACCGAAAACAGCTTAATTTATATGAGCCGACTACCAAAACACAAGGAGGTTACTGCGGTGACCAAGCTATGACTGCTACACGTGCACGCAACAAGAAAAGATTAGATAGATTAATGAGCTTAGCTGCCCTTCCCGTAACTACCGAAAGTACCTGTCTACCTAAGAAAGCTAGTAGTTCAAAAAGAGTATCCTCATTCAAGCTAGTGGTGATTAGTAGGCCTGACAATCGTGTCGAGTGAAACAGTTTCGTGTCGGGTGGCAGTATTTCCACTATCACCCAAAAAAAACCAAACTATGCCTTACATAACCACAAAACCAAAAATATTAAGTAAATAAAAAGCTTGTCCCCATATTTCTTCTTCCAAAGTACCCTGTCCATCATATTCAAACCATTACTTCCAAGCCAAATAACGCAAATTAAATCTAATAGAGCACTTTGCCAAAGGTTAAAGATCTCTCCGTTAACAGTTTTTTAAAACAATCTTCAACCAAGACAGGATTTCAAAAGTGCAACCCAAGCAATCCTTATATCAGAAAACAATCTTGGTTGTAAAGCATTGAAAATTATACAATAATAATAGTTTTGTAACTTCTACAAAGAATTACACACATCCATGCTAACAGCTATATAGGCCTTTCAGTTCGAAGCATCTTATATGTATTTAACCCCTTGTGGGCAACTGAACTGGCCGAAATCCTTAAGTTTTCAGGGAACCATAGCCTTCCAAATCAAATCAAACACTGGAAAAAAGGGTGGAATTACTAGAAACATGACTCAAGTAAAATAACCATTCTTATCCCATCAACATCTATCATTCAAGCTATAATAATGTTTTATTTGGTACGATGAAAAATGGAAAGATGGAAAGTTAAAAGGATAGATAAAATATTATGTTTGGTAAGTAAGGAATATAGGAAGATGGAAAAGTGGATGGATTAGTTTTCTTTCCAACTCACCAAAATAATCTCTCCAAAATTAGAAGGAAAAGTAAATGGAAAGTTAATTGTGTGTTAAAATGTATGTTATTTACCTATATATCCTTTAATATATGTATATATCATATTTATTTTTTACATATTATATATACATTAATTTTATATAGAGATATAATAATAAAATATACATCTATATTTTTTCATCCTTCTACTTTTTTATCCTACCAAACACAAAAAAAAAATCAATACTTCCTAATTTTCATCCCTCCCACCAAACACAAAGGAGGGAAAGAAGGACTCCACCTTAAAGAATAGAAAGTGTATCACTCTCACTTTCCATCTTTCATTTTTTCATCAACTCAACCAAACACACCACAAGAGACATAAAGGAGAGGAAACAAGTTGCATCTAAATTAATTTGACACTATATGCAGATCTTCAACACACATCCCATGTGAGACAATGCTTGCATACACAGCCATGTAGCATTACACAGAAATCGATTATTAACACAACACATATGAGCAAACACAAACAATCACTGACTCACCATACACAGCATACCAGAAAACGAGAATTAAATATGAAACATATAGAATAAAATACCTGATAATTGACTCTGAAACGCCCAAGAAGACGACAATATTCATGGTAATTGTCATGATCAGCAAGACCTGATTTCCAGTCCCAACATGACATTTATAAATGTCAGGGATTGGCAAAGAAGAAAAAGAAGAAGAAATAAAATGCTAAAGGGCAAATTAGCCATGTAAAAAGTGAGTGGGGCATAGCAGCAAGCCAGTAACCAAAGTTGAAGTAATCAGCAGCATCATTACTAATTTCACTTTTAAACTACTAAACGTCCCATTCATAAAAGGTAAATGCAGAAGTCAAAACAGAAATTTACAGAAACAATAGTTTATATTCCCTTAACAGAGCACAGTGGCGGAATAGAATTTATGTAACCGACCCCAAATAGTTGGGACAATGTTTGTGAGTTGACTCGCATTTATACTATGTACTCATCCATACTCCTTGGTCACAGTTTCTATGCCTGACAATACCAAGATTGTTAAGATGCATGCAGCTAGATGAGAATGACAGGTTGTAGATATCTACATGTTCTATCTGTTAGATATCTACATGGTGATGGTAGTAATAATTGGTGATAGGTGGTCGTAGAACAATGAGAGTAGACATGATTGATATACTGTTTTGGATCGCAGTTCGCTTTGGAAATCTCATTTGGATTGATTTCATTATAATATAATATATAACAACACACCCATATACACATAGTCAATCAATACATATTTTATATCTGTGATATAGTTTCAAAGAGATTGACCCAAAACCATGCACCAGCTAACAGTTTGAGGAAGATAACCACAAGTCAGCAATGCAAGCAAGCAAGATCGAATGAAGTTGTGCAAGATGACTTCGAGTTTTCAAAAGAAAGAAGAGAATTAAAGGAAGACACTTCGGGGATTTTCAAGTGTCAAGCTGGGATGGACGATCTTGAAAAAGCCTTCTTTGATGTTTCTGCAGTTTAGAATGAGTTGAATGGCTCCACCATGTCTGATTCTGATGAAGGGGAGATTCCAACTCCCGAGTCACTATGCTCTGAAGACAATTCTTTTGTAGCAGAATATGATCTGGAAATTAGTGGATTTTTTGAAGAATATTCATTACATGAGACTGATATTAAGTCTTTGATAGCTTCTCATGAAAGAAAAACAAGCATCTATTGTTCAAGACTTCTCTCAATAATATTTCTAGAAATTAACATAAATGAAAGATATGTGAAAATCACATAAAATATTAGTAGAAAGAAAAAAGAAGACGATAATTTTTTTTTTTGGGGAAAAAATGGTTTTTCTATTCCATGTAACATTTGTAAGAAAGACTAATTTGTATTGATTGATACCTTTCTTTTCGTTCTTTCTCATTCAAATCTATACCTATAGAATCCGACGTGCCCTAAAGATCAAACGCGTCGAACTCTAATAACAAAAAGAATCCAAAAGCCCCTCCACTACTATCTTTGCCTATATTCTCATTCTACACTTAAGTTACATGTAATAAAATACATTAAAAGATCTAAATACCCCACCATTGTTGCTTACCGAAAAGCTTCTATTTTCTATTAATTTAACAGGTCAAACCCTGGAAAAAAATGCACCTAATTTAAATTTTCAAAGTCTAATGCAGTTGGTCATTAATATTTAAAGCATACATTACACAATTTGATAAAAGACATCCTAGTACTTCTTAAGTTACACTCTCTCTAACAATTTAAGCTTTTGGAATAGATGGTTGTTTAAAATGATATCAAATTAGAAGGTCCTACTTTCAATCTCGTAGTCAAGGCGTCAACCTAATGATTAAAAGATTTTCACATGCTAGGCCCATCCTTCCACAAATGAGGGAACTTATTGAAGTATAAATGCTTAAATTACACCCTCTATAAAAGCTTAAGCATTTGGAGTAGATGGTTGTTTAACATACCGTTTTCGATAAACAAAAAATAAAGTTAATTTTATCTATAATATAAAACAAAGCGGGACTTCAATAAGCTGATCAAACGGTCACAATTCATCCAATGGCTACAACATCCAAAGGCTCACAATACAACTCATTCAATGGTCTAAAATTACTCCCACAAAATTTTTCCCCTCACATATGTCACATCCAAACCCAAATCCTAATGCTCTAAAACTGATCCAAAGGTTGAAATCACTCCGATCCTTCTCTCGGGAGTCTTCTCTCTCTTTGCTCACCCCTATCAACTTCAATTCCCTCAACCACTCCCCTGCATAATACCCAGCGTCTCTCTGCCCCCATCTCCCTTATATCTCCCACCCTCTCTTTGCTCCTCTCCCTCCTTCTTTCTCACCCTCCTCTCTGTTCTCCCACCCCCATATCAGTCGAAGGAAGCCGCCACTTCCCAGTAGCGACAACAACAGCGATGTTCCCAGCTCTACCAACAGTCAAGTATCTCTCTCAGTGGTAAGGACCTATCTCCAATTCCTAAAACCCCAACCCTTAGTTGATGGTTTCTCTTTCAACCGATATTCCTTCAGTTATTATGGGTGAAATCCATCCCATGATTTCCAACTGATATTCTTTTGGTCATTACCAGATTTCCAAGAGAAGGTCAGCGCCAGCACCATAATGCTGGCATAGCTCTAAGATAGTTTTCTTCCTCCCCCACCACTCCCATTCTTTCTCTCATCCTCTCTGCGCACAAACCACCCCCAAACCCTCTGTATTTCACCCACCCACACCATTTTCTCATTCTCTTACGCACTTCTCTCCTCCCTCTCTCTAGCTTCCCTCTCTATTCTCCGACTGTCTCTCCGAAATTCCTCACAGCACACTCCAAAACTCATTACATCTGTGTCAACACACCCACAACCCCACAGCGCAAACACCCACCAAAACCACATCCATTGCCATCACCACCACATCCCTTCCTCCTCTGCCTCCACGCCTTCATATCATCACCACCCACCACATGTTTAATGGTTTGCTTCAAAGAAAATACATTGTCATATCTCAAGTGCTTGATGGTTTACATCTACTAATTTTTGTGTTCAATCTCATTTTGGGTTTCCTCATTTTCTAATTATAGGTAAGCCCTATAGTGATTTTAGTTTTTACACATGCAATATTCTTAAATATTATTAACCTACATATCTGCGACATTGTTTTTTTTTTTTCATACATATTTTTAGGTTATGAAAGGAATGAAGAGGTTTAAAGGTGGTAGTTTTAATATGCTTATTAATTGTTTCAGTTGGTAAAGGTAATAATTTATTAAGGCAACCAATTTCTAGAAATTTGTTGTTTTGAGTCTATTGGGATAAAGTAGCAGTTGTAGTTGTTTTAATTGTTGGAAAGCCCTAATTTTTTATCCTAGAAGTGTTGTAGTTCCCTTTTTTTTTTTGTATTGTCAATGGACTATTTCTTGTAAATACGAAAACTAGGGTTTATGTAGACTTGATTCTTGCTTAGAGCATTTGAGCTTCCTATTTTGTAAATTTGTGCTTCCGCTATAATTGCCAAATATATTACATATTTGAAGCTTCATTACTCACATTCACGGTTCCTTTTGCTATTCTAATCTTAGGTTTGGGTTTTCCATGTTTATAGTTCAATTTCTCGCTTTGAAGGTTTTGCCTTTTTTAGTAGTTATTTGCATGCATATGTCGATGCTTTTTATTATTTTCATTCTCGAATGTCTTTGATATTTATGCAATTAATGTGGTGGATTTTTGGATGGGTTTTCTTTATTTAGTTATTTTTTGATACAGTTGTTGGTGGTGGTTATTTCAATTGGTGTTGCTTTGAACCTGAATTTGCTTTGGAACTCATACTTGACCCATGCTTGAATTTGTCTTATCGCCATTAGCATTAGGTGACCATGGTTTTTATGTTACTTAAATGTTTGGTGTCTTGAGCGGACTGGCACGACATCAATATCGTTGATGGTTTTAGTTATGGAGAAAGAGTGTTCAAGAATAAGTTGCTGAAGGGGGTATGACGTTTATGGTTTGGGATTTTAAGGTTAGTTAATCTATTAGATTGACTGAAAAGTAGAGAGAATCAAATTGGATTGAATTTTTGATTCCAAATAATTATTCTTCATATATGATGGGATGCATGATGTATAACAATTTTAATTCCCTCTTTCTTTTATGTTAATGAGCTGTTTTTTTTGGATTGTTGTAGGAGGTATGGAGTTTTTGGATTGTTTGTAGGAAGATAAAGATACATAGAATGTTGTACGATTGGAGTTTATGGAGCTTCCCTGGCACCAAGTAGAGGTTTTAGGCATCATATGGTTTTATACTTGGTTTTTCTATACTTGAATCAACCCATACCTTGCATTTCGGTTGTCAGTTAATTTGGTGAAAATCAATAAATTAAATAATGATAATGGATCTCAAAACAATTAAACTAGACATCTATGAGCACATAACTGAGTTTGCTCAAGTAACAAGTCAAAAGTAGTTATCTTGATTTTTTGGGTTAATGGTACGTGTTAAAAATTTTTGACTGTTGTGAATTAATTATCTTGATACATCTCCATTATTGTTACTTTTAATTATTTTGAATTTTTAGTAACAAGAAAAAAACAGACTATTTAAACATGAGACGAACCTAAAAGCTTTTCACTACATATTGTGTTTCGTTATTCAAAACTTTGTGATGGGTTATATAGTTTATGGAAGTTAAGACAAGATGTTTGTTGTTTTGCTTCAATGAGCTAAAAATTTTACTTCTTTTATCAGAGAACGTCTATGGAGAGAAGGGAGAGTGAGTTAGCATTTTTGTCCACGACACAATCTTGAGAAACATTGTAAAGTTTTGTCTGTATGCGTGGGTATGTATATGTGTTGGTGTTTTATGACTACTACTTTTCATGGTAAAATGGAGGAGAAAAAATTGGGATTTGCCACTCATACTCTTCTTTTGTTCGAGAAAAACGAAATTGATTTTTAGTCCTTACATTATTTTCAATATGGAGCTTATATAGATGTTAATTAAATGCATGTATTTGGAATTATAGATTGGATTTGATATATGCAAATCCACAATTTCTCTAATAAATATTGGGTCCCCTTTACATGGTTACATTAGTTGGTAAATGATTGTGATAGGCAAAACTATGGCGCAATAAAATGGGACTTTTGGTAGTCTTTTTGGATATGAAAATAAAATGGGTATACAGGTTGAAAATTTTGTGGTCCCATTTTTATGCTAATTGCGGTTTTGTTTTTAGTTACATAGTGTCTTTAGGCATAACCACAAGTTCAATTAAACCAGCCATCATTTGTTTCAATTTTGCTTGGATTTTGGACTCATGTTGTAGCAATTTTTATATGGGAGCTGATATGGATGCAAATTTAAATGCATATATTTTGAATTGCAGGTTGGATTTAATATATGTAAATTTATATGGATAAATTGGAATTTTATTCTATTGTTGTTGTTACTATGTTGTGGCGGGAGTTGATTAAATGATTTCGTTGAGGTAGAATTAGGGCGTGAAATTGAATCTGATAAATGAATTGGTTTTGGTTTTCTTTAAATTCATATGTTTCTGAATAATAAGCAAATTTGTACCAATTATGTACACATGTTACTATTTTTTATATTATGTTTTTAAAGTAAATTTTGTCATTTTTTTATATTGATTGTGAGTTTAGATTGATTTAAAATAGTGTAATAAAAAAAAAATTACATTATTAGTGTTTCGATTTTACATTACACGATCTTTAGGTATGAGTTTTGTCCTTATAAAAAAAAAGTGGTCATCGCTATTTGATAAAGTGGGTTCAAATTTTTGGAATGGTCAATTTTATATTACACCGTGCCTTCAAACACGGGTTATTACTATATTTTTTCAAAATCCAACGAACCTCAATCACTATTTGTCAGAAATGCCGCCTCCCCTACATTGTTTTTTTTTTTCCTCCCTTCTGTCAGACAACTCTTAACATTGCACATCATCACACACACAAACACAAACACTATCTCTCTCTCTCTTTCTCTCGCCATAGACGAACGAAGCGCCACAGCACCACCGCTAGAGCCACAACTCCACCACCCAAGGTCCTTTCCTCCCCTCCCCTCCCCTCCCCTTCTCTCTCTTCCCCATCCCCTGCTTAACACACAAA
>CAUOFW020001200.1:0-100000 GCA_963454935.2 Ilex paraguariensis | reverse complement strand
TTTTTTTTTTTTTTTTTTTTTTTTTTTTTTTTTTTTTTTTTTTTTTTTTTTTGTTTTTTTTTTTTTTTTTTTTTTTTTTTTTTTTTTTTTTTTTTTTTTTTTTTTTGTTTTTTTTTTTTTTTTTTTTTTTTTTTTTTTTTTTTTTTTTTTTTTTTTTTTTTGTTTTTTTTTTTTTTTTTTTTTTTTTTTTTTTTTTTTTTTTTTTTTTTTTTTTTTTTTTTTTTTTTTTTTGTTTTTTTTTTTTTTTTTTTTTTTTTTTTTGTTTTTTTTTTTTTTTTTTTTTTTTTTTTTTTTTTTTTTTTTTTTTTTTTTTTTTTTTTTTTTTTTTTTTTTTTTTTTTTTTTTTTTTTTTTTTTTTTTTTTTTTTTTTTTTTTTTTTTTTTTTTTTTTTTTTTTTTTTTTTTTTTTTGTTTTTTTTTTTTTTTTTTTTTTTTTTTTTTTTTTTTTTTTTTTTTTTTTTTTTTTTTTTTTTTTTTTTTTTTTTTTTTTTTTTTTTTTTTTTTTTTTTTTTTTTTTTTTTTTTTTTTTTTTTTTTTTTTTTTTTTTGTTTTTTTTTTTTTTTTTTTTTTTTTTTTTTTTTTTTTTTTTTTTTTTTTTTTTTTTTTTTTTTTTTTTTTTTTTTTTTTTTTTTTTTTTTTTTTTTTTTTTTTTTTTTTTTTTTTTTTGTTTTTTTTTTTTTTTTTTTTTTTTTTTTTTTTTTTTTTTTTTTTTTTTTTTTTTTTTTTTTTTTTTTTTTTGTTTTTTTTTTTTTTTTTTTTTTTTTTTTTTTTGTTTTTTTTTTTTTTTTTTTTTTTTTTTTTTTTTTTTTTTTTTTTTTTTTTTTTTTTTTTTTTTTTTTTTTTTTTTTTTTTTTTTTTTTTTTTTTTTTTTTTTTTTTTTTTTTTTTGTTTTTTTTTTTTTTTTTTTTTTTTTTTTTTTTTTTTTTTTTTTTTTTTTTTTTTTTTTTTTTTTTTTTTTTTTTTTTTTTTTTTTTTTTTTTTTTTTTTTTTTTTTTTTTTTTTTTTTTTTTTTTTTTTTTTTTTTTTTTTTTTTTTTTTTTTTTTTTTTTTTTTTTTTTTTTTTTTTTTTTTTTTTTTTTTTTTTTTTTTTTTTTTTTTTTTTTTTTTTTTTTTTTTTTTTTTTTTTTTTTTTTTTTTTTTTTTTTTTTTTTTTTTTTTTTTTTTTTTTTTTTTTTTTTTTTTTTTTTTTTTTTTTTTTTTTTTTTTTTGTTTTTTTTTTTTTTTTTTTTTTTTTTTTTTTTTTTTTTTTTTTTTTTTTTTTTTTTTTTTTTTTTTTTTTTTTTTTTTTTTTTTTTTTTTTTTTTTTTTTTTTTTTTTTTTTTTTTTTTTTTTTTTTTTTTTTTTTTTTTTTTTTTTTTTTTTTTTTTTTTTTTTTTTTTTTTTTTTTTTTTTTTTTTTTTTTTTTTTTTTTTTTTTTTTTTTTTTTTTGTTTTTTTTTTTTTTTTTTTTTTTTTTTTTTTTTTTTTTTTTTTTTTTTTTTTTTTTTTTTTTTTTTTTTTTTTTTTTTTTTTTTTTTTTTTTTTTTTTTTTTTTTTTTTTTTTTTTTTTTTTTTTTTTTTTTTTTTTTTTTTTTTTTTTTTTATTTTTTTTTTTTTTTTTTTTTTTTTTTTTTTTTTTTTTTTTTTTTTTTTTTTTTTTTTTTTTTTTTTTTTTTTTTTTTTTTTTTTTTTTTTTTTTTTTTTTTTTTTTTTTTTTTTTTTTTTTTTTTTTTTTTTTTTTTTTTTTTTTTTTTTTTTTTTTTTTTTTTTTTTTTTTTTTTTTTTTTTTTTTTTTTTTTTTTTTTTTTTTTTTTTTTTTTTTTTTTTTTTTTTTTTTTTTTTTTTTTTTTTTTTTTTTTTTTTTTTTTTTTTTTTTTTTTTTTTTTTTTTTTTTATTTTTTTTATTTTTTTTTTTTTTTTTTTTTTTTTTTTTTTTTTTTTTTTTTTTTTTTTTTTTTTTTTTTTTTTTTTTTTTTTTTTTTTTTTTTTTTTTTTTTTTTTTTTTTTTTTTTTTTTTTTTTTTTTTTTTTTTATTTTTTTTTTTTTGTTTTTTTTTTTTTTTTTTTTTTTTTTTATTTTTTTTTTTTTTTTTTTTTTTTTTTTTTTTTTTTTTTTTTTTTTTTTTTTTTTTTTTTTTTTTTTTTTTTTTTTTTTTTTTCTTTTTTTTTTTTTTTTTTTTTTTTTTTTTTTTTTTTTTTTTTTTTTTTTTTTTTTTTTTTTTTTTTTTTTTTTTTTTTTTTTTTTTTTTTTTTTTTTTTTTTTTTTTTTTTTTTTTTTTTTTTTTTTTTTTTTTTTTTTTTTTTTTTTTTTTTTTTTTTTTTTTTTTTTTTTTTTTTTTTTTTTTTTTTTTTTTTTTTTTTTTTTTTTTTTTTTTTTTTTTTTTTTTTCTTTTTTTTTTTTTTTTTTTTTTTTTTTTTTTTTTTTTTTTTTTTTTTTTTTTTTTTTTTTTTTTTTTTTTTTTTTTTTTTTTTTTTTTTTTTTTTTTTTTTTTTTTTTTTTTTTTTTTTTTTTTTGTTTTTTTTTTTTTTTTTTTTTTTTTTTTTTTTTTTTTTTTTTATTTTTTTTTTTTTTTTTTTTTTTTTTTTTTTTTTTTTTTTTTTTTTTTTTTTATTTTTTTTTTTTTTTTTTTTTTTTTTTTTTTTTTTTTTTTTTTTTTTTTTTTTTTTTTTTTTTGTTTTTTTTTTTTTTTTTTTTTTTTTTTTTTTTTTTTTTTTTTTTTTTTTTTTTTTTTTGTTTTTTTTTTTTTTTTTTTTTTTTTTTTTTTTTTTTTTTTTTTTTTTTTTTTTTTTTTTTTTTTTTTTTTTTTTTTTTTTTTTTTTTTTTTTTTTTTTTTTTTTTTTTTTTTTTTTTTTTTTTTTTTTTTTTTTTTTTTTTTTTTTTTTTTTTTTTTTTTTTTTTTTTTTTTTTTTTTTTTTTTTTTTTTTTTTTTTTTTTTTTTTTTTTTTTTTTTTTTTTTTTTTTTTTATTTTTTTTTTTTTTTTTTTTTTTTTTTTTTTTTTTTTTTTTTTTTTTTTTTTTTTTTTTTTTTTTTTTTTTTTTTTTTTTTTTTTTTTTTTTTTTTTTTTTTTTTTTTTTTTTTTTTTTTTTTTTTTTTTTTTTTTTTTTTTTTTTTTTTTTTTTTTTTTTTTTTTTTTTTTTTTTTTTTTTTTTTTTTTTTTTTTTTTTTTTTTTTTTTTTTTTTTTTTTTTTTTTTTTATTTTTTTTTTTTTTTTTTTTTTTTTTTTTTTTTTTTATTTTTTTTTTTTTTTTTTTTTTTTTTTTTTTTTTTTTTTTTTTTTTTTTTTTTTTTTTTTTTTTTTTTTTTTTTTTTTTTTTTTTTTTTGTTTTTTTTTTTTTTTTTTTTTTTTTTTTTTTTTTTTTTTTTTTTTTTTTTTTTTTTTTTTTTTTTTTTTTTTTTTTTTTTTTTTTTTTTTTTTTTTTTTTTTTTTTTTTTTTTTTTTTTTTTTTTTTTTTTTTTTTTTTTTTTTTTTTTTTTTTTTTTTTTTTTTTTTTTTTTTTTTTTTTTTTTTTTTTTTTTTTTTTTTTTTTTTTTTTTTTTTTTTTTTTTTTTTTTTTTTTTTTTTTTTTTTTTTTTTTTTTTTTTTTTTTTTTTTTTTTTTTTTTTTTTTTTTTTTTTTTTTTTTTTTTTTTTTTTTTTTTTTTTTTTTTTTTTTTTTTTTTTTTTTTTTTTTTTTTTTTTTTTTTTTTTTTTTTTTTTTTTTTTTTTTTTTTTTTTTTTTTTTTTTTTTTTTTTTTTTTTTTTTTGTTTTTTTTTTTTTTTTTTTTTTTTTTTTTTTTTTTTTTTTTTTTTTTTTTTTTTTTTTTTTTTTTTTTTTTTTTTTTTTTTTTTTTTTTTTTTTTTTTTTTTTTTTTTTTTTTTTTTTTTTTTTTTTTTTTTTTTTTTTTTTTTTTTTTTTTTTTTTTTTTTTTTTGTTTTTTTTTTTTTGTTTTTTTTTTTTTTTTTTTTTTTTTTTTTTTTTTTTTTTTTTTTTTTTTTTTTTTTTTTTTTTTTTTTTTTTTTTTTTTTTTTTTTTTTTTTTTTTGTTTTTTTTTTTTTTTTTTTTTTTTTTTTTTTTTTTTTTTTTTTTTTTTTTTTTTTTTTTTTTTTTTTTTTTTTTTTTTTTTTTTTTTTTTTTTTTTTTTTTTTTTTTTTTTTTTTTGTTTTTTTTTTTTTTTTTTTTTTTTTTTTTTTTTTTTTTTTTTTTTTTTTTTTTTTTTTTTTTTTTTTTTTTTTTTTTTTTTTTTTTTTTTTTTTTTTTTTTTTTTTTTTTTTTTTTTTTTTTTTTTTTTTTTTTTTTTTTTTTTTTTTTTTTTTTTTTTTTTTTTTTTTTTTTTTTTTTTTTTTTTTTTTTTTTTTTTTTTTTTTTTTTGTTTTTTTTTTTTTTTTTTTTTTTTTTTTTTTTTTTTTTTTTTTTTTTTTTTTTTTTTTTTTTTTTTTTTTTTTTTTTTTTTTTTTTTTTTTTTTTTTTTTTTTTTTTTTTTTTTTTTTTTTTTTTTTTTTTTTTTTTTTTTTTTTTTTTTTTTTTTTTTTTTTTTTTTTTTTTTTTTTTTTTTTTTTTGTTTTTTTTTTTTTTTTTTTTTTTTTTTTTTTTTTTTTTTTTTTTTTTTTTTTTTTTTTTTTTTTTTTTTTTTTTTTTTTTTTTTTTTTTTTTTTTTTTTTTTTTTTTTTTTTTTTTTTTTTTTTTTTTTTTTTTTTTTTTTTTTTTTTTTTTTTTTTTTTTTTTTTTTTTTTTTTGTTTTTTTTTTTTTTTTTTTTTTTTTTTTTTTTTTTTTTTTTTTTTTTTTTTTTTTTTTTTTTTTTTTTTTTTTTTTTTTTTTTTTTTTTTTTTTTTTTTTTTTTTTTTTTTTTTTTTTTTTTTTTTTTTTTTTTTGTTTTTTTTTTTTTTTTTTTTTTTTTTTTTTTTTTTTTTTTTTTTTTTTTTTTTTTTTTTTTTTTTTTTTTTTTTTTTTTTTTTTTTTTTTTTTTTTTTTTTTTTTTTTTTTTTTTTTTTTTTTTTTTTTTTTTTTTTTTTTTTTTTTTTTTTTTTTTTTTTTTTTTTTTTTTTTTTTTTTTTTTTTTTTTTTTTTTTTTTTTTTTTTTTTTTTTTTTTTTTTTTTTTTTTTTTTTTTTTTTTTTTTTTTTTTTTTTTTTTTTTTTTTTTTTTTTTTTTTTTTTTTTTTTTTTTTTTTTTTTTTTTTTTTTTTTTTTTTTTTTTTTTTTTTTTTTTTTTTTTTTTTTTTTTTTTTTTTTTTTTTTTTTTTTTTTTTTGTTTTTTTTTTTTTTTTTTTTTTTTTTTTTTTTTTTTTTTTTTTTTTTTTTTTTTTTTTTTTTTTTTTTTTTTTTTTTTTTTTTTTTTTTTTTTTTTTTTTTTTTTTTTTTTTTTTTTTTTTTTTTTTTTTTTTTTTTTTTTTTTTTTTTTTTTTTTTTTTTTTTTTTTTTTTTTTTTTTTTTTTTTTTTTTTTTTTTTTTTTTTTTTTTTTTTTTTTTTTTTTTTTTTTTTTTTTTTTTTTTTTTTTTTTTTTTTTTTTTTTTTTTTTTTTTTTTTTTTTTTTTTTTTTTTTTTTTTTTTTTTTTTTTTTTTTTTTTTTTTTTTTTTTTTTTTTTTTTTTTTTTTTTTTTTTTTTTTTTTTTTTTTTTTTTTTTTTTTTTTTTTTTTTTTTTTTTTTTTTTTTTTTTTTTTTTTTTTTTTTTTTTTTTTTTTTTTTTTTTTTTTTTTTTTTTTTTTTTTTTTTTTTTTTTTTTTTTTTTTTTTTTTTTTTTTTTTTTTTTTTTTTTTTTTTTTTTTTTTTTTTTTTTTTTTTTTTTTTTTTTTTTTTTTTTTTTTTTTTTTTTTTTTTTTTTTTTTTTTTTTTTTTTTTTTTTTTTTTTTTTTTTTTTTTTTTTTTTTTTTTTTTTTTTTTTTTTTTTTTTTTTTTTTTTTTTTTTTTTTTTTTTTTTTTTTTTTTTTTTTTTTTTTTTTTTTTTTTTTTTTTTTTTTTTTTTTTTTTTTTTTTTTTTTTTTTTTTTTTTTTTTTTTTTTTTTTTTTTTTTTTTTTTTTTTTTTTTTTTTTTTTTTTTTTTTTTTTTTTTTGTTTTTTTTTTTTTTTTTTTTTTTTTTTTTTTTTTTTTTTTTTTTTTTTTTTTTTTTTTTTTTTTTTTTTTTTTTTTTTTTTTTTTTTTTTTTTTTTTTTTTTTTTTTTTTTTTTTTTTTTTTTTTTTTTTTTTTTTTTTTTTTTTTTTTTTTTTTTTTTTTTTTTTTTTTTTTTTTTTTTTTTTTTTTTTTTTTTTTTTTTTTTTTTTTTTTTTTTTTTTTTTTTTTTTTTTTTTTTTTTTTTTTTTTTTTTTTTTTTTTTTTTTTTTTTTTTTTTTTTTTTTTTTTTTTTTTTTTTTTTTTTTTTTTTTTTTTTTTTTTTTTTTTTTTTTTTTTTTTTTTTTTTTTTTTTTTTTTTTTTTTTTTTTTTTTTTTTTTTTTTTTTTTTTTTTTTTTTTTTTTTTTTTTTTTTTTTTTTTTTTTTTTTTTTTTTTTTTTTTTTTTTTTTTTTTTTTTTTTTTTTTTTTTTTTTTTTTTTTTTTTTTTTTTTTTTTTTTTTTTTTTTTTTTTTTTTTTGTTTTTTTTTTTTTTTTTTTTTTTTTTTTTTTTTTTTTTTTTTTTTTTTTTTTTTTTTTTTTTTTTTTTTTTTTTTTTTTTTTTTTTTTTTTTTTTTTTTTTTTTTTTTTTTTTTTTTTTTTTTTTTTTTTTTTTTTTTTTTTTTTTTTTTTTTTTTTTTTTTTTTTTTTTTTTTTTTTTTTTTTTTTTTTTTTTTTTTTTTTTTTTTTTTTTTTTTTTTTTTTTTTTTTTTTTTTTTTTTTTTTTTTTTTTTTTTTTTTTTTTTTTTTTTTTTTTTTTTTTTTTTTTTTTTTTTTTTTTTTTTTTTTTTTTTTTTTTTTTTTTTTTTTTTTTTTTGTTTTTTTTTTTTTTTTTTTTTTTTTTTTTTTTTTTTTTTTTTTTTTTTTTTTTTTTTTTTTTTTTTTTTTTTTTTTTTTTTTTTTTTTTTTTTTTTTTTTTTTTTTTTTTTTTTTTTTTTTTTTTTTTTTTTTTTTTTTTTTTTTTTTTTTTTTTTTTTTTTTTTTTTTTTTTTTTTTTTTTTTTTTTTTTTTTTTTTTTTTTTTTTTTTTTTTTTTTTTTTTTTTTTTTTTTTTTTTTTTTTTTTTTTTTTTTTTTTTTTTTTTTTTTTTTTTTTTTGTTTTTTTTTTTTTTTTTTTTTTTTTTTTTTTTTTTTTTTTTTTTTTTTTGTTTTTTTTTTTTTTTTTTTTTTTTTTTTTTTTTTTTTTTTTTTTTTTTTTTTTTTTTTTTTTTTTTTTTTTTTTTTTTTTTTTTTTTTTTTTTTTTTTTTTTTTTTTTTTTTTTTTTTTTTTTTTTTTTTTTTTTTTTTTTTTTTTTTTTTTTTTTTTTTTTTTTTTTTTTTTTTTTTTTTTTTTTTTTTTTTTTTTTTTTTTTTTTTTTTTTTTTTTTTTTTTTTTTTTTTTTTTTTTTTTTTTTTTTTTTTTTTTTTTTTTTTTTTTTTTTTTTTTTTTTTTTTTTTTTTTTTTTTTTTTTTTTTTTTTTTTTTTTTTTTTTTTTTTTTTTTTTTTTTTTTTTTTTTTTTTTTTTTTTTTTTTTTTTTTTTTTTTTTTTTTTTTTTTTTTTTTTTTTTTTTTTTTTTTTTTTTTTTTTTTTTTTTTTTTTTTTTTTTTTTTTTTTTTTTTTTTTTTTTTTTTTTTTTTTTTTTTTTTTTTTTTTTTTTTTTTTTTTTTTTTTTTTTTTTTTTTTTTTTTTTTTTTTTTTTTTTTTTTTTTTTTTTTTTTTTTTTTTTTTTTTTTTTTTTTTTTTTTTTTTTTTTTTTTTTTTTTTTTTTTTTTTTTTTTTTTTTTTTTTTTTTTTTTTTTTTTTTTTTTTTTTTTTTTTTTTTTTTTTTTTTTTTTTTTTTTTTTTTTTTTTTTTTTTTTTTTTTTTTTTTTTTTTTTTTTTTTTTTTTTTTTTTTTTTTTTTTTTTTTTTTTTTTTTTTTTTTTTTTTTTTTTTTTTTTTTTTTTTTTTTTTTTTTTTTTTTTTTTTTTTTTTTTTTTTTTTTTTTTTTTTTTTTTTTTTTTTTTTTTTTTTTTTTTTTTTTTTTTTTTTTTTTTTTTTTTTTTTTTTTTTTTTTTTTTTTTTTTTTTTTTTTTTTTTTTTTTTTTTTTTTTTTTTTTTTTTTTTTTTTTTTTTTTTTTTTTTTTTTTTTTTTTTTTTTTTTTTTTTTTTTTTTTTTTTTTTTTTTTTTTTTTTTTTTTTTTTTTTTTTTTTTTTTTTTTTTTTTTTTTTTTTTTTTTTTTTTTTTTTTTTTTTTTTTTTTTTTTTTTTTTTTTTTTTTTTTTTTTTTTTTTTTTTTTTTTTTTTTTTTTTTTTTTTTTTTTTTTTTTTTTTTTTTTTTTTTTTTTTTTTTTTTTTTTTTTTTTTTTTTTTTTTTTTTTTTTTTTTTTTTTTTTTTTTTTTTTTTTTTTTTTTTTTTTTTTTTTTTTTTTTTTTTTTTTTTTTTTTTTTTTTTTTTTTTTTTTTTTTTTTTTTTTTTTTTTTTTTTTTTTTTTTTTTTTTTTTTTTTTTTTTTTTTTTTTTTTTTTTTTTTTTTTTTTTTTTTTTTTTTTTTTTTTTTTTTTTTTTTTTTTTTTTTTTTTTTTTTTTTTTTTTTTTTTTTTTTTTTTTTTTTTTTTTTTTTTTTTTTTTTTTTTTTTTTTTTTTTTTTTTTTTTTTTTTTTTTTTTTTTTTTTTTTTTTTTTTTTTTTTTTTTTTTTTTTTTTTTTTTTTTTTTTTTTTTTTTTTTTTTTTTTTTTTTTTTTTTTTTTTTTTTTTTTTTTTTTTTTTTTTTTTTTTTTTTTTTTTTTTTTTTTTTTTTTTTTTTTTTTTTTTTTTTTTTTTTTTTTTTTTTTTTTTTTTTTTTTTTTTTTTTTTTTTTTTTTTTTTTTTTTTTTTTTTTTTTTTTTTTTGTTTTTTTTTTTTTTTTTTTTTTTTTTTTTTTTTTTTTTTTTTTTTTTTTTTTTTTTTTTTTTTTTTTTTTTTTTTTTTTTTTTTTTTTTTTTTTTTTTTTTTTTTTTTTTTTTTTTTTTTTTTTTTTTTTTTTTTTTTTTTTTTTTTTTTTTTTTTTTTTTTTTTTTTTTTTTTTTTTTTTTTTTTTTTTTTTTTTTTTTTTTTTTTTTTTTTTTTTTTTTTTTTTTTTTTTTTTTTTTTTTTTTTTTTTTTTTTTTTTTTTTTTTTTTTTTTTTTTTTTTTTTTTTTTTTTTTTTTTTTTTTTTTTTTTTTTTTTTTTTTTTTTTTTTTTTTTTTTTTTTTTTTTTTTTTTTTTTTTTTTTTTTTTTTTTTTTTTTTTTTTTTTTTTTTTTTTTTTTTTTTTTTTTTTTTTTTTTTTTTTTTTTTTTTTTTTTTTTTTTTTTTTTTTTTTTTTTTTTTTTTTTTTTTTTTTTTTTTTTTTTTTTTTTTTTTTTTTTTTTTTTTTTTTTTTTTTTTTTTTTTTTTTTTTTTTTTTTTTTTTTTTTTTTTTTTTTTTTTTTTTTTTTTTTTTTTTTTTTTTTTTTTTTTTTTTTTTTTTTTTTTTTTTTTTTTTTTTTTTTTTTTTTTTTTTTTTTTTTTTTTTTTTTTTTTTTTTTTTTTTTTTTTTTTTTTTTTTTTTTTTTTTTTTTTTTTTTTTTTTTTTTTTTTTTTTTTTTTTTTTTTTTTTTTTTTTTTTTTTTTTTTTTTTTTTTTTTTTTTTTTTTTTTTTTTTTTTTTTTTTTTTTTTTTTTTTTTTTTTTTTTTTTTTTTTTTTTTTTTTTTTTTTTTTTTTTTTTTTTTTTTTTTTTTTTTTTTTTTTTTTTTTTTTTTTTTTTTTTTTTTTTTTTTTTTTTTTTTTTTTTTTTTTTTTTTTTTTTTTTTTTTTTTTTTTTTTTTTTTTTTTTTTTTTTTTTTTTTTTTTTTTTTTTTTTTTTTTTTTTTTTTTTTTTTTTTTTTTTTTTTTTTTTTTTTTTTTTTTTTTTTTTTTTTTTTTTTTTTTTTTTTTTTTTTTTTTTTTTTTTTTTTTTTTTTTTTTTTTTTTTTTTTTTTTTTTTTTTTTTTTTTTTTTTTTTTTTTTTTTTTTTTTTTTTTTTTTTTTTTTTTTTTTTTTTTTTTTTTTTTTTTTTTTTTTTTTTTTTTTTTTTTTTTTTTTTTTTTTTTTTTTTTTTTTTTTTTTTTTTTTTTTTTTTTTTTTTTTTTTTTTTTTTTTTTTTTTTTTTTTTTTTTTTTTTTTTTTTTTTTTTTTTTTTTTTTTTTTTTTTTTTTTTTTTTTTTTTTTTTTTTTTTTTTTTTTTTTTTTTTTTTTTTTTTTTTTTTTTTTTTTTTTTTTTTTTTTTTTTTTTTTTTTTTTTTTTTTTTTTTTTTTTTTTTTTTTTTTTTTTTTTTTTTTTTTTTTTTTTTTTTTTTTTTTTTTTTTTTTTTTTTTTTTTTTTTTTTTTTTTTTTTTTTTTTTTTTTTTTTTTTTTTTTTTTTTTTTTTTTTTTTTTTTTTTTTTTTTTTTTTTTTTTTTTTTTTTTTTTTTTTTTTTTTTTTTTTTTTTTTTTTTTTTTTTTTTTTTTTTTTTTTTTTTTTTTTTTTTTTTTTTTTTTTTTTTTTTTTTTTTTTTTTTTTTTTTTTTTTTTTTTTTTTTTTTTTTTTTTTTTTTTTTTTTTTTTTTTTTTTTTTTTTTTTTTTTTTTTTTTTTTTTTTTTTTTTTTTTTTTTTTTTTTTTTTTTTTTTTTTTTTTTTTTTTTTTTTTTTTTTTTTTTTTTTTTTTTTTTTTTTTTTTTTTTTTTTTTTTTTTTTTTTTTTTTTTTTTTTTTTTTTTTTTTTTTTTTTTTTTTTTTTTTTTTTTTTTTTTTTTTTTTTTTTTTTTTTTTTTTTTTTTTTTTTTTTTTTTTTTTTTTTTTTTTTTTTTTTTTTTTTTTTTTTTTTTTTTTTTTTTTTTTTTTTTTTTTTTTTTTTTTTTTTTTTTTTTTTTTTTTTTTTTTTTTTTTTTTTTTTTTTTTTTTTTTTTTTTTTTTTTTTTTTTTTTTTTTTTTTTTTTTTTTTTTTTTTTTTTTTTTTTTTTTTTTTTTTTTTTTTTTTTTTTTTTTTTTTTTTTTTTTTTTTTTTTTTTTTTTTTTTTTTTTTTTTTTTTTTTTTTTTTTTTTTTTTTTTTTTTTTTTTTTTTTTTTTTTTTTTTTTTTTTTTTTTTTTTTTTTTTTTTTTTTTTTTTTTTTTTTTTTTTTTTTTTTTTTTTTTTTTTTTTTTTTTTTTTTTTTTTTTTTTTTTTTTTTTTTTTTTTTTTTTTTTTTTTTTTTTTTTTTTTTTTTTTTTTTTTTTTTTTTTTTTTTTTTTTTTTTTTTTTTTTTTTTTTTTTTTTTTTTTTTTTTTTTTTTTTTTTTTTTTTTTTTTTTTTTTTTTTTTTTTTTTTTTTTTTTTTTTTTTTTTTTTTTTTTTTTTTTTTTTTTTTTTTTTTTTTTTTTTTTTTTTTTTTTTTTTTTTTTTTTTTTTTTTTTTTTTTTTTTTTTTTTTTTTTTTTTTTTTTTTTTTTTTTTTTTTTTTTTTTTTTTTTTTTTTTTTTTTTTTTTTTTTTTTTTTTTTTTTTTTTTTTTTTTTTTTTTTTTTTTTTTTTTTTTTTTTTTTTTTTTTTTTTTTTTTTTTTTTTTTTTTTTTTTTTTTTTTTTTTTTTTTTTTTTTTTTTTTTTTTTTTTTTTTTTTTTTTTTTTTTTTTTTTTTTTTTTTTTTTTTTTTTTTTTTTTTTTTTTTTTTTTTTTTTTTTTTTTTTTTTTTTTTTTTTTTTTTTTTTTTTTTTTTTTTTTTTTTTTTTTTTTTTTTTTTTTTTTTTTTTTTTTTTTTTTTTTTTTTTTTTTTTTTTTTTTTTTTTTTTTTTTTTTTTTTTTTTTTTTTTTTTTTTTTTTTTTTTTTTTTTTTTTTTTTTTTTTTTTTTTTTTTTTTTTTTTTTTTTTTTTTTTTTTTTTTTTTTTTTTTTTTTTTTTTTTTTTTTTTTTTTTTTTTTTTTTTTTTTTTTTTTTTTTTTTTTTTTTTTTTTTTTTTTTTTTTTTTTTTTTTTTTTTTTTTTTTTTTTTTTTTTTTTTTTTTTTTTTTTTTTTTTTTTTTTTTTTTTTTTTTTTTTTTTTTTTTTTTTTTTTTTTTTTTTTTTTTTTTTTTTTTTTTTTTTTTTTTTTTTTTTTTTTTTTTTTTTTTTTTTTTTTTTTTTTTTTTTTTTTTTTTTTTTTTTTTTTTTTTTTTTTTTTTTTTTTTTTTTTTTTTTTTTTTTTTTTTTTTTTTTTTTTTTTTTTTTTTTTTTTTTTTTTTTTTTTTTTTTTTTTTTTTTTTTTTTTTTTTTTTTTTTTTTTTTTTTTTTTTTTTTTTTTTTTTTTTTTTTTTTTTTTTTTTTTTTTTTTTTTTTTTTTTTTTTTTTTTTTTTTTTTTTTTTTTTTTTTTTTTTTTTTTTTTTTTTTTTTTTTTTTTTTTTTTTTTTTTTTTTTTTTTTTTTTTTTTTTTTTTTTTTTTTTTTTTTTTTTTTTTTTTTTTTTTTTTTTTTTTTTTTTTTTTTTTTTTTTTTTTTTTTTTTTTTTTTTTTTTTTTTTTTTTTTTTTTTTTTTTTTTTTTTTTTTTTTTTTTTTTTTTTTTTTTTTTTTTTTTTTTTTTTTTTTTTTTTTTTTTTTTTTTTTTTTTTTTTTTTTTTTTTTTTTTTTTTTTTTTTTTTTTTTTTTTTTTTTTTTTTTTTTTTTTTTTTTTTTTTTTTTTTTTTTTTTTTTTTTTTTTTTTTTTTTTTTTTTTTTTTTTTTTTTTTTTTTTTTTTTTTTTTTTTTTTTTTTTTTTTTTTTTTTTTTTTTTTTTTTTTTTTTTTTTTTTTTTTTTTTTTTTTTTTTTTTTTTTTTTTTTTTTTTTTTTTTTTTTTTTTTTTTTTTTTTTTTTTTTTTTTTTTTTTTTTTTTTTTTTTTTTTTTTTTTTTTTTTTTTTTTTTTTTTTTTTTTTTTTTTTTTTTTTTTTTTTTTTTTTTTTTTTTTTTTTTTTTTTTTTTTTTTTTTTTTTTTTTTTTTTTTTTTTTTTTTTTTTTTTTTTTTTTTTTTTTTTTTTTTTTTTTTTTTTTTTTTTTTTTTTTTTTTTTTTTTTTTTTTTTTTTTTTTTTTTTTTTTTTTTTTTTTTTTTTTTTTTTTTTTTTTTTTTTTTTTTTTTTTTTTTTTTTTTTTTTTTTTTTTTTTTTTTTTTTTTTTTTTTTTTTTTTTTTTTTTTTTTTTTTTTTTTTTTTTTTTTTTTTTTTTTTTTTTTTTTTTTTTTTTTTTTTTTTTTTTTTTTTTTTTTTTTTTTTTTTTTTTTTTTTTTTTTTTTTTTTTTTTTTTTTTTTTTTTTTTTTTTTTTTTTTTTTTTTTTTTTTTTTTTTTTTTTTTTTTTTTTTTTTTTTTTTTTTTTTTTTTTTTTTTTTTTTTTTTTTTTTTTTTTTTTTTTTTTTTTTTTTTTTTTTTTTTTTTTTTTTTTTTTTTTTTTTTTTTTTTTTTTTTTTTTTTTTTTTTTTTTTTTTTTTTTTTTTTTTTTTTTTTTTTTTTTTTTTTTTTTTTTTTTTTTTTTTTTTTTTTTTTTTTTTTTTTTTTTTTTTTTTTTTTTTTTTTTTTTTTTTTTTTTTTTTTTTTTTTTTTTTTTTTTTTTTTTTTTTTTTTTTTTTTTTTTTTTTTTTTTTTTTTTTTTTTTTTTTTTTTTTTTTTTTTTTTTTTTTTTTTTTTTTTTTTTTTTTTTTTTTTTTTTTTTTTTTTTTTTTTTTTTTTTTTTTTTTTTTTTTTTTTTTTTTTTTTTTTTTTTTTTTTTTTTTTTTTTTTTTTTTTTTTTTTTTTTTTTTTTTTTTTTTTTTTTTTTTTTTTTTTTTTTTTTTTTTTTTTTTTTTTTTTTTTTTTTTTTTTTTTTTTTTTTTTTTTTTTTTTTTTTTTTTTTTTTTTTTTTTTTTTTTTTTTTTTTTTTTTTTTTTTTTTTTTTTTTTTTTTTTTTTTTTTTTTTTTTTTTTTTTTTTTTTTTTTTTTTTTTTTTTTTTTTTTTTTTTTTTTTTTTTTTTTTTTTTTTTTTTTTTTTTTTTTTTTTTTTTTTTTTTTTTTTTTTTTTTTTTTTTTTTTTTTTTTTTTTTTTTTTTTTTTTTTTTTTTTTTTTTTTTTTTTTTTTTTTTTTTTTTTTTTTTTTTTTTTTTTTTTTTTTTTTTTTTTTTTTTTTTTTTTTTTTTTTTTTTTTTTTTTTTTTTTTTTTTTTTTTTTTTTTTTTTTTTTTTTTTTTTTTTTTTTTTTTTTTTTTTTTTTTTTTTTTTTTTTTTTTTTTTTTTTTTTTTTTTTTTTTTTTTTTTTTTTTTTTTTTTTTTTTTTTTTTTTTTTTTTTTTTTTTTTTTTTTTTTTTTTTTTTTTTTTTTTTTTTTTTTTTTTTTTTTTTTTTTTTTTTTTTTTTTTTTTTTTTTTTTTTTTTTTTTTTTTTTTTTTTTTTTTTTTTTTTTTTTTTTTTTTTTTTTTTTTTTTTTTTTTTTTTTTTTTTTTTTTTTTTTTTTTTTTTTTTTTTTTTTTTTTTTTTTTTTTTTTTTTTTTTTTTTTTTTTTTTTTTTTTTTTTTTTTTTTTTTTTTTTTTTTTTTTTTTTTTTTTTTTTTTTTTTTTTTTTTTTTTTTTTTTTTTTTTTTTTTTTTTTTTTTTTTTTTTTTTTTTTTTTTTTTTTTTTTTTTTTTTTTTTTTTTTTTTTTTTTTTTTTTTTTTTTTTTTTTTTTTTTTTTTTTTTTTTTTTTTTTTTTTTTTTTTTTTTTTTTTTTTTTTTTTTTTTTTTTTTTTTTTTTTTTTTTTTTTTTTTTTTTTTTTTTTTTTTTTTTTTTTTTTTTTTTTTTTTTTTTTTTTTTTTTTTTTTTTTTTTTTTTTTTTTTTTTTTTTTTTTTTTTTTTTTTTTTTTTTTTTTTTTTTTTTTTTTTTTTTTTTTTTTTTTTTTTTTTTTTTTTTTTTTTTTTTTTTTTTTTTTTTTTTTTTTTTTTTTTTTTTTTTTTTTTTTTTTTTTTTTTTTTTTTTTTTTTTTTTTTTTTTTTTTTTTTTTTTTTTTTTTTTTTTTTTTTTTTTTTTTTTTTTTTTTTTTTTTTTTTTTTTTTTTTTTTTTTTTTTTTTTTTTTTTTTTTTTTTTTTTTTTTTTTTTTTTTTTTTTTTTTTTTTTTTTTTTTTTTTTTTTTTTTTTTTTTTTTTTTTTTTTTTTTTTTTTTTTTTTTTTTTTTTTTTTTTTTTTTTTTTTTTTTTTTTTTTTTTTTTTTTTTTTTTTTTTTTTTTTTTTTTTTTTTTTTTTTTTTTTTTTTTTTTTTTTTTTTTTTTTTTTTTTTTTTTTTTTTTTTTTTTTTTTTTTTTTTTTTTTTTTTTTTTTTTTTTTTTTTTTTTTTTTTTTTTTTTTTTTTTTTTTTTTTTTTTTTTTTTTTTTTTTTTTTTTTTTTTTTTTTTTTTTTTTTTTTTTTTTTTTTTTTTTTTTTTTTTTTTTTTTTTTTTTTTTTTTTTTTTTTTTTTTTTTTTTTTTTTTTTTTTTTTTTTTTTTTTTTTTTTTTTTTTTTTTTTTTTTTTTTTTTTTTTTTTTTTTTTTTTTTTTTTTTTTTTTTTTTTTTTTTTTTTTTTTTTTTTTTTTTTTTTTTTTTTTTTTTTTTTTTTTTTTTTTTTTTTTTTTTTTTTTTTTTTTTTTTTTTTTTTTTTTTTTTTTTTTTTTTTTTTTTTTTTTTTTTTTTTTTTTTTTTTTTTTTTTTTTTTTTTTTTTTTTTTTTTTTTTTTTTTTTTTTTTTTTTTTTTTTTTTTTTTTTTTTTTTTTTTTTTTTTTTTTTTTTTTTTTTTTTTTTTTTTTTTTTTTTTTTTTTTTTTTTTTTTTTTTTTTTTTTTTTTTTTTTTTTTTTTTTTTTTTTTTTTTTTTTTTTTTTTTTTTTTTTTTTTTTTTTTTTTTTTTTTTTTTTTTTTTTTTTTTTTTTTTTTTTTTTTTTTTTTTTTTTTTTTTTTTTTTTTTTTTTTTTTTTTTTTTTTTTTTTTTTTTTTTTTTTTTTTTTTTTTTTTTTTTTTTTTTTTTTTTTTTTTTTTTTTTTTTTTTTTTTTTTTTTTTTTTTTTTTTTTTTTTTTTTTTTTTTTTTTTTTTTTTTTTTTTTTTTTTTTTTTTTTTTTTTTTTTTTTTTTTTTTTTTTTTTTTTTTTTTTTTTTTTTTTTTTTTTTTTTTTTTTTTTTTTTTTTTTTTTTTTTTTTTTTTTTTTTTTTTTTTTTTTTTTTTTTTTTTTTTTTTTTTTTTTTTTTTTTTTTTTTTTTTTTTTTTTTTTTTTTTTTTTTTTTTTTTTTTTTTTTTTTTTTTTTTTTTTTTTTTTTTTTTTTTTTTTTTTTTTTTTTTTTTTTTTTTTTTTTTTTTTTTTTTTTTTTTTTTTTTTTTTTTTTTTTTTTTTTTTTTTTTTTTTTTTTTTTTTTTTTTTTTTTTTTTTTTTTTTTTTTTTTTTTTTTTTTTTTTTTTTTTTTTTTTTTTTTTTTTTTTTTTTTTTTTTTTTTTTTTTTTTTTTTTTTTTTTTTTTTTTTTTTTTTTTTTTTTTTTTTTTTTTTTTTTTTTTTTTTTTTTTTTTTTTTTTTTTTTTTTTTTTTTTTTTTTTTTTTTTTTTTTTTTTTTTTTTTTTTTTTTTTTTTTTTTTTTTTTTTTTTTTTTTTTTTTTTTTTTTTTTTTTTTTTTTTTTTTTTTTTTTTTTTTTTTTTTTTTTTTTTTTTTTTTTTTTTTTTTTTTTTTTTTTTTTTTTTTTTTTTTTTTTTTTTTTTTTTTTTTTTTTTTTTTTTTTTTTTTTTTTTTTTTTTTTTTTTTTTTTTTTTTTTTTTTTTTTTTTTTTTTTTTTTTTTTTTTTTTTTTTTTTTTTTTTTTTTTTTTTTTTTTTTTTTTTTTTTTTTTTTTTTTTTTTTTTTTTTTTTTTTTTTTTTTTTTTTTTTTTTTTTTTTTTTTTTTTTTTTTTTTTTTTTTTTTTTTTTTTTTTTTTTTTTTTTTTTTTTTTTTTTTTTTTTTTTTTTTTTTTTTTTTTTTTTTTTTTTTTTTTTTTTTTTTTTTTTTTTTTTTTTTTTTTTTTTTTTTTTTTTTTTTTTTTTTTTTTTTTTTTTTTTTTTTTTTTTTTTTTTTTTTTTTTTTTTTTTTTTTTTTTTTTTTTTTTTTTTTTTTTTTTTTTTTTTTTTTTTTTTTTTTTTTTTTTTTTTTTTTTTTTTTTTTTTTTTTTTTTTTTTTTTTTTTTTTTTTTTTTTTTTTTTTTTTTTTTTTTTTTTTTTTTTTTTTTTTTTTTTTTTTTTTTTTTTTTTTTTTTTTTTTTTTTTTTTTTTTTTTTTTTTTTTTTTTTTTTTTTTTTTTTTTTTTTTTTTTTTTTTTTTTTTTTTTTTTTTTTTTTTTTTTTTTTTTTTTTTTTTTTTTTTTTTTTTTTTTTTTTTTTTTTTTTTTTTTTTTTTTTTTTTTTTTTTTTTTTTTTTTTTTTTTTTTTTTTTTTTTTTTTTTTTTTTTTTTTTTTTTTTTTTTTTTTTTTTTTTTTTTTTTTTTTTTTTTTTTTTTTTTTTTTTTTTTTTTTTTTTTTTTTTTTTTTTTTTTTTTTTTTTTTTTTTTTTTTTTTTTTTTTTTTTTTTTTTTTTTTTTTTTTTTTTTTTTTTTTTTTTTTTTTTTTTTTTTTTTTTTTTTTTTTTTTTTTTTTTTTTTTTTTTTTTTTTTTTTTTTTTTTTTTTTTTTTTTTTTTTTTTTTTTTTTTTTTTTTTTTTTTTTTTTTTTTTTTTTTTTTTTTTTTTTTTTTTTTTTTTTTTTTTTTTTTTTTTTTTTTTTTTTTTTTTTTTTTTTTTTTTTTTTTTTTTTTTTTTTTTTTTTTTTTTTTTTTTTTTTTTTTTTTTTTTTTTTTTTTTTTTTTTTTTTTTTTTTTTTTTTTTTTTTTTTTTTTTTTTTTTTTTTTTTTTTTTTTTTTTTTTTTTTTTTTTTTTTTTTTTTTTTTTTTTTTTTTTTTTTTTTTTTTTTTTTTTTTTTTTTTTTTTTTTTTTTTTTTTTTTTTTTTTTTTTTTTTTTTTTTTTTTTTTTTTTTTTTTTTTTTTTTTTTTTTTTTTTTTTTTTTTTTTTTTTTTTTTTTTTTTTTTTTTTTTTTTTTTTTTTTTTTTTTTTTTTTTTTTTTTTTTTTTTTTTTTTTTTTTTTTTTTTTTTTTTTTTTTTTTTTTTTTTTTTTTTTTTTTTTTTTTTTTTTTTTTTTTTTTTTTTTTTTTTTTTTTTTTTTTTTTTTTTTTTTTTTTTTTTTTTTTTTTTTTTTTTTTTTTTTTTTTTTTTTTTTTTTTTTTTTTTTTTTTTTTTTTTTTTTTTTTTTTTTTTTTTTTTTTTTTTTTTTTTTTTTTTTTTTTTTTTTTTTTTTTTTTTTTTTTTTTTTTTTTTTTTTTTTTTTTTTTTTTTTTTTTTTTTTTTTTTTTTTTTTTTTTTTTTTTTTTTTTTTTTTTTTTTTTTTTTTTTTTTTTTTTTTTTTTTTTTTTTTTTTTTTTTTTTTTTTTTTTTTTTTTTTTTTTTTTTTTTTTTTTTTTTTTTTTTTTTTTTTTTTTTTTTTTTTTTTTTTTTTTTTTTTTTTTTTTTTTTTTTTTTTTTTTTTTTTTTTTTTTTTTTTTTTTTTTTTTTTTTTTTTTTTTTTTTTTTTTTTTTTTTTTTTTTTTTTTTTTTTTTTTTTTTTTTTTTTTTTTTTTTTTTTTTTTTTTTTTTTTTTTTTTTTTTTTTTTTTTTTTTTTTTTTTTTTTTTTTTTTTTTTTTTTTTTTTTTTTTTTTTTTTTTTTTTTTTTTTTTTTTTTTTTTTTTTTTTTTTTTTTTTTTTTTTTTTTTTTTTTTTTTTTTTTTTTTTTTTTTTTTTTTTTTTTTTTTTTTTTTTTTTTTTTTTTTTTTTTTTTTTTTTTTTTTTTTTTTTTTTTTTTTTTTTTTTTTTTTTTTTTTTTTTTTTTTTTTTTTTTTTTTTTTTTTTTTTTTTTTTTTTTTTTTTTTTTTTTTTTTTTTTTTTTTTTTTTTTTTTTTTTTTTTTTTTTTTTTTTTTTTTTTTTTTTTTTTTTTTTTTTTTTTTTTTTTTTTTTTTTTTTTTTTTTTTTTTTTTTTTTTTTTTTTTTTTTTTTTTTTTTTTTTTTTTTTTTTTTTTTTTTTTTTTTTTTTTTTTTTTTTTTTTTTTTTTTTTTTTTTTTTTTTTTTTTTTTTTTTTTTTTTTTTTTTTTTTTTTTTTTTTTTTTTTTTTTTTTTTTTTTTTTTTTTTTTTTTTTTTTTTTTTTTTTTTTTTTTTTTTTTTTTTTTTTTTTTTTTTTTTTTTTTTTTTTTTTTTTTTTTTTTTTTTTTTTTTTTTTTTTTTTTTTTTTTTTTTTTTTTTTTTTTTTTTTTTTTTTTTTTTTTTTTTTTTTTTTTTTTTTTTTTTTTTTTTTTTTTTTTTTTTTTTTTTTTTTTTTTTTTTTTTTTTTTTTTTTTTTTTTTTTTTTTTTTTTTTTTTTTTTTTTTTTTTTTTTTTTTTTTTTTTTTTTTTTTTTTTTTTTTTTTTTTTTTTTTTTTTTTTTTTTTTTTTTTTTTTTTTTTTTTTTTTTTTTTTTTTTTTTTTTTTTTTTTTTTTTTTTTTTTTTTTTTTTTTTTTTTTTTTTTTTTTTTTTTTTTTTTTTTTTTTTTTTTTTTTTTTTTTTTTTTTTTTTTTTTTTTTTTTTTTTTTTTTTTTTTTTTTTTTTTTTTTTTTTTTTTTTTTTTTTTTTTTTTTTTTTTTTTTTTTTTTTTTTTTTTTTTTTTTTTTTTTTTTTTTTTTTTTTTTTTTTTTTTTTTTTTTTTTTTTTTTTTTTTTTTTTTTTTTTTTTTTTTTTTTTTTTTTTTTTTTTTTTTTTTTTTTTTTTTTTTTTTTTTTTTTTTTTTTTTTTTTTTTTTTTTTTTTTTTTTTTTTTTTTTTTTTTTTTTTTTTTTTTTTTTTTTTTTTTTTTTTTTTTTTTTTTTTTTTTTTTTTTTTTTTTTTTTTTTTTTTTTTTTTTTTTTTTTTTTTTTTTTTTTTTTTTTTTTTTTTTTTTTTTTTTTTTTTTTTTTTTTTTTTTTTTTTTTTTTTTTTTTTTTTTTTTTTTTTTTTTTTTTTTTTTTTTTTTTTTTTTTTTTTTTTTTTTTTTTTTTTTTTTTTTTTTTTTTTTTTTTTTTTTTTTTTTTTTTTTTTTTTTTTTTTTTTTTTTTTTTTTTTTTTTTTTTTTTTTTTTTTTTTTTTTTTTTTTTTTTTTTTTTTTTTTTTTTTTTTTTTTTTTTTTTTTTTTTTTTTTTTTTTTTTTTTTTTTTTTTTTTTTTTTTTTTTTTTTTTTTTTTTTTTTTTTTTTTTTTTTTTTTTTTTTTTTTTTTTTTTTTTTTTTTTTTTTTTTTTTTTTTTTTTTTTTTTTTTTTTTTTTTTTTTTTTTTTTTTTTTTTTTTTTTTTTTTTTTTTTTTTTTTTTTTTTTTTTTTTTTTTTTTTTTTTTTTTTTTTTTTTTTTTTTTTTTTTTTTTTTTTTTTTTTTTTTTTTTTTTTTTTTTTTTTTTTTTTTTTTTTTTTTTTTTTTTTTTTTTTTTTTTTTTTTTTTTTTTTTTTTTTTTTTTTTTTTTTTTTTTTTTTTTTTTTTTTTTTTTTTTTTTTTTTTTTTTTTTTTTTTTTTTTTTTTTTTTTTTTTTTTTTTTTTTTTTTTTTTTTTTTTTTTTTTTTTTTTTTTTTTTTTTTTTTTTTTTTTTTTTTTTTTTTTTTTTTTTTTTTTTTTTTTTTTTTTTTTTTTTTTTTTTTTTTTTTTTTTTTTTTTTTTTTTTTTTTTTTTTTTTTTTTTTTTTTTTTTTTTTTTTTTTTTTTTTTTTTTTTTTTTTTTTTTTTTTTTTTTTTTTTTTTTTTTTTTTTTTTTTTTTTTTTTTTTTTTTTTTTTTTTTTTTTTTTTTTTTTTTTTTTTTTTTTTTTTTTTTTTTTTTTTTTTTTTTTTTTTTTTTTTTTTTTTTTTTTTTTTTTTTTTTTTTTTTTTTTTTTTTTTTTTTTTTTTTTTTTTTTTTTTTTTTTTTTTTTTTTTTTTTTTTTTTTTTTTTTTTTTTTTTTTTTTTTTTTTTTTTTTTTTTTTTTTTTTTTTTTTTTTTTTTTTTTTTTTTTTTTTTTTTTTTTTTTTTTTTTTTTTTTTTTTTTTTTTTTTTTTTTTTTTTTTTTTTTTTTTTTTTTTTTTTTTTTTTTTTTTTTTTTTTTTTTTTTTTTTTTTTTTTTTTTTTTTTTTTTTTTTTTTTTTTTTTTTTTTTTTTTTTTTTTTTTTTTTTTTTTTTTTTTTTTTTTTTTTTTTTTTTTTTTTTTTTTTTTTTTTTTTTTTTTTTTTTTTTTTTTTTTTTTTTTTTTTTTTTTTTTTTTTTTTTTTTTTTTTTTTTTTTTTTTTTTTTTTTTTTTTTTTTTTTTTTTTTTTTTTTTTTTTTTTTTTTTTTTTTTTTTTTTTTTTTTTTTTTTTTTTTTTTTTTTTTTTTTTTTTTTTTTTTTTTTTTTTTTTTTTTTTTTTTTTTTTTTTTTTTTTTTTTTTTTTTTTTTTTTTTTTTTTTTTTTTTTTTTTTTTTTTTTTTTTTTTTTTTTTTTTTTTTTTTTTTTTTTTTTTTTTTTTTTTTTTTTTTTTTTTTTTTTTTTTTTTTTTTTTTTTTTTTTTTTTTTTTTTTTTTTTTTTTTTTTTTTTTTTTTTTTTTTTTTTTTTTTTTTTTTTTTTTTTTTTTTTTTTTTTTTTTTTTTTTTTTTTTTTTTTTTTTTTTTTTTTTTTTTTTTTTTTTTTTTTTTTTTTTTTTTTTTTTTTTTTTTTTTTTTTTTTTTTTTTTTTTTTTTTTTTTTTTTTTTTTTTTTTTTTTTTTTTTTTTTTTTTTTTTTTTTTTTTTTTTTTTTTTTTTTTTTTTTTTTTTTTTTTTTTTTTTTTTTTTTTTTTTTTTTTTTTTTTTTTTTTTTTTTTTTTTTTTTTTTTTTTTTTTTTTTTTTTTTTTTTTTTTTTTTTTTTTTTTTTTTTTTTTTTTTTTTTTTTTTTTTTTTTTTTTTTTTTTTTTTTTTTTTTTTTTTTTTTTTTTTTTTTTTTTTTTTTTTTTTTTTTTTTTTTTTTTTTTTTTTTTTTTTTTTTTTTTTTTTTTTTTTTTTTTTTTTTTTTTTTTTTTTTTTTTTTTTTTTTTTTTTTTTTTTTTTTTTTTTTTTTTTTTTTTTTTTTTTTTTTTTTTTTTTTTTTTTTTTTTTTTTTTTTTTTTTTTTTTTTTTTTTTTTTTTTTTTTTTTTTTTTTTTTTTTTTTTTTTTTTTTTTTTTTTTTTTTTTTTTTTTTTTTTTTTTTTTTTTTTTTTTTTTTTTTTTTTTTTTTTTTTTTTTTTTTTTTTTTTTTTTTTTTTTTTTTTTTTTTTTTTTTTTTTTTTTTTTTTTTTTTTTTTTTTTTTTTTTTTTTTTTTTTTTTTTTTTTTTTTTTTTTTTTTTTTTTTTTTTTTTTTTTTTTTTTTTTTTTTTTTTTTTTTTTTTTTTTTTTTTTTTTTTTTTTTTTTTTTTTTTTTTTTTTTTTTTTTTTTTTTTTTTTTTTTTTTTTTTTTTTTTTTTTTTTTTTTTTTTTTTTTTTTTTTTTTTTTTTTTTTTTTTTTTTTTTTTTTTTTTTTTTTTTTTTTTTTTTTTTTTTTTTTTTTTTTTTTTTTTTTTTTTTTTTTTTTTTTTTTTTTTTTTTTTTTTTTTTTTTTTTTTTTTTTTTTTTTTTTTTTTTTTTTTTTTTTTTTTTTTTTTTTTTTTTTTTTTTTTTTTTTTTTTTTTTTTTTTTTTTTTTTTTTTTTTTTTTTTTTTTTTTTTTTTTTTTTTTTTTTTTTTTTTTTTTTTTTTTTTTTTTTTTTTTTTTTTTTTTTTTTTTTTTTTTTTTTTTTTTTTTTTTTTTTTTTTTTTTTTTTTTTTTTTTTTTTTTTTTTTTTTTTTTTTTTTTTTTTTTTTTTTTTTTTTTTTTTTTTTTTTTTTTTTTTTTTTTTTTTTTTTTTTTTTTTTTTTTTTTTTTTTTTTTTTTTTTTTTTTTTTTTTTTTTTTTTTTTTTTTTTTTTTTTTTTTTTTTTTTTTTTTTTTTTTTTTTTTTTTTTTTTTTTTTTTTTTTTTTTTTTTTTTTTTTTTTTTTTTTTTTTTTTTTTTTTTTTTTTTTTTTTTTTTTTTTTTTTTTTTTTTTTTTTTTTTTTTTTTTTTTTTTTTTTTTTTTTTTTTTTTTTTTTTTTTTTTTTTTTTTTTTTTTTTTTTTTTTTTTTTTTTTTTTTTTTTTTTTTTTTTTTTTTTTTTTTTTTTTTTTTTTTTTTTTTTTTTTTTTTTTTTTTTTTTTTTTTTTTTTTTTTTTTTTTTTTTTTTTTTTTTTTTTTTTTTTTTTTTTTTTTTTTTTTTTTTTTTTTTTTTTTTTTTTTTTTTTTTTTTTTTTTTTTTTTTTTTTTTTTTTTTTTTTTTTTTTTTTTTTTTTTTTTTTTTTTTTTTTTTTTTTTTTTTTTTTTTTTTTTTTTTTTTTTTTTTTTTTTTTTTTTTTTTTTTTTTTTTTTTTTTTTTTTTTTTTTTTTTTTTTTTTTTTTTTTTTTTTTTTTTTTTTTTTTTTTTTTTTTTTTTTTTTTTTTTTTTTTTTTTTTTTTTTTTTTTTTTTTTTTTTTTTTTTTTTTTTTTTTTTTTTTTTTTTTTTTTTTTTTTTTTTTTTTTTTTTTTTTTTTTTTTTTTTTTTTTTTTTTTTTTTTTTTTTTTTTTTTTTTTTTTTTTTTTTTTTTTTTTTTTTTTTTTTTTTTTTTTTTTTTTTTTTTTTTTTTTTTTTTTTTTTTTTTTTTTTTTTTTTTTTTTTTTTTTTTTTTTTTTTTTTTTTTTTTTTTTTTTTTTTTTTTTTTTTTTTTTTTTTTTTTTTTTTTTTTTTTTTTTTTTTTTTTTTTTTTTTTTTTTTTTTTTTTTTTTTTTTTTTTTTTTTTTTTTTTTTTTTTTTTTTTTTTTTTTTTTTTTTTTTTTTTTTTTTTTTTTTTTTTTTTTTTTTTTTTTTTTTTTTTTTTTTTTTTTTTTTTTTTTTTTTTTTTTTTTTTTTTTTTTTTTTTTTTTTTTTTTTTTTTTTTTTTTTTTTTTTTTTTTTTTTTTTTTTTTTTTTTTTTTTTTTTTTTTTTTTTTTTTTTTTTTTTTTTTTTTTTTTTTTTTTTTTTTTTTTTTTTTTTTTTTTTTTTTTTTTTTTTTTTTTTTTTTTTTTTTTTTTTTTTTTTTTTTTTTTTTTTTTTTTTTTTTTTTTTTTTTTTTTTTTTTTTTTTTTTTTTTTTTTTTTTTTTTTTTTTTTTTTTTTTTTTTTTTTTTTTTTTTTTTTTTTTTTTTTTTTTTTTTTTTTTTTTTTTTTTTTTTTTTTTTTTTTTTTTTTTTTTTTTTTTTTTTTTTTTTTTTTTTTTTTTTTTTTTTTTTTTTTTTTTTTTTTTTTTTTTTTTTTTTTTTTTTTTTTTTTTTTTTTTTTTTTTTTTTTTTTTTTTTTTTTTTTTTTTTTTTTTTTTTTTTTTTTTTTTTTTTTTTTTTTTTTTTTTTTTTTTTTTTTTTTTTTTTTTTTTTTTTTTTTTTTTTTTTTTTTTTTTTTTTTTTTTTTTTTTTTTTTTTTTTTTTTTTTTTTTTTTTTTTTTTTTTTTTTTTTTTTTTTTTTTTTTTTTTTTTTTTTTTTTTTTTTTTTTTTTTTTTTTTTTTTTTTTTTTTTTTTTTTTTTTTTTTTTTTTTTTTTTTTTTTTTTTTTTTTTTTTTTTTTTTTTTTTTTTTTTTTTTTTTTTTTTTTTTTTTTTTTTTTTTTTTTTTTTTTTTTTTTTTTTTTTTTTTTTTTTTTTTTTTTTTTTTTTTTTTTTTTTTTTTTTTTTTTTTTTTTTTTTTTTTTTTTTTTTTTTTTTTTTTTTTTTTTTTTTTTTTTTTTTTTTTTTTTTTTTTTTTTTTTTTTTTTTTTTTTTTTTTTTTTTTTTTTTTTTTTTTTTTTTTTTTTTTTTTTTTTTTTTTTTTTTTTTTTTTTTTTTTTTTTTTTTTTTTTTTTTTTTTTTTTTTTTTTTTTTTTTTTTTTTTTTTTTTTTTTTTTTTTTTTTTTTTTTTTTTTTTTTTTTTTTTTTTTTTTTTTTTTTTTTTTTTTTTTTTTTTTTTTTTTTTTTTTTTTTTTTTTTTTTTTTTTTTTTTTTTTTTTTTTTTTTTTTTTTTTTTTTTTTTTTTTTTTTTTTTTTTTTTTTTTTTTTTTTTTTTTTTTTTTTTTTTTTTTTTTTTTTTTTTTTTTTTTTTTTTTTTTTTTTTTTTTTTTTTTTTTTTTTTTTTTTTTTTTTTTTTTTTTTTTTTTTTTTTTTTTTTTTTTTTTTTTTTTTTTTTTTTTTTTTTTTTTTTTTTTTTTTTTTTTTTTTTTTTTTTTTTTTTTTTTTTTTTTTTTTTTTTTTTTTTTTTTTTTTTTTTTTTTTTTTTTTTTTTTTTTTTTTTTTTTTTTTTTTTTTTTTTTTTTTTTTTTTTTTTTTTTTTTTTTTTTTTTTTTTTTTTTTTTTTTTTTTTTTTTTTTTTTTTTTTTTTTTTTTTTTTTTTTTTTTTTTTTTTTTTTTTTTTTTTTTTTTTTTTTTTTTTTTTTTTTTTTTTTTTTTTTTTTTTTTTTTTTTTTTTTTTTTTTTTTTTTTTTTTTTTTTTTTTTTTTTTTTTTTTTTTTTTTTTTTTTTTTTTTTTTTTTTTTTTTTTTTTTTTTTTTTTTTTTTTTTTTTTTTTTTTTTTTTTTTTTTTTTTTTTTTTTTTTTTTTTTTTTTTTTTTTTTTTTTTTTTTTTTTTTTTTTTTTTTTTTTTTTTTTTTTTTTTTTTTTTTTTTTTTTTTTTTTTTTTTTTTTTTTTTTTTTTTTTTTTTTTTTTTTTTTTTTTTTTTTTTTTTTTTTTTTTTTTTTTTTTTTTTTTTTTTTTTTTTTTTTTTTTTTTTTTTTTTTTTTTTTTTTTTTTTTTTTTTTTTTTTTTTTTTTTTTTTTTTTTTTTTTTTTTTTTTTTTTTTTTTTTTTTTTTTTTTTTTTTTTTTTTTTTTTTTTTTTTTTTTTTTTTTTTTTTTTTTTTTTTTTTTTTTTTTTTTTTTTTTTTTTTTTTTTTTTTTTTTTTTTTTTTTTTTTTTTTTTTTTTTTTTTTTTTTTTTTTTTTTTTTTTTTTTTTTTTTTTTTTTTTTTTTTTTTTTTTTTTTTTTTTTTTTTTTTTTTTTTTTTTTTTTTTTTTTTTTTTTTTTTTTTTTTTTTTTTTTTTTTTTTTTTTTTTTTTTTTTTTTTTTTTTTTTTTTTTTTTTTTTTTTTTTTTTTTTTTTTTTTTTTTTTTTTTTTTTTTTTTTTTTTTTTTTTTTTTTTTTTTTTTTTTTTTTTTTTTTTTTTTTTTTTTTTTTTTTTTTTTTTTTTTTTTTTTTTTTTTTTTTTTTTTTTTTTTTTTTTTTTTTTTTTTTTTTTTTTTTTTTTTTTTTTTTTTTTTTTTTTTTTTTTTTTTTTTTTTTTTTTTTTTTTTTTTTTTTTTTTTTTTTTTTTTTTTTTTTTTTTTTTTTTTTTTTTTTTTTTTTTTTTTTTTTTTTTTTTTTTTTTTTTTTTTTTTTTTTTTTTTTTTTTTTTTTTTTTTTTTTTTTTTTTTTTTTTTTTTTTTTTTTTTTTTTTTTTTTTTTTTTTTTTTTTTTTTTTTTTTTTTTTTTTTTTTTTTTTTTTTTTTTTTTTTTTTTTTTTTTTTTTTTTTTTTTTTTTTTTTTTTTTTTTTTTTTTTTTTTTTTTTTTTTTTTTTTTTTTTTTTTTTTTTTTTTTTTTTTTTTTTTTTTTTTTTTTTTTTTTTTTTTTTTTTTTTTTTTTTTTTTTTTTTTTTTTTTTTTTTTTTTTTTTTTTTTTTTTTTTTTTTTTTTTTTTTTTTTTTTTTTTTTTTTTTTTTTTTTTTTTTTTTTTTTTTTTTTTTTTTTTTTTTTTTTTTTTTTTTTTTTTTTTTTTTTTTTTTTTTTTTTTTTTTTTTTTTTTTTTTTTTTTTTTTTTTTTTTTTTTTTTTTTTTTTTTTTTTTTTTTTTTTTTTTTTTTTTTTTTTTTTTTTTTTTTTTTTTTTTTTTTTTTTTTTTTTTTTTTTTTTTTTTTTTTTTTTTTTTTTTTTTTTTTTTTTTTTTTTTTTTTTTTTTTTTTTTTTTTTTTTTTTTTTTTTTTTTTTTTTTTTTTTTTTTTTTTTTTTTTTTTTTTTTTTTTTTTTTTTTTTTTTTTTTTTTTTTTTTTTTTTTTTTTTTTTTTTTTTTTTTTTTTTTTTTTTTTTTTTTTTTTTTTTTTTTTTTTTTTTTTTTTTTTTTTTTTTTTTTTTTTTTTTTTTTTTTTTTTTTTTTTTTTTTTTTTTTTTTTTTTTTTTTTTTTTTTTTTTTTTTTTTTTTTTTTTTTTTTTTTTTTTTTTTTTTTTTTTTTTTTTTTTTTTTTTTTTTTTTTTTTTTTTTTTTTTTTTTTTTTTTTTTTTTTTTTTTTTTTTTTTTTTTTTTTTTTTTTTTTTTTTTTTTTTTTTTTTTTTTTTTTTTTTTTTTTTTTTTTTTTTTTTTTTTTTTTTTTTTTTTTTTTTTTTTTTTTTTTTTTTTTTTTTTTTTTTTTTTTTTTTTTTTTTTTTTTTTTTTTTTTTTTTTTTTTTTTTTTTTTTTTTTTTTTTTTTTTTTTTTTTTTTTTTTTTTTTTTTTTTTTTTTTTTTTTTTTTTTTTTTTTTTTTTTTTTTTTTTTTTTTTTTTTTTTTTTTTTTTTTTTTTTTTTTTTTTTTTTTTTTTTTTTTTTTTTTTTTTTTTTTTTTTTTTTTTTTTTTTTTTTTTTTTTTTTTTTTTTTTTTTTTTTTTTTTTTTTTTTTTTTTTTTTTTTTTTTTTTTTTTTTTTTTTTTTTTTTTTTTTTTTTTTTTTTTTTTTTTTTTTTTTTTTTTTTTTTTTTTTTTTTTTTTTTTTTTTTTTTTTTTTTTTTTTTTTTTTTTTTTTTTTTTTTTTTTTTTTTTTTTTTTTTTTTTTTTTTTTTTTTTTTTTTTTTTTTTTTTTTTTTTTTTTTTTTTTTTTTTTTTTTTTTTTTTTTTTTTTTTTTTTTTTTTTTTTTTTTTTTTTTTTTTTTTTTTTTTTTTTTTTTTTTTTTTTTTTTTTTTTTTTTTTTTTTTTTTTTTTTTTTTTTTTTTTTTTTTTTTTTTTTTTTTTTTTTTTTTTTTTTTTTTTTTTTTTTTTTTTTTTTTTTTTTTTTTTTTTTTTTTTTTTTTTTTTTTTTTTTTTTTTTTTTTTTTTTTTTTTTTTTTTTTTTTTTTTTTTTTTTTTTTTTTTTTTTTTTTTTTTTTTTTTTTTTTTTTTTTTTTTTTTTTTTTTTTTTTTTTTTTTTTTTTTTTTTTTTTTTTTTTTTTTTTTTTTTTTTTTTTTTTTTTTTTTTTTTTTTTTTTTTTTTTTTTTTTTTTTTTTTTTTTTTTTTTTTTTTTTTTTTTTTTTTTTTTTTTTTTTTTTTTTTTTTTTTTTTTTTTTTTTTTTTTTTTTTTTTTTTTTTTTTTTTTTTTTTTTTTTTTTTTTTTTTTTTTTTTTTTTTTTTTTTTTTTTTTTTTTTTTTTTTTTTTTTTTTTTTTTTTTTTTTTTTTTTTTTTTTTTTTTTTTTTTTTTTTTTTTTTTTTTTTTTTTTTTTTTTTTTTTTTTTTTTTTTTTTTTTTTTTTTTTTTTTTTTTTTTTTTTTTTTTTTTTTTTTTTTTTTTTTTTTTTTTTTTTTTTTTTTTTTTTTTTTTTTTTTTTTTTTTTTTTTTTTTTTTTTTTTTTTTTTTTTTTTTTTTTTTTTTTTTTTTTTTTTTTTTTTTTTTTTTTTTTTTTTTTTTTTTTTTTTTTTTTTTTTTTTTTTTTTTTTTTTTTTTTTTTTTTTTTTTTTTTTTTTTTTTTTTTTTTTTTTTTTTTTTTTTTTTTTTTTTTTTTTTTTTTTTTTTTTTTTTTTTTTTTTTTTTTTTTTTTTTTTTTTTTTTTTTTTTTTTTTTTTTTTTTTTTTTTTTTTTTTTTTTTTTTTTTTTTTTTTTTTTTTTTTTTTTTTTTTTTTTTTTTTTTTTTTTTTTTTTTTTTTTTTTTTTTTTTTTTTTTTTTTTTTTTTTTTTTTTTTTTTTTTTTTTTTTTTTTTTTTTTTTTTTTTTTTTTTTTTTTTTTTTTTTTTTTTTTTTTTTTTTTTTTTTTTTTTTTTTTTTTTTTTTTTTTTTTTTTTTTTTTTTTTTTTTTTTTTTTTTTTTTTTTTTTTTTTTTTTTTTTTTTTTTTTTTTTTTTTTTTTTTTTTTTTTTTTTTTTTTTTTTTTTTTTTTTTTTTTTTTTTTTTTTTTTTTTTTTTTTTTTTTTTTTTTTTTTTTTTTTTTTTTTTTTTTTTTTTTTTTTTTTTTTTTTTTTTTTTTTTTTTTTTTTTTTTTTTTTTTTTTTTTTTTTTTTTTTTTTTTTTTTTTTTTTTTTTTTTTTTTTTTTTTTTTTTTTTTTTTTTTTTTTTTTTTTTTTTTTTTTTTTTTTTTTTTTTTTTTTTTTTTTTTTTTTTTTTTTTTTTTTTTTTTTTTTTTTTTTTTTTTTTTTTTTTTTTTTTTTTTTTTTTTTTTTTTTTTTTTTTTTTTTTTTTTTTTTTTTTTTTTTTTTTTTTTTTTTTTTTTTTTTTTTTTTTTTTTTTTTTTTTTTTTTTTTTTTTTTTTTTTTTTTTTTTTTTTTTTTTTTTTTTTTTTTTTTTTTTTTTTTTTTTTTTTTTTTTTTTTTTTTTTTTTTTTTTTTTTTTTTTTTTTTTTTTTTTTTTTTTTTTTTTTTTTTTTTTTTTTTTTTTTTTTTTTTTTTTTTTTTTTTTTTTTTTTTTTTTTTTTTTTTTTTTTTTTTTTTTTTTTTTTTTTTTTTTTTTTTTTTTTTTTTTTTTTTTTTTTTTTTTTTTTTTTTTTTTTTTTTTTTTTTTTTTTTTTTTTTTTTTTTTTTTTTTTTTTTTTTTTTTTTTTTTTTTTTTTTTTTTTTTTTTTTTTTTTTTTTTTTTTTTTTTTTTTTTTTTTTTTTTTTTTTTTTTTTTTTTTTTTTTTTTTTTTTTTTTTTTTTTTTTTTTTTTTTTTTTTTTTTTTTTTTTTTTTTTTTTTTTTTTTTTTTTTTTTTTTTTTTTTTTTTTTTTTTTTTTTTTTTTTTTTTTTTTTTTTTTTTTTTTTTTTTTTTTTTTTTTTTTTTTTTTTTTTTTTTTTTTTTTTTTTTTTTTTTTTTTTTTTTTTTTTTTTTTTTTTTTTTTTTTTTTTTTTTTTTTTTTTTTTTTTTTTTTTTTTTTTTTTTTTTTTTTTTTTTTTTTTTTTTTTTTTTTTTTTTTTTTTTTTTTTTTTTTTTTTTTTTTTTTTTTTTTTTTTTTTTTTTTTTTTTTTTTTTTTTTTTTTTTTTTTTTTTTTTTTTTTTTTTTTTTTTTTTTTTTTTTTTTTTTTTTTTTTTTTTTTTTTTTTTTTTTTTTTTTTTTTTTTTTTTTTTTTTTTTTTTTTTTTTTTTTTTTTTTTTTTTTTTTTTTTTTTTTTTTTTTTTTTTTTTTTTTTTTTTTTTTTTTTTTTTTTTTTTTTTTTTTTTTTTTTTTTTTTTTTTTTTTTTTTTTTTTTTTTTTTTTTTTTTTTTTTTTTTTTTTTTTTTTTTTTTTTTTTTTTTTTTTTTTTTTTTTTTTTTTTTTTTTTTTTTTTTTTTTTTTTTTTTTTTTTTTTTTTTTTTTTTTTTTTTTTTTTTTTTTTTTTTTTTTTTTTTTTTTTTTTTTTTTTTTTTTTTTTTTTTTTTTTTTTTTTTTTTTTTTTTTTTTTTTTTTTTTTTTTTTTTTTTTTTTTTTTTTTTTTTTTTTTTTTTTTTTTTTTTTTTTTTTTTTTTTTTTTTTTTTTTTTTTTTTTTTTTTTTTTTTTTTTTTTTTTTTTTTTTTTTTTTTTTTTTTTTTTTTTTTTTTTTTTTTTTTTTTTTTTTTTTTTTTTTTTTTTTTTTTTTTTTTTTTTTTTTTTTTTTTTTTTTTTTTTTTTTTTTTTTTTTTTTTTTTTTTTTTTTTTTTTTTTTTTTTTTTTTTTTTTTTTTTTTTTTTTTTTTTTTTTTTTTTTTTTTTTTTTTTTTTTTTTTTTTTTTTTTTTTTTTTTTTTTTTTTTTTTTTTTTTTTTTTTTTTTTTTTTTTTTTTTTTTTTTTTTTTTTTTTTTTTTTTTTTTTTTTTTTTTTTTTTTTTTTTTTTTTTTTTTTTTTTTTTTTTTTTTTTTTTTTTTTTTTTTTTTTTTTTTTTTTTTTTTTTTTTTTTTTTTTTTTTTTTTTTTTTTTTTTTTTTTTTTTTTTTTTTTTTTTTTTTTTTTTTTTTTTTTTTTTTTTTTTTTTTTTTTTTTTTTTTTTTTTTTTTTTTTTTTTTTTTTTTTTTTTTTTTTTTTTTTTTTTTTTTTTTTTTTTTTTTTTTTTTTTTTTTTTTTTTTTTTTTTTTTTTTTTTTTTTTTTTTTTTTTTTTTTTTTTTTTTTTTTTTTTTTTTTTTTTTTTTTTTTTTTTTTTTTTTTTTTTTTTTTTTTTTTTTTTTTTTTTTTTTTTTTTTTTTTTTTTTTTTTTTTTTTTTTTTTTTTTTTTTTTTTTTTTTTTTTTTTTTTTTTTTTTTTTTTTTTTTTTTTTTTTTTTTTTTTTTTTTTTTTTTTTTTTTTTTTTTTTTTTTTTTTTTTTTTTTTTTTTTTTTTTTTTTTTTTTTTTTTTTTTTTTTTTTTTTTTTTTTTTTTTTTTTTTTTTTTTTTTTTTTTTTTTTTTTTTTTTTTTTTTTTTTTTTTTTTTTTTTTTTTTTTTTTTTTTTTTTTTTTTTTTTTTTTTTTTTTTTTTTTTTTTTTTTTTTTTTTTTTTTTTTTTTTTTTTTTTTTTTTTTTTTTTTTTTTTTTTTTTTTTTTTTTTTTTTTTTTTTTTTTTTTTTTTTTTTTTTTTTTTTTTTTTTTTTTTTTTTTTTTTTTTTTTTTTTTTTTTTTTTTTTTTTTTTTTTTTTTTTTTTTTTTTTTTTTTTTTTTTTTTTTTTTTTTTTTTTTTTTTTTTTTTTTTTTTTTTTTTTTTTTTTTTTTTTTTTTTTTTTTTTTTTTTTTTTTTTTTTTTTTTTTTTTTTTTTTTTTTTTTTTTTTTTTTTTTTTTTTTTTTTTTTTTTTTTTTTTTTTTTTTTTTTTTTTTTTTTTTTTTTTTTTTTTTTTTTTTTTTTTTTTTTTTTTTTTTTTTTTTTTTTTTTTTTTTTTTTTTTTTTTTTTTTTTTTTTTTTTTTTTTTTTTTTTTTTTTTTTTTTTTTTTTTTTTTTTTTTTTTTTTTTTTTTTTTTTTTTTTTTTTTTTTTTTTTTTTTTTTTTTTTTTTTTTTTTTTTTTTTTTTTTTTTTTTTTTTTTTTTTTTTTTTTTTTTTTTTTTTTTTTTTTTTTTTTTTTTTTTTTTTTTTTTTTTTTTTTTTTTTTTTTTTTTTTTTTTTTTTTTTTTTTTTTTTTTTTTTTTTTTTTTTTTTTTTTTTTTTTTTTTTTTTTTTTTTTTTTTTTTTTTTTTTTTTTTTTTTTTTTTTTTTTTTTTTTTTTTTTTTTTTTTTTTTTTTTTTTTTTTTTTTTTTTTTTTTTTTTTTTTTTTTTTTTTTTTTTTTTTTTTTTTTTTTTTTTTTTTTTTTTTTTTTTTTTTTTTTTTTTTTTTTTTTTTTTTTTTTTTTTTTTTTTTTTTTTTTTTTTTTTTTTTTTTTTTTTTTTTTTTTTTTTTTTTTTTTTTTTTTTTTTTTTTTTTTTTTTTTTTTTTTTTTTTTTTTTTTTTTTTTTTTTTTTTTTTTTTTTTTTTTTTTTTTTTTTTTTTTTTTTTTTTTTTTTTTTTTTTTTTTTTTTTTTTTTTTTTTTTTTTTTTTTTTTTTTTTTTTTTTTTTTTTTTTTTTTTTTTTTTTTTTTTTTTTTTTTTTTTTTTTTTTTTTTTTTTTTTTTTTTTTTTTTTTTTTTTTTTTTTTTTTTTTTTTTTTTTTTTTTTTTTTTTTTTTTTTTTTTTTTTTTTTTTTTTTTTTTTTTTTTTTTTTTTTTTTTTTTTTTTTTTTTTTTTTTTTTTTTTTTTTTTTTTTTTTTTTTTTTTTTTTTTTTTTTTTTTTTTTTTTTTTTTTTTTTTTTTTTTTTTTTTTTTTTTTTTTTTTTTTTTTTTTTTTTTTTTTTTTTTTTTTTTTTTTTTTTTTTTTTTTTTTTTTTTTTTTTTTTTTTTTTTTTTTTTTTTTTTTTTTTTTTTTTTTTTTTTTTTTTTTTTTTTTTTTTTTTTTTTTTTTTTTTTTTTTTTTTTTTTTTTTTTTTTTTTTTTTTTTTTTTTTTTTTTTTTTTTTTTTTTTTTTTTTTTTTTTTTTTTTTTTTTTTTTTTTTTTTTTTTTTTTTTTTTTTTTTTTTTTTTTTTTTTTTTTTTTTTTTTTTTTTTTTTTTTTTTTTTTTTTTTTTTTTTTTTTTTTTTTTTTTTTTTTTTTTTTTTTTTTTTTTTTTTTTTTTTTTTTTTTTTTTTTTTTTTTTTTTTTTTTTTTTTTTTTTTTTTTTTTTTTTTTTTTTTTTTTTTTTTTTTTTTTTTTTTTTTTTTTTTTTTTTTTTTTTTTTTTTTTTTTTTTTTTTTTTTTTTTTTTTTTTTTTTTTTTTTTTTTTTTTTTTTTTTTTTTTTTTTTTTTTTTTTTTTTTTTTTTTTTTTTTTTTTTTTTTTTTTTTTTTTTTTTTTTTTTTTTTTTTTTTTTTTTTTTTTTTTTTTTTTTTTTTTTTTTTTTTTTTTTTTTTTTTTTTTTTTTTTTTTTTTTTTTTTTTTTTTTTTTTTTTTTTTTTTTTTTTTTTTTTTTTTTTTTTTTTTTTTTTTTTTTTTTTTTTTTTTTTTTTTTTTTTTTTTTTTTTTTTTTTTTTTTTTTTTTTTTTTTTTTTTTTTTTTTTTTTTTTTTTTTTTTTTTTTTTTTTTTTTTTTTTTTTTTTTTTTTTTTTTTTTTTTTTTTTTTTTTTTTTTTTTTTTTTTTTTTTTTTTTTTTTTTTTTTTTTTTTTTTTTTTTTTTTTTTTTTTTTTTTTTTTTTTTTTTTTTTTTTTTTTTTTTTTTTTTTTTTTTTTTTTTTTTTTTTTTTTTTTTTTTTTTTTTTTTTTTTTTTTTTTTTTTTTTTTTTTTTTTTTTTTTTTTTTTTTTTTTTTTTTTTTTTTTTTTTTTTTTTTTTTTTTTTTTTTTTTTTTTTTTTTTTTTTTTTTTTTTTTTTTTTTTTTTTTTTTTTTTTTTTTTTTTTTTTTTTTTTTTTTTTTTTTTTTTTTTTTTTTTTTTTTTTTTTTTTTTTTTTTTTTTTTTTTTTTTTTTTTTTTTTTTTTTTTTTTTTTTTTTTTTTTTTTTTTTTTTTTTTTTTTTTTTTTTTTTTTTTTTTTTTTTTTTTTTTTTTTTTTTTTTTTTTTTTTTTTTTTTTTTTTTTTTTTTTTTTTTTTTTTTTTTTTTTTTTTTTTTTTTTTTTTTTTTTTTTTTTTTTTTTTTTTTTTTTTTTTTTTTTTTTTTTTTTTTTTTTTTTTTTTTTTTTTTTTTTTTTTTTTTTTTTTTTTTTTTTTTTTTTTTTTTTTTTTTTTTTTTTTTTTTTTTTTTTTTTTTTTTTTTTTTTTTTTTTTTTTTTTTTTTTTTTTTTTTTTTTTTTTTTTTTTTTTTTTTTTTTTTTTTTTTTTTTTTTTTTTTTTTTTTTTTTTTTTTTTTTTTTTTTTTTTTTTTTTTTTTTTTTTTTTTTTTTTTTTTTTTTTTTTTTTTTTTTTTTTTTTTTTTTTTTTTTTTTTTTTTTTTTTTTTTTTTTTTTTTTTTTTTTTTTTTTTTTTTTTTTTTTTTTTTTTTTTTTTTTTTTTTTTTTTTTTTTTTTTTTTTTTTTTTTTTTTTTTTTTTTTTTTTTTTTTTTTTTTTTTTTTTTTTTTTTTTTTTTTTTTTTTTTTTTTTTTTTTTTTTTTTTTTTTTTTTTTTTTTTTTTTTTTTTTTTTTTTTTTTTTTTTTTTTTTTTTTTTTTTTTTTTTTTTTTTTTTTTTTTTTTTTTTTTTTTTTTTTTTTTTTTTTTTTTTTTTTTTTTTTTTTTTTTTTTTTTTTTTTTTTTTTTTTTTTTTTTTTTTTTTTTTTTTTTTTTTTTTTTTTTTTTTTTTTTTTTTTTTTTTTTTTTTTTTTTTTTTTTTTTTTTTTTTTTTTTTTTTTTTTTTTTTTTTTTTTTTTTTTTTTTTTTTTTTTTTTTTTTTTTTTTTTTTTTTTTTTTTTTTTTTTTTTTTTTTTTTTTTTTTTTTTTTTTTTTTTTTTTTTTTTTTTTTTTTTTTTTTTTTTTTTTTTTTTTTTTTTTTTTTTTTTTTTTTTTTTTTTTTTTTTTTTTTTTTTTTTTTTTTTTTTTTTTTTTTTTTTTTTTTTTTTTTTTTTTTTTTTTTTTTTTTTTTTTTTTTTTTTTTTTTTTTTTTTTTTTTTTTTTTTTTTTTTTTTTTTTTTTTTTTTTTTTTTTTTTTTTTTTTTTTTTTTTTTTTTTTTTTTTTTTTTTTTTTTTTTTTTTTTTTTTTTTTTTTTTTTTTTTTTTTTTTTTTTTTTTTTTTTTTTTTTTTTTTTTTTTTTTTTTTTTTTTTTTTTTTTTTTTTTTTTTTTTTTTTTTTTTTTTTTTTTTTTTTTTTTTTTTTTTTTTTTTTTTTTTTTTTTTTTTTTTTTTTTTTTTTTTTTTTTTTTTTTTTTTTTTTTTTTTTTTTTTTTTTTTTTTTTTTTTTTTTTTTTTTTTTTTTTTTTTTTTTTTTTTTTTTTTTTTTTTTTTTTTTTTTTTTTTTTTTTTTTTTTTTTTTTTTTTTTTTTTTTTTTTTTTTTTTTTTTTTTTTTTTTTTTTTTTTTTTTTTTTTTTTTTTTTTTTTTTTTTTTTTTTTTTTTTTTTTTTTTTTTTTTTTTTTTTTTTTTTTTTTTTTTTTTTTTTTTTTTTTTTTTTTTTTTTTTTTTTTTTTTTTTTTTTTTTTTTTTTTTTTTTTTTTTTTTTTTTTTTTTTTTTTTTTTTTTTTTTTTTTTTTTTTTTTTTTTTTTTTTTTTTTTTTTTTTTTTTTTTTTTTTTTTTTTTTTTTTTTTTTTTTTTTTTTTTTTTTTTTTTTTTTTTTTTTTTTTTTTTTTTTTTTTTTTTTTTTTTTTTTTTTTTTTTTTTTTTTTTTTTTTTTTTTTTTTTTTTTTTTTTTTTTTTTTTTTTTTTTTTTTTTTTTTTTTTTTTTTTTTTTTTTTTTTTTTTTTTTTTTTTTTTTTTTTTTTTTTTTTTTTTTTTTTTTTTTTTTTTTTTTTTTTTTTTTTTTTTTTTTTTTTTTTTTTTTTTTTTTTTTTTTTTTTTTTTTTTTTTTTTTTTTTTTTTTTTTTTTTTTTTTTTTTTTTTTTTTTTTTTTTTTTTTTTTTTTTTTTTTTTTTTTTTTTTTTTTTTTTTTTTTTTTTTTTTTTTTTTTTTTTTTTTTTTTTTTTTTTTTTTTTTTTTTTTTTTTTTTTTTTTTTTTTTTTTTTTTTTTTTTTTTTTTTTTTTTTTTTTTTTTTTTTTTTTTTTTTTTTTTTTTTTTTTTTTTTTTTTTTTTTTTTTTTTTTTTTTTTTTTTTTTTTTTTTTTTTTTTTTTTTTTTTTTTTTTTTTTTTTTTTTTTTTTTTTTTTTTTTTTTTTTTTTTTTTTTTTTTTTTTTTTTTTTTTTTTTTTTTTTTTTTTTTTTTTTTTTTTTTTTTTTTTTTTTTTTTTTTTTTTTTTTTTTTTTTTTTTTTTTTTTTTTTTTTTTTTTTTTTTTTTTTTTTTTTTTTTTTTTTTTTTTTTTTTTTTTTTTTTTTTTTTTTTTTTTTTTTTTTTTTTTTTTTTTTTTTTTTTTTTTTTTTTTTTTTTTTTTTTTTTTTTTTTTTTTTTTTTTTTTTTTTTTTTTTTTTTTTTTTTTTTTTTTTTTTTTTTTTTTTTTTTTTTTTTTTTTTTTTTTTTTTTTTTTTTTTTTTTTTTTTTTTTTTTTTTTTTTTTTTTTTTTTTTTTTTTTTTTTTTTTTTTTTTTTTTTTTTTTTTTTTTTTTTTTTTTTTTTTTTTTTTTTTTTTTTTTTTTTTTTTTTTTTTTTTTTTTTTTTTTTTTTTTTTTTTTTTTTTTTTTTTTTTTTTTTTTTTTTTTTTTTTTTTTTTTTTTTTTTTTTTTTTTTTTTTTTTTTTTTTTTTTTTTTTTTTTTTTTTTTTTTTTTTTTTTTTTTTTTTTTTTTTTTTTTTTTTTTTTTTTTTTTTTTTTTTTTTTTTTTTTTTTTTTTTTTTTTTTTTTTTTTTTTTTTTTTTTTTTTTTTTTTTTTTTTTTTTTTTTTTTTTTTTTTTTTTTTTTTTTTTTTTTTTTTTTTTTTTTTTTTTTTTTTTTTTTTTTTTTTTTTTTTTTTTTTTTTTTTTTTTTTTTTTTTTTTTTTTTTTTTTTTTTTTTTTTTTTTTTTTTTTTTTTTTTTTTTTTTTTTTTTTTTTTTTTTTTTTTTTTTTTTTTTTTTTTTTTTTTTTTTTTTTTTTTTTTTTTTTTTTTTTTTTTTTTTTTTTTTTTTTTTTTTTTTTTTTTTTTTTTTTTTTTTTTTTTTTTTTTTTTTTTTTTTTTTTTTTTTTTTTTTTTTTTTTTTTTTTTTTTTTTTTTTTTTTTTTTTTTTTTTTTTTTTTTTTTTTTTTTTTTTTTTTTTTTTTTTTTTTTTTTTTTTTTTTTTTTTTTTTTTTTTTTTTTTTTTTTTTTTTTTTTTTTTTTTTTTTTTTTTTTTTTTTTTTTTTTTTTTTTTTTTTTTTTTTTTTTTTTTTTTTTTTTTTTTTTTTTTTTTTTTTTTTTTTTTTTTTTTTTTTTTTTTTTTTTTTTTTTTTTTTTTTTTTTTTTTTTTTTTTTTTTTTTTTTTTTTTTTTTTTTTTTTTTTTTTTTTTTTTTTTTTTTTTTTTTTTTTTTTTTTTTTTTTTTTTTTTTTTTTTTTTTTTTTTTTTTTTTTTTTTTTTTTTTTTTTTTTTTTTTTTTTTTTTTTTTTTTTTTTTTTTTTTTTTTTTTTTTTTTTTTTTTTTTTTTTTTTTTTTTTTTTTTTTTTTTTTTTTTTTTTTTTTTTTTTTTTTTTTTTTTTTTTTTTTTTTTTTTTTTTTTTTTTTTTTTTTTTTTTTTTTTTTTTTTTTTTTTTTTTTTTTTTTTTTTTTTTTTTTTTTTTTTTTTTTTTTTTTTTTTTTTTTTTTTTTTTTTTTTTTTTTTTTTTTTTTTTTTTTTTTTTTTTTTTTTTTTTTTTTTTTTTTTTTTTTTTTTTTTTTTTTTTTTTTTTTTTTTTTTTTTTTTTTTTTTTTTTTTTTTTTTTTTTTTTTTTTTTTTTTTTTTTTTTTTTTTTTTTTTTTTTTTTTTTTTTTTTTTTTTTTTTTTTTTTTTTTTTTTTTTTTTTTTTTTTTTTTTTTTTTTTTTTTTTTTTTTTTTTTTTTTTTTTTTTTTTTTTTTTTTTTTTTTTTTTTTTTTTTTTTTTTTTTTTTTTTTTTTTTTTTTTTTTTTTTTTTTTTTTTTTTTTTTTTTTTTTTTTTTTTTTTTTTTTTTTTTTTTTTTTTTTTTTTTTTTTTTTTTTTTTTTTTTTTTTTTTTTTTTTTTTTTTTTTTTTTTTTTTTTTTTTTTTTTTTTTTTTTTTTTTTTTTTTTTTTTTTTTTTTTTTTTTTTTTTTTTTTTTTTTTTTTTTTTTTTTTTTTTTTTTTTTTTTTTTTTTTTTTTTTTTTTTTTTTTTTTTTTTTTTTTTTTTTTTTTTTTTTTTTTTTTTTTTTTTTTTTTTTTTTTTTTTTTTTTTTTTTTTTTTTTTTTTTTTTTTTTTTTTTTTTTTTTTTTTTTTTTTTTTTTTTTTTTTTTTTTTTTTTTTTTTTTTTTTTTTTTTTTTTTTTTTTTTTTTTTTTTTTTTTTTTTTTTTTTTTTTTTTTTTTTTTTTTTTTTTTTTTTTTTTTTTTTTTTTTTTTTTTTTTTTTTTTTTTTTTTTTTTTTTTTTTTTTTTTTTTTTTTTTTTTTTTTTTTTTTTTTTTTTTTTTTTTTTTTTTTTTTTTTTTTTTTTTTTTTTTTTTTTTTTTTTTTTTTTTTTTTTTTTTTTTTTTTTTTTTTTTTTTTTTTTTTTTTTTTTTTTTTTTTTTTTTTTTTTTTTTTTTTTTTTTTTTTTTTTTTTTTTTTTTTTTTTTTTTTTTTTTTTTTTTTTTTTTTTTTTTTTTTTTTTTTTTTTTTTTTTTTTTTTTTTTTTTTTTTTTTTTTTTTTTTTTTTTTTTTTTTTTTTTTTTTTTTTTTTTTTTTTTTTTTTTTTTTTTTTTTTTTTTTTTTTTTTTTTTTTTTTTTTTTTTTTTTTTTTTTTTTTTTTTTTTTTTTTTTTTTTTTTTTTTTTTTTTTTTTTTTTTTTTTTTTTTTTTTTTTTTTTTTTTTTTTTTTTTTTTTTTTTTTTTTTTTTTTTTTTTTTTTTTTTTTTTTTTTTTTTTTTTTTTTTTTTTTTTTTTTTTTTTTTTTTTTTTTTTTTTTTTTTTTTTTTTTTTTTTTTTTTTTTTTTTTTTTTTTTTTTTTTTTTTTTTTTTTTTTTTTTTTTTTTTTTTTTTTTTTTTTTTTTTTTTTTTTTTTTTTTTTTTTTTTTTTTTTTTTTTTTTTTTTTTTTTTTTTTTTTTTTTTTTTTTTTTTTTTTTTTTTTTTTTTTTTTTTTTTTTTTTTTTTTTTTTTTTTTTTTTTTTTTTTTTTTTTTTTTTTTTTTTTTTTTTTTTTTTTTTTTTTTTTTTTTTTTTTTTTTTTTTTTTTTTTTTTTTTTTTTTTTTTTTTTTTTTTTTTTTTTTTTTTTTTTTTTTTTTTTTTTTTTTTTTTTTTTTTTTTTTTTTTTTTTTTTTTTTTTTTTTTTTTTTTTTTTTTTTTTTTTTTTTTTTTTTTTTTTTTTTTTTTTTTTTTTTTTTTTTTTTTTTTTTTTTTTTTTTTTTTTTTTTTTTTTTTTTTTTTTTTTTTTTTTTTTTTTTTTTTTTTTTTTTTTTTTTTTTTTTTTTTTTTTTTTTTTTTTTTTTTTTTTTTTTTTTTTTTTTTTTTTTTTTTTTTTTTTTTTTTTTTTTTTTTTTTTTTTTTTTTTTTTTTTTTTTTTTTTTTTTTTTTTTTTTTTTTTTTTTTTTTTTTTTTTTTTTTTTTTTTTTTTTTTTTTTTTTTTTTTTTTTTTTTTTTTTTTTTTTTTTTTTTTTTTTTTTTTTTTTTTTTTTTTTTTTTTTTTTTTTTTTTTTTTTTTTTTTTTTTTTTTTTTTTTTTTTTTTTTTTTTTTTTTTTTTTTTTTTTTTTTTTTTTTTTTTTTTTTTTTTTTTTTTTTTTTTTTTTTTTTTTTTTTTTTTTTTTTTTTTTTTTTTTTTTTTTTTTTTTTTTTTTTTTTTTTTTTTTTTTTTTTTTTTTTTTTTTTTTTTTTTTTTTTTTTTTTTTTTTTTTTTTTTTTTTTTTTTTTTTTTTTTTTTTTTTTTTTTTTTTTTTTTTTTTTTTTTTTTTTTTTTTTTTTTTTTTTTTTTTTTTTTTTTTTTTTTTTTTTTTTTTTTTTTTTTTTTTTTTTTTTTTTTTTTTTTTTTTTTTTTTTTTTTTTTTTTTTTTTTTTTTTTTTTTTTTTTTTTTTTTTTTTTTTTTTTTTTTTTTTTTTTTTTTTTTTTTTTTTTTTTTTTTTTTTTTTTTTTTTTTTTTTTTTTTTTTTTTTTTTTTTTTTTTTTTTTTTTTTTTTTTTTTTTTTTTTTTTTTTTTTTTTTTTTTTTTTTTTTTTTTTTTTTTTTTTTTTTTTTTTTTTTTTTTTTTTTTTTTTTTTTTTTTTTTTTTTTTTTTTTTTTTTTTTTTTTTTTTTTTTTTTTTTTTTTTTTTTTTTTTTTTTTTTTTTTTTTTTTTTTTTTTTTTTTTTTTTTTTTTTTTTTTTTTTTTTTTTTTTTTTTTTTTTTTTTTTTTTTTTTTTTTTTTTTTTTTTTTTTTTTTTTTTTTTTTTTTTTTTTTTTTTTTTTTTTTTTTTTTTTTTTTTTTTTTTTTTTTTTTTTTTTTTTTTTTTTTTTTTTTTTTTTTTTTTTTTTTTTTTTTTTTTTTTTTTTTTTTTTTTTTTTTTTTTTTTTTTTTTTTTTTTTTTTTTTTTTTTTTTTTTTTTTTTTTTTTTTTTTTTTTTTTTTTTTTTTTTTTTTTTTTTTTTTTTTTTTTTTTTTTTTTTTTTTTTTTTTTTTTTTTTTTTTTTTTTTTTTTTTTTTTTTTTTTTTTTTTTTTTTTTTTTTTTTTTTTTTTTTTTTTTTTTTTTTTTTTTTTTTTTTTTTTTTTTTTTTTTTTTTTTTTTTTTTTTTTTTTTTTTTTTTTTTTTTTTTTTTTTTTTTTTTTTTTTTTTTTTTTTTTTTTTTTTTTTTTTTTTTTTTTTTTTTTTTTTTTTTTTTTTTTTTTTTTTTTTTTTTTTTTTTTTTTTTTTTTTTTTTTTTTTTTTTTTTTTTTTTTTTTTTTTTTTTTTTTTTTTTTTTTTTTTTTTTTTTTTTTTTTTTTTTTTTTTTTTTTTTTTTTTTTTTTTTTTTTTTTTTTTTTTTTTTTTTTTTTTTTTTTTTTTTTTTTTTTTTTTTTTTTTTTTTTTTTTTTTTTTTTTTTTTTTTTTTTTTTTTTTTTTTTTTTTTTTTTTTTTTTTTTTTTTTTTTTTTTTTTTTTTTTTTTTTTTTTTTTTTTTTTTTTTTTTTTTTTTTTTTTTTTTTTTTTTTTTTTTTTTTTTTTTTTTTTTTTTTTTTTTTTTTTTTTTTTTTTTTTTTTTTTTTTTTTTTTTTTTTTTTTTTTTTTTTTTTTTTTTTTTTTTTTTTTTTTTTTTTTTTTTTTTTTTTTTTTTTTTTTTTTTTTTTTTTTTTTTTTTTTTTTTTTTTTTTTTTTTTTTTTTTTTTTTTTTTTTTTTTTTTTTTTTTTTTTTTTTTTTTTTTTTTTTTTTTTTTTTTTTTTTTTTTTTTTTTTTTTTTTTTTTTTTTTTTTTTTTTTTTTTTTTTTTTTTTTTTTTTTTTTTTTTTTTTTTTTTTTTTTTTTTTTTTTTTTTTTTTTTTTTTTTTTTTTTTTTTTTTTTTTTTTTTTTTTTTTTTTTTTTTTTTTTTTTTTTTTTTTTTTTTTTTTTTTTTTTTTTTTTTTTTTTTTTTTTTTTTTTTTTTTTTTTTTTTTTTTTTTTTTTTTTTTTTTTTTTTTTTTTTTTTTTTTTTTTTTTTTTTTTTTTTTTTTTTTTTTTTTTTTTTTTTTTTTTTTTTTTTTTTTTTTTTTTTTTTTTTTTTTTTTTTTTTTTTTTTTTTTTTTTTTTTTTTTTTTTTTTTTTTTTTTTTTTTTTTTTTTTTTTTTTTTTTTTTTTTTTTTTTTTTTTTTTTTTTTTTTTTTTTTTTTTTTTTTTTTTTTTTTTTTTTTTTTTTTTTTTTTTTTTTTTTTTTTTTTTTTTTTTTTTTTTTTTTTTTTTTTTTTTTTTTTTTTTTTTTTTTTTTTTTTTTTTTTTTTTTTTTTTTTTTTTTTTTTTTTTTTTTTTTTTTTTTTTTTTTTTTTTTTTTTTTTTTTTTTTTTTTTTTTTTTTTTTTTTTTTTTTTTTTTTTTTTTTTTTTTTTTTTTTTTTTTTTTTTTTTTTTTTTTTTTTTTTTTTTTTTTTTTTTTTTTTTTTTTTTTTTTTTTTTTTTTTTTTTTTTTTTTTTTTTTTTTTTTTTTTTTTTTTTTTTTTTTTTTTTTTTTTTTTTTTTTTTTTTTTTTTTTTTTTTTTTTTTTTTTTTTTTTTTTTTTTTTTTTTTTTTTTTTTTTTTTTTTTTTTTTTTTTTTTTTTTTTTTTTTTTTTTTTTTTTTTTTTTTTTTTTTTTTTTTTTTTTTTTTTTTTTTTTTTTTTTTTTTTTTTTTTTTTTTTTTTTTTTTTTTTTTTTTTTTTTTTTTTTTTTTTTTTTTTTTTTTTTTTTTTTTTTTTTTTTTTTTTTTTTTTTTTTTTTTTTTTTTTTTTTTTTTTTTTTTTTTTTTTTTTTTTTTTTTTTTTTTTTTTTTTTTTTTTTTTTTTTTTTTTTTTTTTTTTTTTTTTTTTTTTTTTTTTTTTTTTTTTTTTTTTTTTTTTTTTTTTTTTTTTTTTTTTTTTTTTTTTTTTTTTTTTTTTTTTTTTTTTTTTTTTTTTTTTTTTTTTTTTTTTTTTTTTTTTTTTTTTTTTTTTTTTTTTTTTTTTTTTTTTTTTTTTTTTTTTTTTTTTTTTTTTTTTTTTTTTTTTTTTTTTTTTTTTTTTTTTTTTTTTTTTTTTTTTTTTTTTTTTTTTTTTTTTTTTTTTTTTTTTTTTTTTTTTTTTTTTTTTTTTTTTTTTTTTTTTTTTTTTTTTTTTTTTTTTTTTTTTTTTTTTTTTTTTTTTTTTTTTTTTTTTTTTTTTTTTTTTTTTTTTTTTTTTTTTTTTTTTTTTTTTTTTTTTTTTTTTTTTTTTTTTTTTTTTTTTTTTTTTTTTTTTTTTTTTTTTTTTTTTTTTTTTTTTTTTTTTTTTTTTTTTTTTTTTTTTTTTTTTTTTTTTTTTTTTTTTTTTTTTTTTTTTTTTTTTTTTTTTTTTTTTTTTTTTTTTTTTTTTTTTTTTTTTTTTTTTTTTTTTTTTTTTTTTTTTTTTTTTTTTTTTTTTTTTTTTTTTTTTTTTTTTTTTTTTTTTTTTTTTTTTTTTTTTTTTTTTTTTTTTTTTTTTTTTTTTTTTTTTTTTTTTTTTTTTTTTTTTTTTTTTTTTTTTTTTTTTTTTTTTTTTTTTTTTTTTTTTTTTTTTTTTTTTTTTTTTTTTTTTTTTTTTTTTTTTTTTTTTTTTTTTTTTTTTTTTTTTTTTTTTTTTTTTTTTTTTTTTTTTTTTTTTTTTTTTTTTTTTTTTTTTTTTTTTTTTTTTTTTTTTTTTTTTTTTTTTTTTTTTTTTTTTTTTTTTTTTTTTTTTTTTTTTTTTTTTTTTTTTTTTTTTTTTTTTTTTTTTTTTTTTTTTTTTTTTTTTTTTTTTTTTTTTTTTTTTTTTTTTTTTTTTTTTTTTTTTTTTTTTTTTTTTTTTTTTTTTTTTTTTTTTTTTTTTTTTTTTTTTTTTTTTTTTTTTTTTTTTTTTTTTTTTTTTTTTTTTTTTTTTTTTTTTTTTTTTTTTTTTTTTTTTTTTTTTTTTTTTTTTTTTTTTTTTTTTTTTTTTTTTTTTTTTTTTTTTTTTTTTTTTTTTTTTTTTTTTTTTTTTTTTTTTTTTTTTTTTTTTTTTTTTTTTTTTTTTTTTTTTTTTTTTTTTTTTTTTTTTTTTTTTTTTTTTTTTTTTTTTTTTTTTTTTTTTTTTTTTTTTTTTTTTTTTTTTTTTTTTTTTTTTTTTTTTTTTTTTTTTTTTTTTTTTTTTTTTTTTTTTTTTTTTTTTTTTTTTTTTTTTTTTTTTTTTTTTTTTTTTTTTTTTTTTTTTTTTTTTTTTTTTTTTTTTTTTTTTTTTTTTTTTTTTTTTTTTTTTTTTTTTTTTTTTTTTTTTTTTTTTTTTTTTTTTTTTTTTTTTTTTTTTTTTTTTTTTTTTTTTTTTTTTTTTTTTTTTTTTTTTTTTTTTTTTTTTTTTTTTTTTTTTTTTTTTTTTTTTTTTTTTTTTTTTTTTTTTTTTTTTTTTTTTTTTTTTTTTTTTTTTTTTTTTTTTTTTTTTTTTTTTTTTTTTTTTTTTTTTTTTTTTTTTTTTTTTTTTTTTTTTTTTTTTTTTTTTTTTTTTTTTTTTTTTTTTTTTTTTTTTTTTTTTTTTTTTTTTTTTTTTTTTTTTTTTTTTTTTTTTTTTTTTTTTTTTTTTTTTTTTTTTTTTTTTTTTTTTTTTTTTTTTTTTTTTTTTTTTTTTTTTTTTTTTTTTTTTTTTTTTTTTTTTTTTTTTTTTTTTTTTTTTTTTTTTTTTTTTTTTTTTTTTTTTTTTTTTTTTTTTTTTTTTTTTTTTTTTTTTTTTTTTTTTTTTTTTTTTTTTTTTTTTTTTTTTTTTTTTTTTTTTTTTTTTTTTTTTTTTTTTTTTTTTTTTTTTTTTTTTTTTTTTTTTTTTTTTTTTTTTTTTTTTTTTTTTTTTTTTTTTTTTTTTTTTTTTTTTTTTTTTTTTTTTTTTTTTTTTTTTTTTTTTTTTTTTTTTTTTTTTTTTTTTTTTTTTTTTTTTTTTTTTTTTTTTTTTTTTTTTTTTTTTTTTTTTTTTTTTTTTTTTTTTTTTTTTTTTTTTTTTTTTTTTTTTTTTTTTTTTTTTTTTTTTTTTTTTTTTTTTTTTTTTTTTTTTTTTTTTTTTTTTTTTTTTTTTTTTTTTTTTTTTTTTTTTTTTTTTTTTTTTTTTTTTTTTTTTTTTTTTTTTTTTTTTTTTTTTTTTTTTTTTTTTTTTTTTTTTTTTTTTTTTTTTTTTTTTTTTTTTTTTTTTTTTTTTTTTTTTTTTTTTTTTTTTTTTTTTTTTTTTTTTTTTTTTTTTTTTTTTTTTTTTTTTTTTTTTTTTTTTTTTTTTTTTTTTTTTTTTTTTTTTTTTTTTTTTTTTTTTTTTTTTTTTTTTTTTTTTTTTTTTTTTTTTTTTTTTTTTTTTTTTTTTTTTTTTTTTTTTTTTTTTTTTTTTTTTTTTTTTTTTTTTTTTTTTTTTTTTTTTTTTTTTTTTTTTTTTTTTTTTTTTTTTTTTTTTTTTTTTTTTTTTTTTTTTTTTTTTTTTTTTTTTTTTTTTTTTTTTTTTTTTTTTTTTTTTTTTTTTTTTTTTTTTTTTTTTTTTTTTTTTTTTTTTTTTTTTTTTTTTTTTTTTTTTTTTTTTTTTTTTTTTTTTTTTTTTTTTTTTTTTTTTTTTTTTTTTTTTTTTTTTTTTTTTTTTTTTTTTTTTTTTTTTTTTTTTTTTTTTTTTTTTTTTTTTTTTTTTTTTTTTTTTTTTTTTTTTTTTTTTTTTTTTTTTTTTTTTTTTTTTTTTTTTTTTTTTTTTTTTTTTTTTTTTTTTTTTTTTTTTTTTTTTTTTTTTTTTTTTTTTTTTTTTTTTTTTTTTTTTTTTTTTTTTTTTTTTTTTTTTTTTTTTTTTTTTTTTTTTTTTTTTTTTTTTTTTTTTTTTTTTTTTTTTTTTTTTTTTTTTTTTTTTTTTTTTTTTTTTTTTTTTTTTTTTTTTTTTTTTTTTTTTTTTTTTTTTTTTTTTTTTTTTTTTTTTTTTTTTTTTTTTTTTTTTTTTTTTTTTTTTTTTTTTTTTTTTTTTTTTTTTTTTTTTTTTTTTTTTTTTTTTTTTTTTTTTTTTTTTTTTTTTTTTTTTTTTTTTTTTTTTTTTTTTTTTTTTTTTTTTTTTTTTTTTTTTTTTTTTTTTTTTTTTTTTTTTTTTTTTTTTTTTTTTTTTTTTTTTTTTTTTTTTTTTTTTTTTTTTTTTTTTTTTTTTTTTTTTTTTTTTTTTTTTTTTTTTTTTTTTTTTTTTTTTTTTTTTTTTTTTTTTTTTTTTTTTTTTTTTTTTTTTTTTTTTTTTTTTTTTTTTTTTTTTTTTTTTTTTTTTTTTTTTTTTTTTTTTTTTTTTTTTTTTTTTTTTTTTTTTTTTTTTTTTTTTTTTTTTTTTTTTTTTTTTTTTTTTTTTTTTTTTTTTTTTTTTTTTTTTTTTTTTTTTTTTTTTTTTTTTTTTTTTTTTTTTTTTTTTTTTTTTTTTTTTTTTTTTTTTTTTTTTTTTTTTTTTTTTTTTTTTTTTTTTTTTTTTTTTTTTTTTTTTTTTTTTTTTTTTTTTTTTTTTTTTTTTTTTTTTTTTTTTTTTTTTTTTTTTTTTTTTTTTTTTTTTTTTTTTTTTTTTTTTTTTTTTTTTTTTTTTTTTTTTTTTTTTTTTTTTTTTTTTTTTTTTTTTTTTTTTTTTTTTTTTTTTTTTTTTTTTTTTTTTTTTTTTTTTTTTTTTTTTTTTTTTTTTTTTTTTTTTTTTTTTTTTTTTTTTTTTTTTTTTTTTTTTTTTTTTTTTTTTTTTTTTTTTTTTTTTTTTTTTTTTTTTTTTTTTTTTTTTTTTTTTTTTTTTTTTTTTTTTTTTTTTTTTTTTTTTTTTTTTTTTTTTTTTTTTTTTTTTTTTTTTTTTTTTTTTTTTTTTTTTTTTTTTTTTTTTTTTTTTTTTTTTTTTTTTTTTTTTTTTTTTTTTTTTTTTTTTTTTTTTTTTTTTTTTTTTTTTTTTTTTTTTTTTTTTTTTTTTTTTTTTTTTTTTTTTTTTTTTTTTTTTTTTTTTTTTTTTTTTTTTTTTTTTTTTTTTTTTTTTTTTTTTTTTTTTTTTTTTTTTTTTTTTTTTTTTTTTTTTTTTTTTTTTTTTTTTTTTTTTTTTTTTTTTTTTTTTTTTTTTTTTTTTTTTTTTTTTTTTTTTTTTTTTTTTTTTTTTTTTTTTTTTTTTTTTTTTTTTTTTTTTTTTTTTTTTTTTTTTTTTTTTTTTTTTTTTTTTTTTTTTTTTTTTTTTTTTTTTTTTTTTTTTTTTTTTTTTTTTTTTTTTTTTTTTTTTTTTTTTTTTTTTTTTTTTTTTTTTTTTTTTTTTTTTTTTTTTTTTTTTTTTTTTTTTTTTTTTTTTTTTTTTTTTTTTTTTTTTTTTTTTTTTTTTTTTTTTTTTTTTTTTTTTTTTTTTTTTTTTTTTTTTTTTTTTTTTTTTTTTTTTTTTTTTTTTTTTTTTTTTTTTTTTTTTTTTTTTTTTTTTTTTTTTTTTTTTTTTTTTTTTTTTTTTTTTTTTTTTTTTTTTTTTTTTTTTTTTTTTTTTTTTTTTTTTTTTTTTTTTTTTTTTTTTTTTTTTTTTTTTTTTTTTTTTTTTTTTTTTTTTTTTTTTTTTTTTTTTTTTTTTTTTTTTTTTTTTTTTTTTTTTTTTTTTTTTTTTTTTTTTTTTTTTTTTTTTTTTTTTTTTTTTTTTTTTTTTTTTTTTTTTTTTTTTTTTTTTTTTTTTTTTTTTTTTTTTTTTTTTTTTTTTTTTTTTTTTTTTTTTTTTTTTTTTTTTTTTTTTTTTTTTTTTTTTTTTTTTTTTTTTTTTTTTTTTTTTTTTTTTTTTTTTTTTTTTTTTTTTTTTTTTTTTTTTTTTTTTTTTTTTTTTTTTTTTTTTTTTTTTTTTTTTTTTTTTTTTTTTTTTTTTTTTTTTTTTTTTTTTTTTTTTTTTTTTTTTTTTTTTTTTTTTTTTTTTTTTTTTTTTTTTTTTTTTTTTTTTTTTTTTTTTTTTTTTTTTTTTTTTTTTTTTTTTTTTTTTTTTTTTTTTTTTTTTTTTTTTTTTTTTTTTTTTTTTTTTTTTTTTTTTTTTTTTTTTTTTTTTTTTTTTTTTTTTTTTTTTTTTTTTTTTTTTTTTTTTTTTTTTTTTTTTTTTTTTTTTTTTTTTTTTTTTTTTTTTTTTTTTTTTTTTTTTTTTTTTTTTTTTTTTTTTTTTTTTTTTTTTTTTTTTTTTTTTTTTTTTTTTTTTTTTTTTTTTTTTTTTTTTTTTTTTTTTTTTTTTTTTTTTTTTTTTTTTTTTTTTTTTTTTTTTTTTTTTTTTTTTTTTTTTTTTTTTTTTTTTTTTTTTTTTTTTTTTTTTTTTTTTTTTTTTTTTTTTTTTTTTTTTTTTTTTTTTTTTTTTTTTTTTTTTTTTTTTTTTTTTTTTTTTTTTTTTTTTTTTTTTTTTTTTTTTTTTTTTTTTTTTTTTTTTTTTTTTTTTTTTTTTTTTTTTTTTTTTTTTTTTTTTTTTTTTTTTTTTTTTTTTTTTTTTTTTTTTTTTTTTTTTTTTTTTTTTTTTTTTTTTTTTTTTTTTTTTTTTTTTTTTTTTTTTTTTTTTTTTTTTTTTTTTTTTTTTTTTTTTTTTTTTTTTTTTTTTTTTTTTTTTTTTTTTTTTTTTTTTTTTTTTTTTTTTTTTTTTTTTTTTTTTTTTTTTTTTTTTTTTTTTTTTTTTTTTTTTTTTTTTTTTTTTTTTTTTTTTTTTTTTTTTTTTTTTTTTTTTTTTTTTTTTTTTTTTTTTTTTTTTTTTTTTTTTTTTTTTTTTTTTTTTTTTTTTTTTTTTTTTTTTTTTTTTTTTTTTTTTTTTTTTTTTTTTTTTTTTTTTTTTTTTTTTTTTTTTTTTTTTTTTTTTTTTTTTTTTTTTTTTTTTTTTTTTTTTTTTTTTTTTTTTTTTTTTTTTTTTTTTTTTTTTTTTTTTTTTTTTTTTTTTTTTTTTTTTTTTTTTTTTTTTTTTTTTTTTTTTTTTTTTTTTTTTTTTTTTTTTTTTTTTTTTTTTTTTTTTTTTTTTTTTTTTTTTTTTTTTTTTTTTTTTTTTTTTTTTTTTTTTTTTTTTTTTTTTTTTTTTTTTTTTTTTTTTTTTTTTTTTTTTTTTTTTTTTTTTTTTTTTTTTTTTTTTTTTTTTTTTTTTTTTTTTTTTTTTTTTTTTTTTTTTTTTTTTTTTTTTTTTTTTTTTTTTTTTTTTTTTTTTTTTTTTTTTTTTTTTTTTTTTTTTTTTTTTTTTTTTTTTTTTTTTTTTTTTTTTTTTTTTTTTTTTTTTTTTTTTTTTTTTTTTTTTTTTTTTTTTTTTTTTTTTTTTTTTTTTTTTTTTTTTTTTTTTTTTTTTTTTTTTTTTTTTTTTTTTTTTTTTTTTTTTTTTTTTTTTTTTTTTTTTTTTTTTTTTTTTTTTTTTTTTTTTTTTTTTTTTTTTTTTTTTTTTTTTTTTTTTTTTTTTTTTTTTTTTTTTTTTTTTTTTTTTTTTTTTTTTTTTTTTTTTTTTTTTTTTTTTTTTTTTTTTTTTTTTTTTTTTTTTTTTTTTTTTTTTTTTTTTTTTTTTTTTTTTTTTTTTTTTTTTTTTTTTTTTTTTTTTTTTTTTTTTTTTTTTTTTTTTTTTTTTTTTTTTTTTTTTTTTTTTTTTTTTTTTTTTTTTTTTTTTTTTTTTTTTTTTTTTTTTTTTTTTTTTTTTTTTTTTTTTTTTTTTTTTTTTTTTTTTTTTTTTTTTTTTTTTTTTTTTTTTTTTTTTTTTTTTTTTTTTTTTTTTTTTTTTTTTTTTTTTTTTTTTTTTTTTTTTTTTTTTTTTTTTTTTTTTTTTTTTTTTTTTTTTTTTTTTTTTTTTTTTTTTTTTTTTTTTTTTTTTTTTTTTTTTTTTTTTTTTTTTTTTTTTTTTTTTTTTTTTTTTTTTTTTTTTTTTTTTTTTTTTTTTTTTTTTTTTTTTTTTTTTTTTTTTTTTTTTTTTTTTTTTTTTTTTTTTTTTTTTTTTTTTTTTTTTTTTTTTTTTTTTTTTTTTTTTTTTTTTTTTTTTTTTTTTTTTTTTTTTTTTTTTTTTTTTTTTTTTTTTTTTTTTTTTTTTTTTTTTTTTTTTTTTTTTTTTTTTTTTTTTTTTTTTTTTTTTTTTTTTTTTTTTTTTTTTTTTTTTTTTTTTTTTTTTTTTTTTTTTTTTTTTTTTTTTTTTTTTTTTTTTTTTTTTTTTTTTTTTTTTTTTTTTTTTTTTTTTTTTTTTTTTTTTTTTTTTTTTTTTTTTTTTTTTTTTTTTTTTTTTTTTTTTTTTTTTTTTTTTTTTTTTTTTTTTTTTTTTTTTTTTTTTTTTTTTTTTTTTTTTTTTTTTTTTTTTTTTTTTTTTTTTTTTTTTTTTTTTTTTTTTTTTTTTTTTTTTTTTTTTTTTTTTTTTTTTTTTTTTTTTTTTTTTTTTTTTTTTTTTTTTTTTTTTTTTTTTTTTTTTTTTTTTTTTTTTTTTTTTTTTTTTTTTTTTTTTTTTTTTTTTTTTTTTTTTTTTTTTTTTTTTTTTTTTTTTTTTTTTTTTTTTTTTTTTTTTTTTTTTTTTTTTTTTTTTTTTTTTTTTTTTTTTTTTTTTTTTTTTTTTTTTTTTTTTTTTTTTTTTTTTTTTTTTTTTTTTTTTTTTTTTTTTTTTTTTTTTTTTTTTTTTTTTTTTTTTTTTTTTTTTTTTTTTTTTTTTTTTTTTTTTTTTTTTTTTTTTTTTTTTTTTTTTTTTTTTTTTTTTTTTTTTTTTTTTTTTTTTTTTTTTTTTTTTTTTTTTTTTTTTTTTTTTTTTTTTTTTTTTTTTTTTTTTTTTTTTTTTTTTTTTTTTTTTTTTTTTTTTTTTTTTTTTTTTTTTTTTTTTTTTTTTTTTTTTTTTTTTTTTTTTTTTTTTTTTTTTTTTTTTTTTTTTTTTTTTTTTTTTTTTTTTTTTTTTTTTTTTTTTTTTTTTTTTTTTTTTTTTTTTTTTTTTTTTTTTTTTTTTTTTTTTTTTTTTTTTTTTTTTTTTTTTTTTTTTTTTTTTTTTTTTTTTTTTTTTTTTTTTTTTTTTTTTTTTTTTTTTTTTTTTTTTTTTTTTTTTTTTTTTTTTTTTTTTTTTTTTTTTTTTTTTTTTTTTTTTTTTTTTTTTTTTTTTTTTTTTTTTTTTTTTTTTTTTTTTTTTTTTTTTTTTTTTTTTTTTTTTTTTTTTTTTTTTTTTTTTTTTTTTTTTTTTTTTTTTTTTTTTTTTTTTTTTTTTTTTTTTTTTTTTTTTTTTTTTTTTTTTTTTTTTTTTTTTTTTTTTTTTTTTTTTTTTTTTTTTTTTTTTTTTTTTTTTTTTTTTTTTTTTTTTTTTTTTTTTTTTTTTTTTTTTTTTTTTTTTTTTTTTTTTTTTTTTTTTTTTTTTTTTTTTTTTTTTTTTTTTTTTTTTTTTTTTTTTTTTTTTTTTTTTTTTTTTTTTTTTTTTTTTTTTTTTTTTTTTTTTTTTTTTTTTTTTTTTTTTTTTTTTTTTTTTTTTTTTTTTTTTTTTTTTTTTTTTTTTTTTTTTTTTTTTTTTTTTTTTTTTTTTTTTTTTTTTTTTTTTTTTTTTTTTTTTTTTTTTTTTTTTTTTTTTTTTTTTTTTTTTTTTTTTTTTTTTTTTTTTTTTTTTTTTTTTTTTTTTTTTTTTTTTTTTTTTTTTTTTTTTTTTTTTTTTTTTTTTTTTTTTTTTTTTTTTTTTTTTTTTTTTTTTTTTTTTTTTTTTTTTTTTTTTTTTTTTTTTTTTTTTTTTTTTTTTTTTTTTTTTTTTTTTTTTTTTTTTTTTTTTTTTTTTTTTTTTTTTTTTTTTTTTTTTTTTTTTTTTTTTTTTTTTTTTTTTTTTTTTTTTTTTTTTTTTTTTTTTTTTTTTTTTTTTTTTTTTTTTTTTTTTTTTTTTTTTTTTTTTTTTTTTTTTTTTTTTTTTTTTTTTTTTTTTTTTTTTTTTTTTTTTTTTTTTTTTTTTTTTTTTTTTTTTTTTTTTTTTTTTTTTTTTTTTTTTTTTTTTTTTTTTTTTTTTTTTTTTTTTTTTTTTTTTTTTTTTTTTTTTTTTTTTTTTTTTTTTTTTTTTTTTTTTTTTTTTTTTTTTTTTTTTTTTTTTTTTTTTTTTTTTTTTTTTTTTTTTTTTTTTTTTTTTTTTTTTTTTTTTTTTTTTTTTTTTTTTTTTTTTTTTTTTTTTTTTTTTTTTTTTTTTTTTTTTTTTTTTTTTTTTTTTTTTTTTTTTTTTTTTTTTTTTTTTTTTTTTTTTTTTTTTTTTTTTTTTTTTTTTTTTTTTTTTTTTTTTTTTTTTTTTTTTTTTTTTTTTTTTTTTTTTTTTTTTTTTTTTTTTTTTTTTTTTTTTTTTTTTTTTTTTTTTTTTTTTTTTTTTTTTTTTTTTTTTTTTTTTTTTTTTTTTTTTTTTTTTTTTTTTTTTTTTTTTTTTTTTTTTTTTTTTTTTTTTTTTTTTTTTTTTTTTTTTTTTTTTTTTTTTTTTTTTTTTTTTTTTTTTTTTTTTTTTTTTTTTTTTTTTTTTTTTTTTTTTTTTTTTTTTTTTTTTTTTTTTTTTTTTTTTTTTTTTTTTTTTTTTTTTTTTTTTTTTTTTTTTTTTTTTTTTTTTTTTTTTTTTTTTTTTTTTTTTTTTTTTTTTTTTTTTTTTTTTTTTTTTTTTTTTTTTTTTTTTTTTTTTTTTTTTTTTTTTTTTTTTTTTTTTTTTTTTTTTTTTTTTTTTTTTTTTTTTTTTTTTTTTTTTTTTTTTTTTTTTTTTTTTTTTTTTTTTTTTTTTTTTTTTTTTTTTTTTTTTTTTTTTTTTTTTTTTTTTTTTTTTTTTTTTTTTTTTTTTTTTTTTTTTTTTTTTTTTTTTTTTTTTTTTTTTTTTTTTTTTTTTTTTTTTTTTTTTTTTTTTTTTTTTTTTTTTTTTTTTTTTTTTTTTTTTTTTTTTTTTTTTTTTTTTTTTTTTTTTTTTTTTTTTTTTTTTTTTTTTTTTTTTTTTTTTTTTTTTTTTTTTTTTTTTTTTTTTTTTTTTTTTTTTTTTTTTTTTTTTTTTTTTTTTTTTTTTTTTTTTTTTTTTTTTTTTTTTTTTTTTTTTTTTTTTTTTTTTTTTTTTTTTTTTTTTTTTTTTTTTTTTTTTTTTTTTTTTTTTTTTTTTTTTTTTTTTTTTTTTTTTTTTTTTTTTTTTTTTTTTTTTTTTTTTTTTTTTTTTTTTTTTTTTTTTTTTTTTTTTTTTTTTTTTTTTTTTTTTTTTTTTTTTTTTTTTTTTTTTTTTTTTTTTTTTTTTTTTTTTTTTTTTTTTTTTTTTTTTTTTTTTTTTTTTTTTTTTTTTTTTTTTTTTTTTTTTTTTTTTTTTTTTTTTTTTTTTTTTTTTTTTTTTTTTTTTTTTTTTTTTTTTTTTTTTTTTTTTTTTTTTTTTTTTTTTTTTTTTTTTTTTTTTTTTTTTTTTTTTTTTTTTTTTTTTTTTTTTTTTTTTTTTTTTTTTTTTTTTTTTTTTTTTTTTTTTTTTTTTTTTTTTTTTTTTTTTTTTTTTTTTTTTTTTTTTTTTTTTTTTTTTTTTTTTTTTTTTTTTTTTTTTTTTTTTTTTTTTTTTTTTTTTTTTTTTTTTTTTTTTTTTTTTTTTTTTTTTTTTTTTTTTTTTTTTTTTTTTTTTTTTTTTTTTTTTTTTTTTTTTTTTTTTTTTTTTTTTTTTTTTTTTTTTTTTTTTTTTTTTTTTTTTTTTTTTTTTTTTTTTTTTTTTTTTTTTTTTTTTTTTTTTTTTTTTTTTTTTTTTTTTTTTTTTTTTTTTTTTTTTTTTTTTTTTTTTTTTTTTTTTTTTTTTTTTTTTTTTTTTTTTTTTTTTTTTTTTTTTTTTTTTTTTTTTTTTTTTTTTTTTTTTTTTTTTTTTTTTTTTTTTTTTTTTTTTTTTTTTTTTTTTTTTTTTTTTTTTTTTTTTTTTTTTTTTTTTTTTTTTTTTTTTTTTTTTTTTTTTTTTTTTTTTTTTTTTTTTTTTTTTTTTTTTTTTTTTTTTTTTTTTTTTTTTTTTTTTTTTTTTTTTTTTTTTTTTTTTTTTTTTTTTTTTTTTTTTTTTTTTTTTTTTTTTTTTTTTTTTTTTTTTTTTTTTTTTTTTTTTTTTTTTTTTTTTTTTTTTTTTTTTTTTTTTTTTTTTTTTTTTTTTTTTTTTTTTTTTTTTTTTTTTTTTTTTTTTTTTTTTTTTTTTTTTTTTTTTTTTTTTTTTTTTTTTTTTTTTTTTTTTTTTTTTTTTTTTTTTTTTTTTTTTTTTTTTTTTTTTTTTTTTTTTTTTTTTTTTTTTTTTTTTTTTTTTTTTTTTTTTTTTTTTTTTTTTTTTTTTTTTTTTTTTTTTTTTTTTTTTTTTTTTTTTTTTTTTTTTTTTTTTTTTTTTTTTTTTTTTTTTTTTTTTTTTTTTTTTTTTTTTTTTTTTTTTTTTTTTTTTTTTTTTTTTTTTTTTTTTTTTTTTTTTTTTTTTTTTTTTTTTTTTTTTTTTTTTTTTTTTTTTTTTTTTTTTTTTTTTTTTTTTTTTTTTTTTTTTTTTTTTTTTTTTTTTTTTTTTTTTTTTTTTTTTTTTTTTTTTTTTTTTTTTTTTTTTTTTTTTTTTTTTTTTTTTTTTTTTTTTTTTTTTTTTTTTTTTTTTTTTTTTTTTTTTTTTTTTTTTTTTTTTTTTTTTTTTTTTTTTTTTTTTTTTTTTTTTTTTTTTTTTTTTTTTTTTTTTTTTTTTTTTTTTTTTTTTTTTTTTTTTTTTTTTTTTTTTTTTTTTTTTTTTTTTTTTTTTTTTTTTTTTTTTTTTTTTTTTTTTTTTTTTTTTTTTTTTTTTTTTTTTTTTTTTTTTTTTTTTTTTTTTTTTTTTTTTTTTTTTTTTTTTTTTTTTTTTTTTTTTTTTTTTTTTTTTTTTTTTTTTTTTTTTTTTTTTTTTTTTTTTTTTTTTTTTTTTTTTTTTTTTTTTTTTTTTTTTTTTTTTTTTTTTTTTTTTTTTTTTTTTTTTTTTTTTTTTTTTTTTTTTTTTTTTTTTTTTTTTTTTTTTTTTTTTTTTTTTTTTTTTTTTTTTTTTTTTTTTTTTTTTTTTTTTTTTTTTTTTTTTTTTTTTTTTTTTTTTTTTTTTTTTTTTTTTTTTTTTTTTTTTTTTTTTTTTTTTTTTTTTTTTTTTTTTTTTTTTTTTTTTTTTTTTTTTTTTTTTTTTTTTTTTTTTTTTTTTTTTTTTTTTTTTTTTTTTTTTTTTTTTTTTTTTTTTTTTTTTTTTTTTTTTTTTTTTTTTTTTTTTTTTTTTTTTTTTTTTTTTTTTTTTTTTTTTTTTTTTTTTTTTTTTTTTTTTTTTTTTTTTTTTTTTTTTTTTTTTTTTTTTTTTTTTTTTTTTTTTTTTTTTTTTTTTTTTTTTTTTTTTTTTTTTTTTTTTTTTTTTTTTTTTTTTTTTTTTTTTTTTTTTTTTTTTTTTTTTTTTTTTTTTTTTTTTTTTTTTTTTTTTTTTTTTTTTTTTTTTTTTTTTTTTTTTTTTTTTTTTTTTTTTTTTTTTTTTTTTTTTTTTTTTTTTTTTTTTTTTTTTTTTTTTTTTTTTTTTTTTTTTTTTTTTTTTTTTTTTTTTTTTTTTTTTTTTTTTTTTTTTTTTTTTTTTTTTTTTTTTTTTTTTTTTTTTTTTTTTTTTTTTTTTTTTTTTTTTTTTTTTTTTTTTTTTTTTTTTTTTTTTTTTTTTTTTTTTTTTTTTTTTTTTTTTTTTTTTTTTTTTTTTTTTTTTTTTTTTTTTTTTTTTTTTTTTTTTTTTTTTTTTTTTTTTTTTTTTTTTTTTTTTTTTTTTTTTTTTTTTTTTTTTTTTTTTTTTTTTTTTTTTTTTTTTTTTTTTTTTTTTTTTTTTTTTTTTTTTTTTTTTTTTTTTTTTTTTTTTTTTTTTTTTTTTTTTTTTTTTTTTTTTTTTTTTTTTTTTTTTTTTTTTTTTTTTTTTTTTTTTTTTTTTTTTTTTTTTTTTTTTTTTTTTTTTTTTTTTTTTTTTTTTTTTTTTTTTTTTTTTTTTTTTTTTTTTTTTTTTTTTTTTTTTTTTTTTTTTTTTTTTTTTTTTTTTTTTTTTTTTTTTTTTTTTTTTTTTTTTTTTTTTTTTTTTTTTTTTTTTTTTTTTTTTTTTTTTTTTTTTTTTTTTTTTTTTTTTTTTTTTTTTTTTTTTTTTTTTTTTTTTTTTTTTTTTTTTTTTTTTTTTTTTTTTTTTTTTTTTTTTTTTTTTTTTTTTTTTTTTTTTTTTTTTTTTTTTTTTTTTTTTTTTTTTTTTTTTTTTTTTTTTTTTTTTTTTTTTTTTTTTTTTTTTTTTTTTTTTTTTTTTTTTTTTTTTTTTTTTTTTTTTTTTTTTTTTTTTTTTTTTTTTTTTTTTTTTTTTTTTTTTTTTTTTTTTTTTTTTTTTTTTTTTTTTTTTTTTTTTTTTTTTTTTTTTTTTTTTTTTTTTTTTTTTTTTTTTTTTTTTTTTTTTTTTTTTTTTTTTTTTTTTTTTTTTTTTTTTTTTTTTTTTTTTTTTTTTTTTTTTTTTTTTTTTTTTTTTTTTTTTTTTTTTTTTTTTTTTTTTTTTTTTTTTTTTTTTTTTTTTTTTTTTTTTTTTTTTTTTTTTTTTTTTTTTTTTTTTTTTTTTTTTTTTTTTTTTTTTTTTTTTTTTTTTTTTTTTTTTTTTTTTTTTTTTTTTTTTTTTTTTTTTTTTTTTTTTTTTTTTTTTTTTTTTTTTTTTTTTTTTTTTTTTTTTTTTTTTTTTTTTTTTTTTTTTTTTTTTTTTTTTTTTTTTTTTTTTTTTTTTTTTTTTTTTTTTTTTTTTTTTTTTTTTTTTTTTTTTTTTTTTTTTTTTTTTTTTTTTTTTTTTTTTTTTTTTTTTTTTTTTTTTTTTTTTTTTTTTTTTTTTTTTTTTTTTTTTTTTTTTTTTTTTTTTTTTTTTTTTTTTTTTTTTTTTTTTTTTTTTTTTTTTTTTTTTTTTTTTTTTTTTTTTTTTTTTTTTTTTTTTTTTTTTTTTTTTTTTTTTTTTTTTTTTTTTTTTTTTTTTTTTTTTTTTTTTTTTTTTTTTTTTTTTTTTTTTTTTTTTTTTTTTTTTTTTTTTTTTTTTTTTTTTTTTTTTTTTTTTTTTTTTTTTTTTTTTTTTTTTTTTTTTTTTTTTTTTTTTTTTTTTTTTTTTTTTTTTTTTTTTTTTTTTTTTTTTTTTTTTTTTTTTTTTTTTTTTTTTTTTTTTTTTTTTTTTTTTTTTTTTTTTTTTTTTTTTTTTTTTTTTTTTTTTTTTTTTTTTTTTTTTTTTTTTTTTTTTTTTTTTTTTTTTTTTTTTTTTTTTTTTTTTTTTTTTTTTTTTTTTTTTTTTTTTTTTTTTTTTTTTTTTTTTTTTTTTTTTTTTTTTTTTTTTTTTTTTTTTTTTTTTTTTTTTTTTTTTTTTTTTTTTTTTTTTTTTTTTTTTTTTTTTTTTTTTTTTTTTTTTTTTTTTTTTTTTTTTTTTTTTTTTTTTTTTTTTTTTTTTTTTTTTTTTTTTTTTTTTTTTTTTTTTTTTTTTTTTTTTTTTTTTTTTTTTTTTTTTTTTTTTTTTTTTTTTTTTTTTTTTTTTTTTTTTTTTTTTTTTTTTTTTTTTTTTTTTTTTTTTTTTTTTTTTTTTTTTTTTTTTTTTTTTTTTTTTTTTTTTTTTTTTTTTTTTTTTTTTTTTTTTTTTTTTTTTTTTTTTTTTTTTTTTTTTTTTTTTTTTTTTTTTTTTTTTTTTTTTTTTTTTTTTTTTTTTTTTTTTTTTTTTTTTTTTTTTTTTTTTTTTTTTTTTTTTTTTTTTTTTTTTTTTTTTTTTTTTTTTTTTTTTTTTTTTTTTTTTTTTTTTTTTTTTTTTTTTTTTTTTTTTTTTTTTTTTTTTTTTTTTTTTTTTTTTTTTTTTTTTTTTTTTTTTTTTTTTTTTTTTTTTTTTTTTTTTTTTTTTTTTTTTTTTTTTTTTTTTTTTTTTTTTTTTTTTTTTTTTTTTTTTTTTTTTTTTTTTTTTTTTTTTTTTTTTTTTTTTTTTTTTTTTTTTTTTTTTTTTTTTTTTTTTTTTTTTTTTTTTTTTTTTTTTTTTTTTTTTTTTTTTTTTTTTTTTTTTTTTTTTTTTTTTTTTTTTTTTTTTTTTTTTTTTTTTTTTTTTTTTTTTTTTTTTTTTTTTTTTTTTTTTTTTTTTTTTTTTTTTTTTTTTTTTTTTTTTTTTTTTTTTTTTTTTTTTTTTTTTTTTTTTTTTTTTTTTTTTTTTTTTTTTTTTTTTTTTTTTTTTTTTTTTTTTTTTTTTTTTTTTTTTTTTTTTTTTTTTTTTTTTTTTTTTTTTTTTTTTTTTTTTTTTTTTTTTTTTTTTTTTTTTTTTTTTTTTTTTTTTTTTTTTTTTTTTTTTTTTTTTTTTTTTTTTTTTTTTTTTTTTTTTTTTTTTTTTTTTTTTTTTTTTTTTTTTTTTTTTTTTTTTTTTTTTTTTTTTTTTTTTTTTTTTTTTTTTTTTTTTTTTTTTTTTTTTTTTTTTTTTTTTTTTTTTTTTTTTTTTTTTTTTTTTTTTTTTTTTTTTTTTTTTTTTTTTTTTTTTTTTTTTTTTTTTTTTTTTTTTTTTTTTTTTTTTTTTTTTTTTTTTTTTTTTTTTTTTTTTTTTTTTTTTTTTTTTTTTTTTTTTTTTTTTTTTTTTTTTTTTTTTTTTTTTTTTTTTTTTTTTTTTTTTTTTTTTTTTTTTTTTTTTTTTTTTTTTTTTTTTTTTTTTTTTTTTTTTTTTTTTTTTTTTTTTTTTTTTTTTTTTTTTTTTTTTTTTTTTTTTTTTTTTTTTTTTTTTTTTTTTTTTTTTTTTTTTTTTTTTTTTTTTTTTTTTTTTTTTTTTTTTTTTTTTTTTTTTTTTTTTTTTTTTTTTTTTTTTTTTTTTTTTTTTTTTTTTTTTTTTTTTTTTTTTTTTTTTTTTTTTTTTTTTTTTTTTTTTTTTTTTTTTTTTTTTTTTTTTTTTTTTTTTTTTTTTTTTTTTTTTTTTTTTTTTTTTTTTTTTTTTTTTTTTTTTTTTTTTTTTTTTTTTTTTTTTTTTTTTTTTTTTTTTTTTTTTTTTTTTTTTTTTTTTTTTTTTTTTTTTTTTTTTTTTTTTTTTTTTTTTTTTTTTTTTTTTTTTTTTTTTTTTTTTTTTTTTTTTTTTTTTTTTTTTTTTTTTTTTTTTTTTTTTTTTTTTTTTTTTTTTTTTTTTTTTTTTTTTTTTTTTTTTTTTTTTTTTTTTTTTTTTTTTTTTTTTTTTTTTTTTTTTTTTTTTTTTTTTTTTTTTTTTTTTTTTTTTTTTTTTTTTTTTTTTTTTTTTTTTTTTTTTTTTTTTTTTTTTTTTTTTTTTTTTTTTTTTTTTTTTTTTTTTTTTTTTTTTTTTTTTTTTTTTTTTTTTTTTTTTTTTTTTTTTTTTTTTTTTTTTTTTTTTTTTTTTTTTTTTTTTTTTTTTTTTTTTTTTTTTTTTTTTTTTTTTTTTTTTTTTTTTTTTTTTTTTTTTTTTTTTTTTTTTTTTTTTTTTTTTTTTTTTTTTTTTTTTTTTTTTTTTTTTTTTTTTTTTTTTTTTTTTTTTTTTTTTTTTTTTTTTTTTTTTTTTTTTTTTTTTTTTTTTTTTTTTTTTTTTTTTTTTTTTTTTTTTTTTTTTTTTTTTTTTTTTTTTTTTTTTTTTTTTTTTTTTTTTTTTTTTTTTTTTTTTTTTTTTTTTTTTTTTTTTTTTTTTTTTTTTTTTTTTTTTTTTTTTTTTTTTTTTTTTTTTTTTTTTTTTTTTTTTTTTTTTTTTTTTTTTTTTTTTTTTTTTTTTTTTTTTTTTTTTTTTTTTTTTTTTTTTTTTTTTTTTTTTTTTTTTTTTTTTTTTTTTTTTTTTTTTTTTTTTTTTTTTTTTTTTTTTTTTTTTTTTTTTTTTTTTTTTTTTTTTTTTTTTTTTTTTTTTTTTTTTTTTTTTTTTTTTTTTTTTTTTTTTTTTTTTTTTTTTTTTTTTTTTTTTTTTTTTTTTTTTTTTTTTTTTTTTTTTTTTTTTTTTTTTTTTTTTTTTTTTTTTTTTTTTTTTTTTTTTTTTTTTTTTTTTTTTTTTTTTTTTTTTTTTTTTTTTTTTTTTTTTTTTTTTTTTTTTTTTTTTTTTTTTTTTTTTTTTTTTTTTTTTTTTTTTTTTTTTTTTTTTTTTTTTTTTTTTTTTTTTTTTTTTTTTTTTTTTTTTTTTTTTTTTTTTTTTTTTTTTTTTTTTTTTTTTTTTTTTTTTTTTTTTTTTTTTTTTTTTTTTTTTTTTTTTTTTTTTTTTTTTTTTTTTTTTTTTTTTTTTTTTTTTTTTTTTTTTTTTTTTTTTTTTTTTTTTTTTTTTTTTTTTTTTTTTTTTTTTTTTTTTTTTTTTTTTTTTTTTTTTTTTTTTTTTTTTTTTTTTTTTTTTTTTTTTTTTTTTTTTTTTTTTTTTTTTTTTTTTTTTTTTTTTTTTTTTTTTTTTTTTTTTTTTTTTTTTTTTTTTTTTTTTTTTTTTTTTTTTTTTTTTTTTTTTTTTTTTTTTTTTTTTTTTTTTTTTTTTTTTTTTTTTTTTTTTTTTTTTTTTTTTTTTTTTTTTTTTTTTTTTTTTTTTTTTTTTTTTTTTTTTTTTTTTTTTTTTTTTTTTTTTTTTTTTTTTTTTTTTTTTTTTTTTTTTTTTTTTTTTTTTTTTTTTTTTTTTTTTTTTTTTTTTTTTTTTTTTTTTTTTTTTTTTTTTTTTTTTTTTTTTTTTTTTTTTTTTTTTTTTTTTTTTTTTTTTTTTTTTTTTTTTTTTTTTTTTTTTTTTTTTTTTTTTTTTTTTTTTTTTTTTTTTTTTTTTTTTTTTTTTTTTTTTTTTTTTTTTTTTTTTTTTTTTTTTTTTTTTTTTTTTTTTTTTTTTTTTTTTTTTTTTTTTTTTTTTTTTTTTTTTTTTTTTTTTTTTTTTTTTTTTTTTTTTTTTTTTTTTTTTTTTTTTTTTTTTTTTTTTTTTTTTTTTTTTTTTTTTTTTTTTTTTTTTTTTTTTTTTTTTTTTTTTTTTTTTTTTTTTTTTTTTTTTTTTTTTTTTTTTTTTTTTTTTTTTTTTTTTTTTTTTTTTTTTTTTTTTTTTTTTTTTTTTTTTTTTTTTTTTTTTTTTTTTTTTTTTTTTTTTTTTTTTTTTTTTTTTTTTTTTTTTTTTTTTTTTTTTTTTTTTTTTTTTTTTTTTTTTTTTTTTTTTTTTTTTTTTTTTTTTTTTTTTTTTTTTTTTTTTTTTTTTTTTTTTTTTTTTTTTTTTTTTTTTTTTTTTTTTTTTTTTTTTTTTTTTTTTTTTTTTTTTTTTTTTTTTTTTTTTTTTTTTTTTTTTTTTTTTTTTTTTTTTTTTTTTTTTTTTTTTTTTTTTTTTTTTTTTTTTTTTTTTTTTTTTTTTTTTTTTTTTTTTTTTTTTTTTTTTTTTTTTTTTTTTTTTTTTTTTTTTTTTTTTTTTTTTTTTTTTTTTTTTTTTTTTTTTTTTTTTTTTTTTTTTTTTTTTTTTTTTTTTTTTTTTTTTTTTTTTTTTTTTTTTTTTTTTTTTTTTTTTTTTTTTTTTTTTTTTTTTTTTTTTTTTTTTTTTTTTTTTTTTTTTTTTTTTTTTTTTTTTTTTTTTTTTTTTTTTTTTTTTTTTTTTTTTTTTTTTTTTTTTTTTTTTTTTTTTTTTTTTTTTTTTTTTTTTTTTTTTTTTTTTTTTTTTTTTTTTTTTTTTTTTTTTTTTTTTTTTTTTTTTTTTTTTTTTTTTTTTTTTTTTTTTTTTTTTTTTTTTTTTTTTTTTTTTTTTTTTTTTTTTTTTTTTTTTTTTTTTTTTTTTTTTTTTTTTTTTTTTTTTTTTTTTTTTTTTTTTTTTTTTTTTTTTTTTTTTTTTTTTTTTTTTTTTTTTTTTTTTTTTTTTTTTTTTTTTTTTTTTTTTTTTTTTTTTTTTTTTTTTTTTTTTTTTTTTTTTTTTTTTTTTTTTTTTTTTTTTTTTTTTTTTTTTTTTTTTTTTTTTTTTTTTTTTTTTTTTTTTTTTTTTTTTTTTTTTTTTTTTTTTTTTTTTTTTTTTTTTTTTTTTTTTTTTTTTTTTTTTTTTTTTTTTTTTTTTTTTTTTTTTTTTTTTTTTTTTTTTTTTTTTTTTTTTTTTTTTTTTTTTTTTTTTTTTTTTTTTTTTTTTTTTTTTTTTTTTTTTTTTTTTTTTTTTTTTTTTTTTTTTTTTTTTTTTTTTTTTTTTTTTTTTTTTTTTTTTTTTTTTTTTTTTTTTTTTTTTTTTTTTTTTTTTTTTTTTTTTTTTTTTTTTTTTTTTTTTTTTTTTTTTTTTTTTTTTTTTTTTTTTTTTTTTTTTTTTTTTTTTTTTTTTTTTTTTTTTTTTTTTTTTTTTTTTTTTTTTTTTTTTTTTTTTTTTTTTTTTTTTTTTTTTTTTTTTTTTTTTTTTTTTTTTTTTTTTTTTTTTTTTTTTTTTTTTTTTTTTTTTTTTTTTTTTTTTTTTTTTTTTTTTTTTTTTTTTTTTTTTTTTTTTTTTTTTTTTTTTTTTTTTTTTTTTTTTTTTTTTTTTTTTTTTTTTTTTTTTTTTTTTTTTTTTTTTTTTTTTTTTTTTTTTTTTTTTTTTTTTTTTTTTTTTTTTTTTTTTTTTTTTTTTTTTTTTTTTTTTTTTTTTTTTTTTTTTTTTTTTTTTTTTTTTTTTTTTTTTTTTTTTTTTTTTTTTTTTTTTTTTTTTTTTTTTTTTTTTTTTTTTTTTTTTTTTTTTTTTTTTTTTTTTTTTTTTTTTTTTTTTTTTTTTTTTTTTTTTTTTTTTTTTTTTTTTTTTTTTTTTTTTTTTTTTTTTTTTTTTTTTTTTTTTTTTTTTTTTTTTTTTTTTTTTTTTTTTTTTTTTTTTTTTTTTTTTTTTTTTTTTTTTTTTTTTTTTTTTTTTTTTTTTTTTTTTTTTTTTTTTTTTTTTTTTTTTTTTTTTTTTTTTTTTTTTTTTTTTTTTTTTTTTTTTTTTTTTTTTTTTTTTTTTTTTTTTTTTTTTTTTTTTTTTTTTTTTTTTTTTTTTTTTTTTTTTTTTTTTTTTTTTTTTTTTTTTTTTTTTTTTTTTTTTTTTTTTTTTTTTTTTTTTTTTTTTTTTTTTTTTTTTTTTTTTTTTTTTTTTTTTTTTTTTTTTTTTTTTTTTTTTTTTTTTTTTTTTTTTTTTTTTTTTTTTTTTTTTTTTTTTTTTTTTTTTTTTTTTTTTTTTTTTTTTTTTTTTTTTTTTTTTTTTTTTTTTTTTTTTTTTTTTTTTTTTTTTTTTTTTTTTTTTTTTTTTTTTTTTTTTTTTTTTTTTTTTTTTTTTTTTTTTTTTTTTTTTTTTTTTTTTTTTTTTTTTTTTTTTTTTTTTTTTTTTTTTTTTTTTTTTTTTTTTTTTTTTTTTTTTTTTTTTTTTTTTTTTTTTTTTTTTTTTTTTTTTTTTTTTTTTTTTTTTTTTTTTTTTTTTTTTTTTTTTTTTTTTTTTTTTTTTTTTTTTTTTTTTTTTTTTTTTTTTTTTTTTTTTTTTTTTTTTTTTTTTTTTTTTTTTTTTTTTTTTTTTTTTTTTTTTTTTTTTTTTTTTTTTTTTTTTTTTTTTTTTTTTTTTTTTTTTTTTTTTTTTTTTTTTTTTTTTTTTTTTTTTTTTTTTTTTTTTTTTTTTTTTTTTTTTTTTTTTTTTTTTTTTTTTTTTTTTTTTTTTTTTTTTTTTTTTTTTTTTTTTTTTTTTTTTTTTTTTTTTTTTTTTTTTTTTTTTTTTTTTTTTTTTTTTTTTTTTTTTTTTTTTTTTTTTTTTTTTTTTTTTTTTTTTTTTTTTTTTTTTTTTTTTTTTTTTTTTTTTTTTTTTTTTTTTTTTTTTTTTTTTTTTTTTTTTTTTTTTTTTTTTTTTTTTTTTTTTTTTTTTTTTTTTTTTTTTTTTTTTTTTTTTTTTTTTTTTTTTTTTTTTTTTTTTTTTTTTTTTTTTTTTTTTTTTTTTTTTTTTTTTTTTTTTTTTTTTTTTTTTTTTTTTTTTTTTTTTTTTTTTTTTTTTTTTTTTTTTTTTTTTTTTTTTTTTTTTTTTTTTTTTTTTTTTTTTTTTTTTTTTTTTTTTTTTTTTTTTTTTTTTTTTTTTTTTTTTTTTTTTTTTTTTTTTTTTTTTTTTTTTTTTTTTTTTTTTTTTTTTTTTTTTTTTTTTTTTTTTTTTTTTTTTTTTTTTTTTTTTTTTTTTTTTTTTTTTTTTTTTTTTTTTTTTTTTTTTTTTTTTTTTTTTTTTTTTTTTTTTTTTTTTTTTTTTTTTTTTTTTTTTTTTTTTTTTTTTTTTTTTTTTTTTTTTTTTTTTTTTTTTTTTTTTTTTTTTTTTTTTTTTTTTTTTTTTTTTTTTTTTTTTTTTTTTTTTTTTTTTTTTTTTTTTTTTTTTTTTTTTTTTTTTTTTTTTTTTTTTTTTTTTTTTTTTTTTTTTTTTTTTTTTTTTTTTTTTTTTTTTTTTTTTTTTTTTTTTTTTTTTTTTTTTTTTTTTTTTTTTTTTTTTTTTTTTTTTTTTTTTTTTTTTTTTTTTTTTTTTTTTTTTTTTTTTTTTTTTTTTTTTTTTTTTTTTTTTTTTTTTTTTTTTTTTTTTTTTTTTTTTTTTTTTTTTTTTTTTTTTTTTTTTTTTTTTTTTTTTTTTTTTTTTTTTTTTTTTTTTTTTTTTTTTTTTTTTTTTTTTTTTTTTTTTTTTTTTTTTTTTTTTTTTTTTTTTTTTTTTTTTTTTTTTTTTTTTTTTTTTTTTTTTTTTTTTTTTTTTTTTTTTTTTTTTTTTTTTTTTTTTTTTTTTTTTTTTTTTTTTTTTTTTTTTTTTTTTTTTTTTTTTTTTTTTTTTTTTTTTTTTTTTTTTTTTTTTTTTTTTTTTTTTTTTTTTTTTTTTTTTTTTTTTTTTTTTTTTTTTTTTTTTTTTTTTTTTTTTTTTTTTTTTTTTTTTTTTTTTTTTTTTTTTTTTTTTTTTTTTTTTTTTTTTTTTTTTTTTTTTTTTTTTTTTTTTTTTTTTTTTTTTTTTTTTTTTTTTTTTTTTTTTTTTTTTTTTTTTTTTTTTTTTTTTTTTTTTTTTTTTTTTTTTTTTTTTTTTTTTTTTTTTTTTTTTTTTTTTTTTTTTTTTTTTTTTTTTTTTTTTTTTTTTTTTTTTTTTTTTTTTTTTTTTTTTTTTTTTTTTTTTTTTTTTTTTTTTTTTTTTTTTTTTTTTTTTTTTTTTTTTTTTTTTTTTTTTTTTTTTTTTTTTTTTTTTTTTTTTTTTTTTTTTTTTTTTTTTTTTTTTTTTTTTTTTTTTTTTTTTTTTTTTTTTTTTTTTTTTTTTTTTTTTTTTTTTTTTTTTTTTTTTTTTTTTTTTTTTTTTTTTTTTTTTTTTTTTTTTTTTTTTTTTTTTTTTTTTTTTTTTTTTTTTTTTTTTTTTTTTTTTTTTTTTTTTTTTTTTTTTTTTTTTTTTTTTTTTTTTTTTTTTTTTTTTTTTTTTTTTTTTTTTTTTTTTTTTTTTTTTTTTTTTTTTTTTTTTTTTTTTTTTTTTTTTTTTTTTTTTTTTTTTTTTTTTTTTTTTTTTTTTTTTTTTTTTTTTTTTTTTTTTTTTTTTTTTTTTTTTTTTTTTTTTTTTTTTTTTTTTTTTTTTTTTTTTTTTTTTTTTTTTTTTTTTTTTTTTTTTTTTTTTTTTTTTTTTTTTTTTTTTTTTTTTTTTTTTTTTTTTTTTTTTTTTTTTTTTTTTTTTTTTTTTTTTTTTTTTTTTTTTTTTTTTTTTTTTTTTTTTTTTTTTTTTTTTTTTTTTTTTTTTTTTTTTTTTTTTTTTTTTTTTTTTTTTTTTTTTTTTTTTTTTTTTTTTTTTTTTTTTTTTTTTTTTTTTTTTTTTTTTTTTTTTTTTTTTTTTTTTTTTTTTTTTTTTTTTTTTTTTTTTTTTTTTTTTTTTTTTTTTTTTTTTTTTTTTTTTTTTTTTTTTTTTTTTTTTTTTTTTTTTTTTTTTTTTTTTTTTTTTTTTTTTTTTTTTTTTTTTTTTTTTTTTTTTTTTTTTTTTTTTTTTTTTTTTTTTTTTTTTTTTTTTTTTTTTTTTTTTTTTTTTTTTTTTTTTTTTTTTTTTTTTTTTTTTTTTTTTTTTTTTTTTTTTTTTTTTTTTTTTTTTTTTTTTTTTTTTTTTTTTTTTTTTTTTTTTTTTTTTTTTTTTTTTTTTTTTTTTTTTTTTTTTTTTTTTTTTTTTTTTTTTTTTTTTTTTTTTTTTTTTTTTTTTTTTTTTTTTTTTTTTTTTTTTTTTTTTTTTTTTTTTTTTTTTTTTTTTTTTTTTTTTTTTTTTTTTTTTTTTTTTTTTTTTTTTTTTTTTTTTTTTTTTTTTTTTTTTTTTTTTTTTTTTTTTTTTTTTTTTTTTTTTTTTTTTTTTTTTTTTTTTTTTTTTTTTTTTTTTTTTTTTTTTTTTTTTTTTTTTTTTTTTTTTTTTTTTTTTTTTTTTTTTTTTTTTTTTTTTTTTTTTTTTTTTTTTTTTTTTTTTTTTTTTTTTTTTTTTTTTTTTTTTTTTTTTTTTTTTTTTTTTTTTTTTTTTTTTTTTTTTTTTTTTTTTTTTTTTTTTTTTTTTTTTTTTTTTTTTTTTTTTTTTTTTTTTTTTTTTTTTTTTTTTTTTTTTTTTTTTTTTTTTTTTTTTTTTTTTTTTTTTTTTTTTTTTTTTTTTTTTTTTTTTTTTTTTTTTTTTTTTTTTTTTTTTTTTTTTTTTTTTTTTTTTTTTTTTTTTTTTTTTTTTTTTTTTTTTTTTTTTTTTTTTTTTTTTTTTTTTTTTTTTTTTTTTTTTTTTTTTTTTTTTTTTTTTTTTTTTTTTTTTTTTTTTTTTTTTTTTTTTTTTTTTTTTTTTTTTTTTTTTTTTTTTTTTTTTTTTTTTTTTTTTTTTTTTTTTTTTTTTTTTTTTTTTTTTTTTTTTTTTTTTTTTTTTTTTTTTTTTTTTTTTTTTTTTTTTTTTTTTTTTTTTTTTTTTTTTTTTTTTTTTTTTTTTTTTTTTTTTTTTTTTTTTTTTTTTTTTTTTTTTTTTTTTTTTTTTTTTTTTTTTTTTTTTTTTTTTTTTTTTTTTTTTTTTTTTTTTTTTTTTTTTTTTTTTTTTTTTTTTTTTTTTTTTTTTTTTTTTTTTTTTTTTTTTTTTTTTTTTTTTTTTTTTTTTTTTTTTTTTTTTTTTTTTTTTTTTTTTTTTTTTTTTTTTTTTTTTTTTTTTTTTTTTTTTTTTTTTTTTTTTTTTTTTTTTTTTTTTTTTTTTTTTTTTTTTTTTTTTTTTTTTTTTTTTTTTTTTTTTTTTTTTTTTTTTTTTTTTTTTTTTTTTTTTTTTTTTTTTTTTTTTTTTTTTTTTTTTTTTTTTTTTTTTTTTTTTTTTTTTTTTTTTTTTTTTTTTTTTTTTTTTTTTTTTTTTTTTTTTTTTTTTTTTTTTTTTTTTTTTTTTTTTTTTTTTTTTTTTTTTTTTTTTTTTTTTTTTTTTTTTTTTTTTTTTTTTTTTTTTTTTTTTTTTTTTTTTTTTTTTTTTTTTTTTTTTTTTTTTTTTTTTTTTTTTTTTTTTTTTTTTTTTTTTTTTTTTTTTTTTTTTTTTTTTTTTTTTTTTTTTTTTTTTTTTTTTTTTTTTTTTTTTTTTTTTTTTTTTTTTTTTTTTTTTTTTTTTTTTTTTTTTTTTTTTTTTTTTTTTTTTTTTTTTTTTTTTTTTTTTTTTTTTTTTTTTTTTTTTTTTTTTTTTTTTTTTTTTTTTTTTTTTTTTTTTTTTTTTTTTTTTTTTTTTTTTTTTTTTTTTTTTTTTTTTTTTTTTTTTTTTTTTTTTTTTTTTTTTTTTTTTTTTTTTTTTTTTTTTTTTTTTTTTTTTTTTTTTTTTTTTTTTTTTTTTTTTTTTTTTTTTTTTTTTTTTTTTTTTTTTTTTTTTTTTTTTTTTTTTTTTTTTTTTTTTTTTTTTTTTTTTTTTTTTTTTTTTTTTTTTTTTTTTTTTTTTTTTTTTTTTTTTTTTTTTTTTTTTTTTTTTTTTTTTTTTTTTTTTTTTTTTTTTTTTTTTTTTTTTTTTTTTTTTTTTTTTTTTTTTTTTTTTTTTTTTTTTTTTTTTTTTTTTTTTTTTTTTTTTTTTTTTTTTTTTTTTTTTTTTTTTTTTTTTTTTTTTTTTTTTTTTTTTTTTTTTTTTTTTTTTTTTTTTTTTTTTTTTTTTTTTTTTTTTTTTTTTTTTTTTTTTTTTTTTTTTTTTTTTTTTTTTTTTTTTTTTTTTTTTTTTTTTTTTTTTTTTTTTTTTTTTTTTTTTTTTTTTTTTTTTTTTTTTTTTTTTTTTTTTTTTTTTTTTTTTTTTTTTTTTTTTTTTTTTTTTTTTTTTTTTTTTTTTTTTTTTTTTTTTTTTTTTTTTTTTTTTTTTTTTTTTTTTTTTTTTTTTTTTTTTTTTTTTTTTTTTTTTTTTTTTTTTTTTTTTTTTTTTTTTTTTTTTTTTTTTTTTTTTTTTTTTTTTTTTTTTTTTTTTTTTTTTTTTTTTTTTTTTTTTTTTTTTTTTTTTTTTTTTTTTTTTTTTTTTTTTTTTTTTTTTTTTTTTTTTTTTTTTTTTTTTTTTTTTTTTTTTTTTTTTTTTTTTTTTTTTTTTTTTTTTTTTTTTTTTTTTTTTTTTTTTTTTTTTTTTTTTTTTTTTTTTTTTTTTTTTTTTTTTTTTTTTTTTTTTTTTTTTTTTTTTTTTTTTTTTTTTTTTTTTTTTTTTTTTTTTTTTTTTTTTTTTTTTTTTTTTTTTTTTTTTTTTTTTTTTTTTTTTTTTTTTTTTTTTTTTTTTTTTTTTTTTTTTTTTTTTTTTTTTTTTTTTTTTTTTTTTTTTTTTTTTTTTTTTTTTTTTTTTTTTTTTTTTTTTTTTTTTTTTTTTTTTTTTTTTTTTTTTTTTTTTTTTTTTTTTTTTTTTTTTTTTTTTTTTTTTTTTTTTTTTTTTTTTTTTTTTTTTTTTTTTTTTTTTTTTTTTTTTTTTTTTTTTTTTTTTTTTTTTTTTTTTTTTTTTTTTTTTTTTTTTTTTTTTTTTTTTTTTTTTTTTTTTTTTTTTTTTTTTTTTTTTTTTTTTTTTTTTTTTTTTTTTTTTTTTTTTTTTTTTTTTTTTTTTTTTTTTTTTTTTTTTTTTTTTTTTTTTTTTTTTTTTTTTTTTTTTTTTTTTTTTTTTTTTTTTTTTTTTTTTTTTTTTTTTTTTTTTTTTTTTTTTTTTTTTTTTTTTTTTTTTTTTTTTTTTTTTTTTTTTTTTTTTTTTTTTTTTTTTTTTTTTTTTTTTTTTTTTTTTTTTTTTTTTTTTTTTTTTTTTTTTTTTTTTTTTTTTTTTTTTTTTTTTTTTTTTTTTTTTTTTTTTTTTTTTTTTTTTTTTTTTTTTTTTTTTTTTTTTTTTTTTTTTTTTTTTTTTTTTTTTTTTTTTTTTTTTTTTTTTTTTTTTTTTTTTTTTTTTTTTTTTTTTTTTTTTTTTTTTTTTTTTTTTTTTTTTTTTTTTTTTTTTTTTTTTTTTTTTTTTTTTTTTTTTTTTTTTTTTTTTTTTTTTTTTTTTTTTTTTTTTTTTTTTTTTTTTTTTTTTTTTTTTTTTTTTTTTTTTTTTTTTTTTTTTTTTTTTTTTTTTTTTTTTTTTTTTTTTTTTTTTTTTTTTTTTTTTTTTTTTTTTTTTTTTTTTTTTTTTTTTTTTTTTTTTTTTTTTTTTTTTTTTTTTTTTTTTTTTTTTTTTTTTTTTTTTTTTTTTTTTTTTTTTTTTTTTTTTTTTTTTTTTTTTTTTTTTTTTTTTTTTTTTTTTTTTTTTTTTTTTTTTTTTTTTTTTTTTTTTTTTTTTTTTTTTTTTTTTTTTTTTTTTTTTTTTTTTTTTTTTTTTTTTTTTTTTTTTTTTTTTTTTTTTTTTTTTTTTTTTTTTTTTTTTTTTTTTTTTTTTTTTTTTTTTTTTTTTTTTTTTTTTTTTTTTTTTTTTTTTTTTTTTTTTTTTTTTTTTTTTTTTTTTTTTTTTTTTTTTTTTTTTTTTTTTTTTTTTTTTTTTTTTTTTTTTTTTTTTTTTTTTTTTTTTTTTTTTTTTTTTTTTTTTTTTTTTTTTTTTTTTTTTTTTTTTTTTTTTTTTTTTTTTTTTTTTTTTTTTTTTTTTTTTTTTTTTTTTTTTTTTTTTTTTTTTTTTTTTTTTTTTTTTTTTTTTTTTTTTTTTTTTTTTTTTTTTTTTTTTTTTTTTTTTTTTTTTTTTTTTTTTTTTTTTTTTTTTTTTTTTTTTTTTTTTTTTTTTTTTTTTTTTTTTTTTTTTTTTTTTTTTTTTTTTTTTTTTTTTTTTTTTTTTTTTTTTTTTTTTTTTTTTTTTTTTTTTTTTTTTTTTTTTTTTTTTTTTTTTTTTTTTTTTTTTTTTTTTTTTTTTTTTTTTTTTTTTTTTTTTTTTTTTTTTTTTTTTTTTTTTTTTTTTTTTTTTTTTTTTTTTTTTTTTTTTTTTTTTTTTTTTTTTTTTTTTTTTTTTTTTTTTTTTTTTTTTTTTTTTTTTTTTTTTTTTTTTTTTTTTTTTTTTTTTTTTTTTTTTTTTTTTTTTTTTTTTTTTTTTTTTTTTTTTTTTTTTTTTTTTTTTTTTTTTTTTTTTTTTTTTTTTTTTTTTTTTTTTTTTTTTTTTTTTTTTTTTTTTTTTTTTTTTTTTTTTTTTTTTTTTTTTTTTTTTTTTTTTTTTTTTTTTTTTTTTTTTTTTTTTTTTTTTTTTTTTTTTTTTTTTTTTTTTTTTTTTTTTTTTTTTTTTTTTTTTTTTTTTTTTTTTTTTTTTTTTTTTTTTTTTTTTTTTTTTTTTTTTTTTTTTTTTTTTTTTTTTTTTTTTTTTTTTTTTTTTTTTTTTTTTTTTTTTTTTTTTTTTTTTTTTTTTTTTTTTTTTTTTTTTTTTTTTTTTTTTTTTTTTTTTTTTTTTTTTTTTTTTTTTTTTTTTTTTTTTTTTTTTTTTTTTTTTTTTTTTTTTTTTTTTTTTTTTTTTTTTTTTTTTTTTTTTTTTTTTTTTTTTTTTTTTTTTTTTTTTTTTTTTTTTTTTTTTTTTTTTTTTTTTTTTTTTTTTTTTTTTTTTTTTTTTTTTTTTTTTTTTTTTTTTTTTTTTTTTTTTTTTTTTTTTTTTTTTTTTTTTTTTTTTTTTTTTTTTTTTTTTTTTTTTTTTTTTTTTTTTTTTTTTTTTTTTTTTTTTTTTTTTTTTTTTTTTTTTTTTTTTTTTTTTTTTTTTTTTTTTTTTTTTTTTTTTTTTTTTTTTTTTTTTTTTTTTTTTTTTTTTTTTTTTTTTTTTTTTTTTTTTTTTTTTTTTTTTTTTTTTTTTTTTTTTTTTTTTTTTTTTTTTTTTTTTTTTTTTTTTTTTTTTTTTTTTTTTTTTTTTTTTTTTTTTTTTTTTTTTTTTTTTTTTTTTTTTTTTTTTTTTTTTTTTTTTTTTTTTTTTTTTTTTTTTTTTTTTTTTTTTTTTTTTTTTTTTTTTTTTTTTTTTTTTTTTTTTTTTTTTTTTTTTTTTTTTTTTTTTTTTTTTTTTTTTTTTTTTTTTTTTTTTTTTTTTTTTTTTTTTTTTTTTTTTTTTTTTTTTTTTTTTTTTTTTTTTTTTTTTTTTTTTTTTTTTTTTTTTTTTTTTTTTTTTTTTTTTTTTTTTTTTTTTTTTTTTTTTTTTTTTTTTTTTTTTTTTTTTTTTTTTTTTTTTTTTTTTTTTTTTTTTTTTTTTTTTTTTTTTTTTTTTTTTTTTTTTTTTTTTTTTTTTTTTTTTTTTTTTTTTTTTTTTTTTTTTTTTTTTTTTTTTTTTTTTTTTTTTTTTTTTTTTTTTTTTTTTTTTTTTTTTTTTTTTTTTTTTTTTTTTTTTTTTTTTTTTTTTTTTTTTTTTTTTTTTTTTTTTTTTTTTTTTTTTTTTTTTTTTTTTTTTTTTTTTTTTTTTTTTTTTTTTTTTTTTTTTTTTTTTTTTTTTTTTTTTTTTTTTTTTTTTTTTTTTTTTTTTTTTTTTTTTTTTTTTTTTTTTTTTTTTTTTTTTTTTTTTTTTTTTTTTTTTTTTTTTTTTTTTTTTTTTTTTTTTTTTTTTTTTTTTTTTTTTTTTTTTTTTTTTTTTTTTTTTTTTTTTTTTTTTTTTTTTTTTTTTTTTTTTTTTTTTTTTTTTTTTTTTTTTTTTTTTTTTTTTTTTTTTTTTTTTTTTTTTTTTTTTTTTTTTTTTTTTTTTTTTTTTTTTTTTTTTTTTTTTTTTTTTTTTTTTTTTTTTTTTTTTTTTTTTTTTTTTTTTTTTTTTTTTTTTTTTTTTTTTTTTTTTTTTTTTTTTTTTTTTTTTTTTTTTTTTTTTTTTTTTTTTTTTTTTTTTTTTTTTTTTTTTTTTTTTTTTTTTTTTTTTTTTTTTTTTTTTTTTTTTTTTTTTTTTTTTTTTTTTTTTTTTTTTTTTTTTTTTTTTTTTTTTTTTTTTTTTTTTTTTTTTTTTTTTTTTTTTTTTTTTTTTTTTTTTTTTTTTTTTTTTTTTTTTTTTTTTTTTTTTTTTTTTTTTTTTTTTTTTTTTTTTTTTTTTTTTTTTTTTTTTTTTTTTTTTTTTTTTTTTTTTTTTTTTTTTTTTTTTTTTTTTTTTTTTTTTTTTTTTTTTTTTTTTTTTTTTTTTTTTTTTTTTTTTTTTTTTTTTTTTTTTTTTTTTTTTTTTTTTTTTTTTTTTTTTTTTTTTTTTTTTTTTTTTTTTTTTTTTTTTTTTTTTTTTTTTTTTTTTTTTTTTTTTTTTTTTTTTTTTTTTTTTTTTTTTTTTTTTTTTTTTTTTTTTTTTTTTTTTTTTTTTTTTTTTTTTTTTTTTTTTTTTTTTTTTTTTTTTTTTTTTTTTTTTTTTTTTTTTTTTTTTTTTTTTTTTTTTTTTTTTTTTTTTTTTTTTTTTTTTTTTTTTTTTTTTTTTTTTTTTTTTTTTTTTTTTTTTTTTTTTTTTTTTTTTTTTTTTTTTTTTTTTTTTTTTTTTTTTTTTTTTTTTTTTTTTTTTTTTTTTTTTTTTTTTTTTTTTTTTTTTTTTTTTTTTTTTTTTTTTTTTTTTTTTTTTTTTTTTTTTTTTTTTTTTTTTTTTTTTTTTTTTTTTTTTTTTTTTTTTTTTTTTTTTTTTTTTTTTTTTTTTTTTTTTTTTTTTTTTTTTTTTTTTTTTTTTTTTTTTTTTTTTTTTTTTTTTTTTTTTTTTTTTTTTTTTTTTTTTTTTTTTTTTTTTTTTTTTTTTTTTTTTTTTTTTTTTTTTTTTTTTTTTTTTTTTTTTTTTTTTTTTTTTTTTTTTTTTTTTTTTTTTTTTTTTTTTTTTTTTTTTTTTTTTTTTTTTTTTTTTTTTTTTTTTTTTTTTTTTTTTTTTTTTTTTTTTTTTTTTTTTTTTTTTTTTTTTTTTTTTTTTTTTTTTTTTTTTTTTTTTTTTTTTTTTTTTTTTTTTTTTTTTTTTTTTTTTTTTTTTTTTTTTTTTTTTTTTTTTTTTTTTTTTTTTTTTTTTTTTTTTTTTTTTTTTTTTTTTTTTTTTTTTTTTTTTTTTTTTTTTTTTTTTTTTTTTTTTTTTTTTTTTTTTTTTTTTTTTTTTTTTTTTTTTTTTTTTTTTTTTTTTTTTTTTTTTTTTTTTTTTTTTTTTTTTTTTTTTTTTTTTTTTTTTTTTTTTTTTTTTTTTTTTTTTTTTTTTTTTTTTTTTTTTTTTTTTTTTTTTTTTTTTTTTTTTTTTTTTTTTTTTTTTTTTTTTTTTTTTTTTTTTTTTTTTTTTTTTTTTTTTTTTTTTTTTTTTTTTTTTTTTTTTTTTTTTTTTTTTTTTTTTTTTTTTTTTTTTTTTTTTTTTTTTTTTTTTTTTTTTTTTTTTTTTTTTTTTTTTTTTTTTTTTTTTTTTTTTTTTTTTTTTTTTTTTTTTTTTTTTTTTTTTTTTTTTTTTTTTTTTTTTTTTTTTTTTTTTTTTTTTTTTTTTTTTTTTTTTTTTTTTTTTTTTTTTTTTTTTTTTTTTTTTTTTTTTTTTTTTTTTTTTTTTTTTTTTTTTTTTTTTTTTTTTTTTTTTTTTTTTTTTTTTTTTTTTTTTTTTTTTTTTTTTTTTTTTTTTTTTTTTTTTTTTTTTTTTTTTTTTTTTTTTTTTTTTTTTTTTTTTTTTTTTTTTTTTTTTTTTTTTTTTTTTTTTTTTTTTTTTTTTTTTTTTTTTTTTTTTTTTTTTTTTTTTTTTTTTTTTTTTTTTTTTTTTTTTTTTTTTTTTTTTTTTTTTTTTTTTTTTTTTTTTTTTTTTTTTTTTTTTTTTTTTTTTTTTTTTTTTTTTTTTTTTTTTTTTTTTTTTTTTTTTTTTTTTTTTTTTTTTTTTTTTTTTTTTTTTTTTTTTTTTTTTTTTTTTTTTTTTTTTTTTTTTTTTTTTTTTTTTTTTTTTTTTTTTTTTTTTTTTTTTTTTTTTTTTTTTTTTTTTTTTTTTTTTTTTTTTTTTTTTTTTTTTTTTTTTTTTTTTTTTTTTTTTTTTTTTTTTTTTTTTTTTTTTTTTTTTTTTTTTTTTTTTTTTTTTTTTTTTTTTTTTTTTTTTTTTTTTTTTTTTTTTTTTTTTTTTTTTTTTTTTTTTTTTTTTTTTTTTTTTTTTTTTTTTTTTTTTTTTTTTTTTTTTTTTTTTTTTTTTTTTTTTTTTTTTTTTTTTTTTTTTTTTTTTTTTTTTTTTTTTTTTTTTTTTTTTTTTTTTTTTTTTTTTTTTTTTTTTTTTTTTTTTTTTTTTTTTTTTTTTTTTTTTTTTTTTTTTTTTTTTTTTTTTTTTTTTTTTTTTTTTTTTTTTTTTTTTTTTTTTTTTTTTTTTTTTTTTTTTTTTTTTTTTTTTTTTTTTTTTTTTTTTTTTTTTTTTTTTTTTTTTTTTTTTTTTTTTTTTTTTTTTTTTTTTTTTTTTTTTTTTTTTTTTTTTTTTTTTTTTTTTTTTTTTTTTTTTTTTTTTTTTTTTTTTTTTTTTTTTTTTTTTTTTTTTTTTTTTTTTTTTTTTTTTTTTTTTTTTTTTTTTTTTTTTTTTTTTTTTTTTTTTTTTTTTTTTTTTTTTTTTTTTTTTTTTTTTTTTTTTTTTTTTTTTTTTTTTTTTTTTTTTTTTTTTTTTTTTTTTTTTTTTTTTTTTTTTTTTTTTTTTTTTTTTTTTTTTTTTTTTTTTTTTTTTTTTTTTTTTTTTTTTTTTTTTTTTTTTTTTTTTTTTTTTTTTTTTTTTTTTTTTTTTTTTTTTTTTTTTTTTTTTTTTTTTTTTTTTTTTTTTTTTTTTTTTTTTTTTTTTTTTTTTTTTTTTTTTTTTTTTTTTTTTTTTTTTTTTTTTTTTTTTTTTTTTTTTTTTTTTTTTTTTTTTTTTTTTTTTTTTTTTTTTTTTTTTTTTTTTTTTTTTTTTTTTTTTTTTTTTTTTTTTTTTTTTTTTTTTTTTTTTTTTTTTTTTTTTTTTTTTTTTTTTTTTTTTTTTTTTTTTTTTTTTTTTTTTTTTTTTTTTTTTTTTTTTTTTTTTTTTTTTTTTTTTTTTTTTTTTTTTTTTTTTTTTTTTTTTTTTTTTTTTTTTTTTTTTTTTTTTTTTTTTTTTTTTTTTTTTTTTTTTTTTTTTTTTTTTTTTTTTTTTTTTTTTTTTTTTTTTTTTTTTTTTTTTTTTTTTTTTTTTTTTTTTTTTTTTTTTTTTTTTTTTTTTTTTTTTTTTTTTTTTTTTTTTTTTTTTTTTTTTTTTTTTTTTTTTTTTTTTTTTTTTTTTTTTTTTTTTTTTTTTTTTTTTTTTTTTTTTTTTTTTTTTTTTTTTTTTTTTTTTTTTTTTTTTTTTTTTTTTTTTTTTTTTTTTTTTTTTTTTTTTTTTTTTTTTTTTTTTTTTTTTTTTTTTTTTTTTTTTTTTTTTTTTTTTTTTTTTTTTTTTTTTTTTTTTTTTTTTTTTTTTTTTTTTTTTTTTTTTTTTTTTTTTTTTTTTTTTTTTTTTTTTTTTTTTTTTTTTTTTTTTTTTTTTTTTTTTTTTTTTTTTTTTTTTTTTTTTTTTTTTTTTTTTTTTTTTTTTTTTTTTTTTTTTTTTTTTTTTTTTTTTTTTTTTTTTTTTTTTTTTTTTTTTTTTTTTTTTTTTTTTTTTTTTTTTTTTTTTTTTTTTTTTTTTTTTTTTTTTTTTTTTTTTTTTTTTTTTTTTTTTTTTTTTTTTTTTTTTTTTTTTTTTTTTTTTTTTTTTTTTTTTTTTTTTTTTTTTTTTTTTTTTTTTTTTTTTTTTTTTTTTTTTTTTTTTTTTTTTTTTTTTTTTTTTTTTTTTTTTTTTTTTTTTTTTTTTTTTTTTTTTTTTTTTTTTTTTTTTTTTTTTTTTTTTTTTTTTTTTTTTTTTTTTTTTTTTTTTTTTTTTTTTTTTTTTTTTTTTTTTTTTTTTTTTTTTTTTTTTTTTTTTTTTTTTTTTTTTTTTTTTTTTTTTTTTTTTTTTTTTTTTTTTTTTTTTTTTTTTTTTTTTTTTTTTTTTTTTTTTTTTTTTTTTTTTTTTTTTTTTTTTTTTTTTTTTTTTTTTTTTTTTTTTTTTTTTTTTTTTTTTTTTTTTTTTTTTTTTTTTTTTTTTTTTTTTTTTTTTTTTTTTTTTTTTTTTTTTTTTTTTTTTTTTTTTTTTTTTTTTTTTTTTTTTTTTTTTTTTTTTTTTTTTTTTTTTTTTTTTTTTTTTTTTTTTTTTTTTTTTTTTTTTTTTTTTTTTTTTTTTTTTTTTTTTTTTTTTTTTTTTTTTTTTTTTTTTTTTTTTTTTTTTTTTTTTTTTTTTTTTTTTTTTTTTTTTTTTTTTTTTTTTTTTTTTTTTTTTTTTTTTTTTTTTTTTTTTTTTTTTTTTTTTTTTTTTTTTTTTTTTTTTTTTTTTTTTTTTTTTTTTTTTTTTTTTTTTTTTTTTTTTTTTTTTTTTTTTTTTTTTTTTTTTTTTTTTTTTTTTTTTTTTTTTTTTTTTTTTTTTTTTTTTTTTTTTTTTTTTTTTTTTTTTTTTTTTTTTTTTTTTTTTTTTTTTTTTTTTTTTTTTTTTTTTTTTTTTTTTTTTTTTTTTTTTTTTTTTTTTTTTTTTTTTTTTTTTTTTTTTTTTTTTTTTTTTTTTTTTTTTTTTTTTTTTTTTTTTTTTTTTTTTTTTTTTTTTTTTTTTTTTTTTTTTTTTTTTTTTTTTTTTTTTTTTTTTTTTTTTTTTTTTTTTTTTTTTTTTTTTTTTTTTTTTTTTTTTTTTTTTTTTTTTTTTTTTTTTTTTTTTTTTTTTTTTTTTTTTTTTTTTTTTTTTTTTTTTTTTTTTTTTTTTTTTTTTTTTTTTTTTTTTTTTTTTTTTTTTTTTTTTTTTTTTTTTTTTTTTTTTTTTTTTTTTTTTTTTTTTTTTTTTTTTTTTTTTTTTTTTTTTTTTTTTTTTTTTTTTTTTTTTTTTTTTTTTTTTTTTTTTTTTTTTTTTTTTTTTTTTTTTTTTTTTTTTTTTTTTTTTTTTTTTTTTTTTTTTTTTTTTTTTTTTTTTTTTTTTTTTTTTTTTTTTTTTTTTTTTTTTTTTTTTTTTTTTTTTTTTTTTTTTTTTTTTTTTTTTTTTTTTTTTTTTTTTTTTTTTTTTTTTTTTTTTTTTTTTTTTTTTTTTTTTTTTTTTTTTTTTTTTTTTTTTTTTTTTTTTTTTTTTTTTTTTTTTTTTTTTTTTTTTTTTTTTTTTTTTTTTTTTTTTTTTTTTTTTTTTTTTTTTTTTTTTTTTTTTTTTTTTTTTTTTTTTTTTTTTTTTTTTTTTTTTTTTTTTTTTTTTTTTTTTTTTTTTTTTTTTTTTTTTTTTTTTTTTTTTTTTTTTTTTTTTTTTTTTTTTTTTTTTTTTTTTTTTTTTTTTTTTTTTTTTTTTTTTTTTTTTTTTTTTTTTTTTTTTTTTTTTTTTTTTTTTTTTTTTTTTTTTTTTTTTTTTTTTTTTTTTTTTTTTTTTTTTTTTTTTTTTTTTTTTTTTTTTTTTTTTTTTTTTTTTTTTTTTTTTTTTTTTTTTTTTTTTTTTTTTTTTTTTTTTTTTTTTTTTTTTTTTTTTTTTTTTTTTTTTTTTTTTTTTTTTTTTTTTTTTTTTTTTTTTTTTTTTTTTTTTTTTTTTTTTTTTTTTTTTTTTTTTTTTTTTTTTTTTTTTTTTTTTTTTTTTTTTTTTTTTTTTTTTTTTTTTTTTTTTTTTTTTTTTTTTTTTTTTTTTTTTTTTTTTTTTTTTTTTTTTTTTTTTTTTTTTTTTTTTTTTTTTTTTTTTTTTTTTTTTTTTTTTTTTTTTTTTTTTTTTTTTTTTTTTTTTTTTTTTTTTTTTTTTTTTTTTTTTTTTTTTTTTTTTTTTTTTTTTTTTTTTTTTTTTTTTTTTTTTTTTTTTTTTTTTTTTTTTTTTTTTTTTTTTTTTTTTTTTTTTTTTTTTTTTTTTTTTTTTTTTTTTTTTTTTTTTTTTTTTTTTTTTTTTTTTTTTTTTTTTTTTTTTTTTTTTTTTTTTTTTTTTTTTTTTTTTTTTTTTTTTTTTTTTTTTTTTTTTTTTTTTTTTTTTTTTTTTTTTTTTTTTTTTTTTTTTTTTTTTTTTTTTTTTTTTTTTTTTTTTTTTTTTTTTTTTTTTTTTTTTTTTTTTTTTTTTTTTTTTTTTTTTTTTTTTTTTTTTTTTTTTTTTTTTTTTTTTTTTTTTTTTTTTTTTTTTTTTTTTTTTTTTTTTTTTTTTTTTTTTTTTTTTTTTTTTTTTTTTTTTTTTTTTTTTTTTTTTTTTTTTTTTTTTTTTTTTTTTTTTTTTTTTTTTTTTTTTTTTTTTTTTTTTTTTTTTTTTTTTTTTTTTTTTTTTTTTTTTTTTTTTTTTTTTTTTTTTTTTTTTTTTTTTTTTTTTTTTTTTTTTTTTTTTTTTTTTTTTTTTTTTTTTTTTTTTTTTTTTTTTTTTTTTTTTTTTTTTTTTTTTTTTTTTTTTTTTTTTTTTTTTTTTTTTTTTTTTTTTTTTTTTTTTTTTTTTTTTTTTTTTTTTTTTTTTTTTTTTTTTTTTTTTTTTTTTTTTTTTTTTTTTTTTTTTTTTTTTTTTTTTTTTTTTTTTTTTTTTTTTTTTTTTTTTTTTTTTTTTTTTTTTTTTTTTTTTTTTTTTTTTTTTTTTTTTTTTTTTTTTTTTTTTTTTTTTTTTTTTTTTTTTTTTTTTTTTTTTTTTTTTTTTTTTTTTTTTTTTTTTTTTTTTTTTTTTTTTTTTTTTTTTTTTTTTTTTTTTTTTTTTTTTTTTTTTTTTTTTTTTTTTTTTTTTTTTTTTTTTTTTTTTTTTTTTTTTTTTTTTTTTTTTTTTTTTTTTTTTTTTTTTTTTTTTTTTTTTTTTTTTTTTTTTTTTTTTTTTTTTTTTTTTTTTTTTTTTTTTTTTTTTTTTTTTTTTTTTTTTTTTTTTTTTTTTTTTTTTTTTTTTTTTTTTTTTTTTTTTTTTTTTTTTTTTTTTTTTTTTTTTTTTTTTTTTTTTTTTTTTTTTTTTTTTTTTTTTTTTTTTTTTTTTTTTTTTTTTTTTTTTTTTTTTTTTTTTTTTTTTTTTTTTTTTTTTTTTTTTTTTTTTTTTTTTTTTTTTTTTTTTTTTTTTTTTTTTTTTTTTTTTTTTTTTTTTTTTTTTTTTTTTTTTTTTTTTTTTTTTTTTTTTTTTTTTTTTTTTTTTTTTTTTTTTTTTTTTTTTTTTTTTTTTTTTTTTTTTTTTTTTTTTTTTTTTTTTTTTTTTTTTTTTTTTTTTTTTTTTTTTTTTTTTTTTTTTTTTTTTTTTTTTTTTTTTTTTTTTTTTTTTTTTTTTTTTTTTTTTTTTTTTTTTTTTTTTTTTTTTTTTTTTTTTTTTTTTTTTTTTTTTTTTTTTTTTTTTTTTTTTTTTTTTTTTTTTTTTTTTTTTTTTTTTTTTTTTTTTTTTTTTTTTTTTTTTTTTTTTTTTTTTTTTTTTTTTTTTTTTTTTTTTTTTTTTTTTTTTTTTTTTTTTTTTTTTTTTTTTTTTTTTTTTTTTTTTTTTTTTTTTTTTTTTTTTTTTTTTTTTTTTTTTTTTTTTTTTTTTTTTTTTTTTTTTTTTTTTTTTTTTTTTTTTTTTTTTTTTTTTTTTTTTTTTTTTTTTTTTTTTTTTTTTTTTTTTTTTTTTTTTTTTTTTTTTTTTTTTTTTTTTTTTTTTTTTTTTTTTTTTTTTTTTTTTTTTTTTTTTTTTTTTTTTTTTTTTTTTTTTTTTTTTTTTTTTTTTTTTTTTTTTTTTTTTTTTTTTTTTTTTTTTTTTTTTTTTTTTTTTTTTTTTTTTTTTTTTTTTTTTTTTTTTTTTTTTTTTTTTTTTTTTTTTTTTTTTTTTTTTTTTTTTTTTTTTTTTTTTTTTTTTTTTTTTTTTTTTTTTTTTTTTTTTTTTTTTTTTTTTTTTTTTTTTTTTTTTTTTTTTTTTTTTTTTTTTTTTTTTTTTTTTTTTTTTTTTTTTTTTTTTTTTTTTTTTTTTTTTTTTTTTTTTTTTTTTTTTTTTTTTTTTTTTTTTTTTTTTTTTTTTTTTTTTTTTTTTTTTTTTTTTTTTTTTTTTTTTTTTTTTTTTTTTTTTTTTTTTTTTTTTTTTTTTTTTTTTTTTTTTTTTTTTTTTTTTTTTTTTTTTTTTTTTTTTTTTTTTTTTTTTTTTTTTTTTTTTTTTTTTTTTTTTTTTTTTTTTTTTTTTTTTTTTTTTTTTTTTTTTTTTTTTTTTTTTTTTTTTTTTTTTTTTTTTTTTTTTTTTTTTTTTTTTTTTTTTTTTTTTTTTTTTTTTTTTTTTTTTTTTTTTTTTTTTTTTTTTTTTTTTTTTTTTTTTTTTTTTTTTTTTTTTTTTTTTTTTTTTTTTTTTTTTTTTTTTTTTTTTTTTTTTTTTTTTTTTTTTTTTTTTTTTTTTTTTTTTTTTTTTTTTTTTTTTTTTTTTTTTTTTTTTTTTTTTTTTTTTTTTTTTTTTTTTTTTTTTTTTTTTTTTTTTTTTTTTTTTTTTTTTTTTTTTTTTTTTTTTTTTTTTTTTTTTTTTTTTTTTTTTTTTTTTTTTTTTTTTTTTTTTTTTTTTTTTTTTTTTTTTTTTTTTTTTTTTTTTTTTTTTTTTTTTTTTTTTTTTTTTTTTTTTTTTTTTTTTTTTTTTTTTTTTTTTTTTTTTTTTTTTTTTTTTTTTTTTTTTTTTTTTTTTTTTTTTTTTTTTTTTTTTTTTTTTTTTTTTTTTTTTTTTTTTTTTTTTTTTTTTTTTTTTTTTTTTTTTTTTTTTTTTTTTTTTTTTTTTTTTTTTTTTTTTTTTTTTTTTTTTTTTTTTTTTTTTTTTTTTTTTTTTTTTTTTTTTTTTTTTTTTTTTTTTTTTTTTTTTTTTTTTTTTTTTTTTTTTTTTTTTTTTTTTTTTTTTTTTTTTTTTTTTTTTTTTTTTTTTTTTTTTTTTTTTTTTTTTTTTTTTTTTTTTTTTTTTTTTTTTTTTTTTTTTTTTTTTTTTTTTTTTTTTTTTTTTTTTTTTTTTTTTTTTTTTTTTTTTTTTTTTTTTTTTTTTTTTTTTTTTTTTTTTTTTTTTTTTTTTTTTTTTTTTTTTTTTTTTTTTTTTTTTTTTTTTTTTTTTTTTTTTTTTTTTTTTTTTTTTTTTTTTTTTTTTTTTTTTTTTTTTTTTTTTTTTTTTTTTTTTTTTTTTTTTTTTTTTTTTTTTTTTTTTTTTTTTTTTTTTTTTTTTTTTTTTTTTTTTTTTTTTTTTTTTTTTTTTTTTTTTTTTTTTTTTTTTTTTTTTTTTTTTTTTTTTTTTTTTTTTTTTTTTTTTTTTTTTTTTTTTTTTTTTTTTTTTTTTTTTTTTTTTTTTTTTTTTTTTTTTTTTTTTTTTTTTTTTTTTTTTTTTTTTTTTTTTTTTTTTTTTTTTTTTTTTTTTTTTTTTTTTTTTTTTTTTTTTTTTTTTTTTTTTTTTTTTTTTTTTTTTTTTTTTTTTTTTTTTTTTTTTTTTTTTTTTTTTTTTTTTTTTTTTTTTTTTTTTTTTTTTTTTTTTTTTTTTTTTTTTTTTTTTTTTTTTTTTTTTTTTTTTTTTTTTTTTTTTTTTTTTTTTTTTTTTTTTTTTTTTTTTTTTTTTTTTTTTTTTTTTTTTTTTTTTTTTTTTTTTTTTTTTTTTTTTTTTTTTTTTTTTTTTTTTTTTTTTTTTTTTTTTTTTTTTTTTTTTTTTTTTTTTTTTTTTTTTTTTTTTTTTTTTTTTTTTTTTTTTTTTTTTTTTTTTTTTTTTTTTTTTTTTTTTTTTTTTTTTTTTTTTTTTTTTTTTTTTTTTTTTTTTTTTTTTTTTTTTTTTTTTTTTTTTTTTTTTTTTTTTTTTTTTTTTTTTTTTTTTTTTTTTTTTTTTTTTTTTTTTTTTTTTTTTTTTTTTTTTTTTTTTTTTTTTTTTTTTTTTTTTTTTTTTTTTTTTTTTTTTTTTTTTTTTTTTTTTTTTTTTTTTTTTTTTTTTTTTTTTTTTTTTTTTTTTTTTTTTTTTTTTTTTTTTTTTTTTTTTTTTTTTTTTTTTTTTTTTTTTTTTTTTTTTTTTTTTTTTTTTTTTTTTTTTTTTTTTTTTTTTTTTTTTTTTTTTTTTTTTTTTTTTTTTTTTTTTTTTTTTTTTTTTTTTTTTTTTTTTTTTTTTTTTTTTTTTTTTTTTTTTTTTTTTTTTTTTTTTTTTTTTTTTTTTTTTTTTTTTTTTTTTTTTTTTTTTTTTTTTTTTTTTTTTTTTTTTTTTTTTTTTTTTTTTTTTTTTTTTTTTTTTTTTTTTTTTTTTTTTTTTTTTTTTTTTTTTTTTTTTTTTTTTTTTTTTTTTTTTTTTTTTTTTTTTTTTTTTTTTTTTTTTTTTTTTTTTTTTTTTTTTTTTTTTTTTTTTTTTTTTTTTTTTTTTTTTTTTTTTTTTTTTTTTTTTTTTTTTTTTTTTTTTTTTTTTTTTTTTTTTTTTTTTTTTTTTTTTTTTTTTTTTTTTTTTTTTTTTTTTTTTTTTTTTTTTTTTTTTTTTTTTTTTTTTTTTTTTTTTTTTTTTTTTTTTTTTTTTTTTTTTTTTTTTTTTTTTTTTTTTTTTTTTTTTTTTTTTTTTTTTTTTTTTTTTTTTTTTTTTTTTTTTTTTTTTTTTTTTTTTTTTTTTTTTTTTTTTTTTTTTTTTTTTTTTTTTTTTTTTTTTTTTTTTTTTTTTTTTTTTTTTTTTTTTTTTTTTTTTTTTTTTTTTTTTTTTTTTTTTTTTTTTTTTTTTTTTTTTTTTTTTTTTTTTTTTTTTTTTTTTTTTTTTTTTTTTTTTTTTTTTTTTTTTTTTTTTTTTTTTTTTTTTTTTTTTTTTTTTTTTTTTTTTTTTTTTTTTTTTTTTTTTTTTTTTTTTTTTTTTTTTTTTTTTTTTTTTTTTTTTTTTTTTTTTTTTTTTTTTTTTTTTTTTTTTTTTTTTTTTTTTTTTTTTTTTTTTTTTTTTTTTTTTTTTTTTTTTTTTTTTTTTTTTTTTTTTTTTTTTTTTTTTTTTTTTTTTTTTTTTTTTTTTTTTTTTTTTTTTTTTTTTTTTTTTTTTTTTTTTTTTTTTTTTTTTTTTTTTTTTTTTTTTTTTTTTTTTTTTTTTTTTTTTTTTTTTTTTTTTTTTTTTTTTTTTTTTTTTTTTTTTTTTTTTTTTTTTTTTTTTTTTTTTTTTTTTTTTTTTTTTTTTTTTTTTTTTTTTTTTTTTTTTTTTTTTTTTTTTTTTTTTTTTTTTTTTTTTTTTTTTTTTTTTTTTTTTTTTTTTTTTTTTTTTTTTTTTTTTTTTTTTTTTTTTTTTTTTTTTTTTTTTTTTTTTTTTTTTTTTTTTTTTTTTTTTTTTTTTTTTTTTTTTTTTTTTTTTTTTTTTTTTTTTTTTTTTTTTTTTTTTTTTTTTTTTTTTTTTTTTTTTTTTTTTTTTTTTTTTTTTTTTTTTTTTTTTTTTTTTTTTTTTTTTTTTTTTTTTTTTTTTTTTTTTTTTTTTTTTTTTTTTTTTTTTTTTTTTTTTTTTTTTTTTTTTTTTTTTTTTTTTTTTTTTTTTTTTTTTTTTTTTTTTTTTTTTTTTTTTTTTTTTTTTTTTTTTTTTTTTTTTTTTTTTTTTTTTTTTTTTTTTTTTTTTTTTTTTTTTTTTTTTTTTTTTTTTTTTTTTTTTTTTTTTTTTTTTTTTTTTTTTTTTTTTTTTTTTTTTTTTTTTTTTTTTTTTTTTTTTTTTTTTTTTTTTTTTTTTTTTTTTTTTTTTTTTTTTTTTTTTTTTTTTTTTTTTTTTTTTTTTTTTTTTTTTTTTTTTTTTTTTTTTTTTTTTTTTTTTTTTTTTTTTTTTTTTTTTTTTTTTTTTTTTTTTTTTTTTTTTTTTTTTTTTTTTTTTTTTTTTTTTTTTTTTTTTTTTTTTTTTTTTTTTTTTTTTTTTTTTTTTTTTTTTTTTTTTTTTTTTTTTTTTTTTTTTTTTTTTTTTTTTTTTTTTTTTTTTTTTTTTTTTTTTTTTTTTTTTTTTTTTTTTTTTTTTTTTTTTTTTTTTTTTTTTTTTTTTTTTTTTTTTTTTTTTTTTTTTTTTTTTTTTTTTTTTTTTTTTTTTTTTTTTTTTTTTTTTTTTTTTTTTTTTTTTTTTTTTTTTTTTTTTTTTTTTTTTTTTTTTTTTTTTTTTTTTTTTTTTTTTTTTTTTTTTTTTTTTTTTTTTTTTTTTTTTTTTTTTTTTTTTTTTTTTTTTTTTTTTTTTTTTTTTTTTTTTTTTTTTTTTTTTTTTTTTTTTTTTTTTTTTTTTTTTTTTTTTTTTTTTTTTTTTTTTTTTTTTTTTTTTTTTTTTTTTTTTTTTTTTTTTTTTTTTTTTTTTTTTTTTTTTTTTTTTTTTTTTTTTTTTTTTTTTTTTTTTTTTTTTTTTTTTTTTTTTTTTTTTTTTTTTTTTTTTTTTTTTTTTTTTTTTTTTTTTTTTTTTTTTTTTTTTTTTTTTTTTTTTTTTTTTTTTTTTTTTTTTTTTTTTTTTTTTTTTTTTTTTTTTTTTTTTTTTTTTTTTTTTTTTTTTTTTTTTTTTTTTTTTTTTTTTTTTTTTTTTTTTTTTTTTTTTTTTTTTTTTTTTTTTTTTTTTTTTTTTTTTTTTTTTTTTTTTTTTTTTTTTTTTTTTTTTTTTTTTTTTTTTTTTTTTTTTTTTTTTTTTTTTTTTTTTTTTTTTTTTTTTTTTTTTTTTTTTTTTTTTTTTTTTTTTTTTTTTTTTTTTTTTTTTTTTTTTTTTTTTTTTTTTTTTTTTTTTTTTTTTTTTTTTTTTTTTTTTTTTTTTTTTTTTTTTTTTTTTTTTTTTTTTTTTTTTTTTTTTTTTTTTTTTTTTTTTTTTTTTTTTTTTTTTTTTTTTTTTTTTTTTTTTTTTTTTTTTTTTTTTTTTTTTTTTTTTTTTTTTTTTTTTTTTTTTTTTTTTTTTTTTTTTTTTTTTTTTTTTTTTTTTTTTTTTTTTTTTTTTTTTTTTTTTTTTTTTTTTTTTTTTTTTTTTTTTTTTTTTTTTTTTTTTTTTTTTTTTTTTTTTTTTTTTTTTTTTTTTTTTTTTTTTTTTTTTTTTTTTTTTTTTTTTTTTTTTTTTTTTTTTTTTTTTTTTTTTTTTTTTTTTTTTTTTTTTTTTTTTTTTTTTTTTTTTTTTTTTTTTTTTTTTTTTTTTTTTTTTTTTTTTTTTTTTTTTTTTTTTTTTTTTTTTTTTTTTTTTTTTTTTTTTTTTTTTTTTTTTTTTTTTTTTTTTTTTTTTTTTTTTTTTTTTTTTTTTTTTTTTTTTTTTTTTTTTTTTTTTTTTTTTTTTTTTTTTTTTTTTTTTTTTTTTTTTTTTTTTTTTTTTTTTTTTTTTTTTTTTTTTTTTTTTTTTTTTTTTTTTTTTTTTTTTTTTTTTTTTTTTTTTTTTTTTTTTTTTTTTTTTTTTTTTTTTTTTTTTTTTTTTTTTTTTTTTTTTTTTTTTTTTTTTTTTTTTTTTTTTTTTTTTTTTTTTTTTTTTTTTTTTTTTTTTTTTTTTTTTTTTTTTTTTTTTTTTTTTTTTTTTTTTTTTTTTTTTTTTTTTTTTTTTTTTTTTTTTTTTTTTTTTTTTTTTTTTTTTTTTTTTTTTTTTTTTTTTTTTTTTTTTTTTTTTTTTTTTTTTTTTTTTTTTTTTTTTTTTTTTTTTTTTTTTTTTTTTTTTTTTTTTTTTTTTTTTTTTTTTTTTTTTTTTTTTTTTTTTTTTTTTTTTTTTTTTTTTTTTTTTTTTTTTTTTTTTTTTTTTTTTTTTTTTTTTTTTTTTTTTTTTTTTTTTTTTTTTTTTTTTTTTTTTTTTTTTTTTTTTTTTTTTTTTTTTTTTTTTTTTTTTTTTTTTTTTTTTTTTTTTTTTTTTTTTTTTTTTTTTTTTTTTTTTTTTTTTTTTTTTTTTTTTTTTTTTTTTTTTTTTTTTTTTTTTTTTTTTTTTTTTTTTTTTTTTTTTTTTTTTTTTTTTTTTTTTTTTTTTTTTTTTTTTTTTTTTTTTTTTTTTTTTTTTTTTTTTTTTTTTTTTTTTTTTTTTTTTTTTTTTTTTTTTTTTTTTTTTTTTTTTTTTTTTTTTTTTTTTTTTTTTTTTTTTTTTTTTTTTTTTTTTTTTTTTTTTTTTTTTTTTTTTTTTTTTTTTTTTTTTTTTTTTTTTTTTTTTTTTTTTTTTTTTTTTTTTTTTTTTTTTTTTTTTTTTTTTTTTTTTTTTTTTTTTTTTTTTTTTTTTTTTTTTTTTTTTTTTTTTTTTTTTTTTTTTTTTTTTTTTTTTTTTTTTTTTTTTTTTTTTTTTTTTTTTTTTTTTTTTTTTTTTTTTTTTTTTTTTTTTTTTTTTTTTTTTTTTTTTTTTTTTTTTTTTTTTTTTTTTTTTTTTTTTTTTTTTTTTTTTTTTTTTTTTTTTTTTTTTTTTTTTTTTTTTTTTTTTTTTTTTTTTTTTTTTTTTTTTTTTTTTTTTTTTTTTTTTTTTTTTTTTTTTTTTTTTTTTTTTTTTTTTTTTTTTTTTTTTTTTTTTTTTTTTTTTTTTTTTTTTTTTTTTTTTTTTTTTTTTTTTTTTTTTTTTTTTTTTTTTTTTTTTTTTTTTTTTTTTTTTTTTTTTTTTTTTTTTTTTTTTTTTTTTTTTTTTTTTTTTTTTTTTTTTTTTTTTTTTTTTTTTTTTTTTTTTTTTTTTTTTTTTTTTTTTTTTTTTTTTTTTTTTTTTTTTTTTTTTTTTTTTTTTTTTTTTTTTTTTTTTTTTTTTTTTTTTTTTTTTTTTTTTTTTTTTTTTTTTTTTTTTTTTTTTTTTTTTTTTTTTTTTTTTTTTTTTTTTTTTTTTTTTTTTTTTTTTTTTTTTTTTTTTTTTTTTTTTTTTTTTTTTTTTTTTTTTTTTTTTTTTTTTTTTTTTTTTTTTTTTTTTTTTTTTTTTTTTTTTTTTTTTTTTTTTTTTTTTTTTTTTTTTTTTTTTTTTTTTTTTTTTTTTTTTTTTTTTTTTTTTTTTTTTTTTTTTTTTTTTTTTTTTTTTTTTTTTTTTTTTTTTTTTTTTTTTTTTTTTTTTTTTTTTTTTTTTTTTTTTTTTTTTTTTTTTTTTTTTTTTTTTTTTTTTTTTTTTTTTTTTTTTTTTTTTTTTTTTTTTTTTTTTTTTTTTTTTTTTTTTTTTTTTTTTTTTTTTTTTTTTTTTTTTTTTTTTTTTTTTTTTTTTTTTTTTTTTTTTTTTTTTTTTTTTTTTTTTTTTTTTTTTTTTTTTTTTTTTTTTTTTTTTTTTTTTTTTTTTTTTTTTTTTTTTTTTTTTTTTTTTTTTTTTTTTTTTTTTTTTTTTTTTTTTTTTTTTTTTTTTTTTTTTTTTTTTTTTTTTTTTTTTTTTTTTTTTTTTTTTTTTTTTTTTTTTTTTTTTTTTTTTTTTTTTTTTTTTTTTTTTTTTTTTTTTTTTTTTTTTTTTTTTTTTTTTTTTTTTTTTTTTTTTTTTTTTTTTTTTTTTTTTTTTTTTTTTTTTTTTTTTTTTTTTTTTTTTTTTTTTTTTTTTTTTTTTTTTTTTTTTTTTTTTTTTTTTTTTTTTTTTTTTTTTTTTTTTTTTTTTTTTTTTTTTTTTTTTTTTTTTTTTTTTTTTTTTTTTTTTTTTTTTTTTTTTTTTTTTTTTTTTTTTTTTTTTTTTTTTTTTTTTTTTTTTTTTTTTTTTTTTTTTTTTTTTTTTTTTTTTTTTTTTTTTTTTTTTTTTTTTTTTTTTTTTTTTTTTTTTTTTTTTTTTTTTTTTTTTTTTTTTTTTTTTTTTTTTTTTTTTTTTTTTTTTTTTTTTTTTTTTTTTTTTTTTTTTTTTTTTTTTTTTTTTTTTTTTTTTTTTTTTTTTTTTTTTTTTTTTTTTTTTTTTTTTTTTTTTTTTTTTTTTTTTTTTTTTTTTTTTTTTTTTTTTTTTTTTTTTTTTTTTTTTTTTTTTTTTTTTTTTTTTTTTTTTTTTTTTTTTTTTTTTTTTTTTTTTTTTTTTTTTTTTTTTTTTTTTTTTTTTTTTTTTTTTTTTTTTTTTTTTTTTTTTTTTTTTTTTTTTTTTTTTTTTTTTTTTTTTTTTTTTTTTTTTTTTTTTTTTTTTTTTTTTTTTTTTTTTTTTTTTTTTTTTTTTTTTTTTTTTTTTTTTTTTTTTTTTTTTTTTTTTTTTTTTTTTTTTTTTTTTTTTTTTTTTTTTTTTTTTTTTTTTTTTTTTTTTTTTTTTTTTTTTTTTTTTTTTTTTTTTTTTTTTTTTTTTTTTTTTTTTTTTTTTTTTTTTTTTTTTTTTTTTTTTTTTTTTTTTTTTTTTTTTTTTTTTTTTTTTTTTTTTTTTTTTTTTTTTTTTTTTTTTTTTTTTTTTTTTTTTTTTTTTTTTTTTTTTTTTTTTTTTTTTTTTTTTTTTTTTTTTTTTTTTTTTTTTTTTTTTTTTTTTTTTTTTTTTTTTTTTTTTTTTTTTTTTTTTTTTTTTTTTTTTTTTTTTTTTTTTTTTTTTTTTTTTTTTTTTTTTTTTTTTTTTTTTTTTTTTTTTTTTTTTTTTTTTTTTTTTTTTTTTTTTTTTTTTTTTTTTTTTTTTTTTTTTTTTTTTTTTTTTTTTTTTTTTTTTTTTTTTTTTTTTTTTTTTTTTTTTTTTTTTTTTTTTTTTTTTTTTTTTTTTTTTTTTTTTTTTTTTTTTTTTTTTTTTTTTTTTTTTTTTTTTTTTTTTTTTTTTTTTTTTTTTTTTTTTTTTTTTTTTTTTTTTTTTTTTTTTTTTTTTTTTTTTTTTTTTTTTTTTTTTTTTTTTTTTTTTTTTTTTTTTTTTTTTTTTTTTTTTTTTTTTTTTTTTTTTTTTTTTTTTTTTTTTTTTTTTTTTTTTTTTTTTTTTTTTTTTTTTTTTTTTTTTTTTTTTTTTTTTTTTTTTTTTTTTTTTTTTTTTTTTTTTTTTTTTTTTTTTTTTTTTTTTTTTTTTTTTTTTTTTTTTTTTTTTTTTTTTTTTTTTTTTTTTTTTTTTTTTTTTTTTTTTTTTTTTTTTTTTTTTTTTTTTTTTTTTTTTTTTTTTTTTTTTTTTTTTTTTTTTTTTTTTTTTTTTTTTTTTTTTTTTTTTTTTTTTTTTTTTTTTTTTTTTTTTTTTTTTTTTTTTTTTTTTTTTTTTTTTTTTTTTTTTTTTTTTTTTTTTTTTTTTTTTTTTTTTTTTTTTTTTTTTTTTTTTTTTTTTTTTTTTTTTTTTTTTTTTTTTTTTTTTTTTTTTTTTTTTTTTTTTTTTTTTTTTTTTTTTTTTTTTTTTTTTTTTTTTTTTTTTTTTTTTTTTTTTTTTTTTTTTTTTTTTTTTTTTTTTTTTTTTTTTTTTTTTTTTTTTTTTTTTTTTTTTTTTTTTTTTTTTTTTTTTTTTTTTTTTTTTTTTTTTTTTTTTTTTTTTTTTTTTTTTTTTTTTTTTTTTTTTTTTTTTTTTTTTTTTTTTTTTTTTTTTTTTTTTTTTTTTTTTTTTTTTTTTTTTTTTTTTTTTTTTTTTTTTTTTTTTTTTTTTTTTTTTTTTTTTTTTTTTTTTTTTTTTTTTTTTTTTTTTTTTTTTTTTTTTTTTTTTTTTTTTTTTTTTTTTTTTTTTTTTTTTTTTTTTTTTTTTTTTTTTTTTTTTTTTTTTTTTTTTTTTTTTTTTTTTTTTTTTTTTTTTTTTTTTTTTTTTTTTTTTTTTTTTTTTTTTTTTTTTTTTTTTTTTTTTTTTTTTTTTTTTTTTTTTTTTTTTTTTTTTTTTTTTTTTTTTTTTTTTTTTTTTTTTTTTTTTTTTTTTTTTTTTTTTTTTTTTTTTTTTTTTTTTTTTTTTTTTTTTTTTTTTTTTTTTTTTTTTTTTTTTTTTTTTTTTTTTTTTTTTTTTTTTTTTTTTTTTTTTTTTTTTTTTTTTTTTTTTTTTTTTTTTTTTTTTTTTTTTTTTTTTTTTTTTTTTTTTTTTTTTTTTTTTTTTTTTTTTTTTTTTTTTTTTTTTTTTTTTTTTTTTTTTTTTTTTTTTTTTTTTTTTTTTTTTTTTTTTTTTTTTTTTTTTTTTTTTTTTTTTTTTTTTTTTTTTTTTTTTTTTTTTTTTTTTTTTTTTTTTTTTTTTTTTTTTTTTTTTTTTTTTTTTTTTTTTTTTTTTTTTTTTTTTTTTTTTTTTTTTTTTTTTTTTTTTTTTTTTTTTTTTTTTTTTTTTTTTTTTTTTTTTTTTTTTTTTTTTTTTTTTTTTTTTTTTTTTTTTTTTTTTTTTTTTTTTTTTTTTTTTTTTTTTTTTTTTTTTTTTTTTTTTTTTTTTTTTTTTTTTTTTTTTTTTTTTTTTTTTTTTTTTTTTTTTTTTTTTTTTTTTTTTTTTTTTTTTTTTTTTTTTTTTTTTTTTTTTTTTTTTTTTTTTTTTTTTTTTTTTTTTTTTTTTTTTTTTTTTTTTTTTTTTTTTTTTTTTTTTTTTTTTTTTTTTTTTTTTTTTTTTTTTTTTTTTTTTTTTTTTTTTTTTTTTTTTTTTTTTTTTTTTTTTTTTTTTTTTTTTTTTTTTTTTTTTTTTTTTTTTTTTTTTTTTTTTTTTTTTTTTTTTTTTTTTTTTTTTTTTTTTTTTTTTTTTTTTTTTTTTTTTTTTTTTTTTTTTTTTTTTTTTTTTTTTTTTTTTTTTTTTTTTTTTTTTTTTTTTTTTTTTTTTTTTTTTTTTTTTTTTTTTTTTTTTTTTTTTTTTTTTTTTTTTTTTTTTTTTTTTTTTTTTTTTTTTTTTTTTTTTTTTTTTTTTTTTTTTTTTTTTTTTTTTTTTTTTTTTTTTTTTTTTTTTTTTTTTTTTTTTTTTTTTTTTTTTTTTTTTTTTTTTTTTTTTTTTTTTTTTTTTTTTTTTTTTTTTTTTTTTTTTTTTTTTTTTTTTTTTTTTTTTTTTTTTTTTTTTTTTTTTTTTTTTTTTTTTTTTTTTTTTTTTTTTTTTTTTTTTTTTTTTTTTTTTTTTTTTTTTTTTTTTTTTTTTTTTTTTTTTTTTTTTTTTTTTTTTTTTTTTTTTTTTTTTTTTTTTTTTTTTTTTTTTTTTTTTTTTTTTTTTTTTTTTTTTTTTTTTTTTTTTTTTTTTTTTTTTTTTTTTTTTTTTTTTTTTTTTTTTTTTTTTTTTTTTTTTTTTTTTTTTTTTTTTTTTTTTTTTTTTTTTTTTTTTTTTTTTTTTTTTTTTTTTTTTTTTTTTTTTTTTTTTTTTTTTTTTTTTTTTTTTTTTTTTTTTTTTTTTTTTTTTTTTTTTTTTTTTTTTTTTTTTTTTTTTTTTTTTTTTTTTTTTTTTTTTTTTTTTTTTTTTTTTTTTTTTTTTTTTTTTTTTTTTTTTTTTTTTTTTTTTTTTTTTTTTTTTTTTTTTTTTTTTTTTTTTTTTTTTTTTTTTTTTTTTTTTTTTTTTTTTTTTTTTTTTTTTTTTTTTTTTTTTTTTTTTTTTTTTTTTTTTTTTTTTTTTTTTTTTTTTTTTTTTTTTTTTTTTTTTTTTTTTTTTTTTTTTTTTTTTTTTTTTTTTTTTTTTTTTTTTTTTTTTTTTTTTTTTTTTTTTTTTTTTTTTTTTTTTTTTTTTTTTTTTTTTTTTTTTTTTTTTTTTTTTTTTTTTTTTTTTTTTTTTTTTTTTTTTTTTTTTTTTTTTTTTTTTTTTTTTTTTTTTTTTTTTTTTTTTTTTTTTTTTTTTTTTTTTTTTTTTTTTTTTTTTTTTTTTTTTTTTTTTTTTTTTTTTTTTTTTTTTTTTTTTTTTTTTTTTTTTTTTTTTTTTATTTTTTTTTTTTTTTTTTTTTTTTTTTTTTTTTTTTTTTTTTTTTTTTTTTTTTTTTTTTTTTTTTTTTTTTTTTTTTTTTTTTTTTTTTTTTTTTTTTTTTTTTTTTTTTTTTTTTTTTTTTTTTTTTTTTTTTTTTTTTTTTTTTTTTTTTTTTTTTTTTTTTTTTTTTTTTTTTTTTTTTTTTTTTTTTTTTTTTTTTTTTTTTTTTTTTTTTTTTTTTTTTTTTTTTTTTTTTTTTTTTTTTTTTTTTTTTTTTTTTTTTTTTTTTTTTTTTTTTTTTTTTTTTTTTTTTTTTTTTTTTTTTTTTTTTTTTTTTTTTTTTTTTTTTTTTTTTTTTTTTTTTTTTTTTTTTTTTTTTTTTTTTTTTTTTTTTTTTTTTTTTTTTTTTTTTTTTTTTTTTTTTTTTTTTTTTTTTTTTTTTTTTTTTTTTTTTTTTTTTTTTTTTTTTTTTTTTTTTTTTTTTTTTTTTTTTTTTTTTTTTTTTTTTTTTTTTTTTTTTTTTTTTTTTTTTTTTTTTTTTTTTTTTTTTTTTTTTTTTTTTTTTTTTTTTTTTTTTTTTTTTTTTTTTTTTTTTTTTTTTTTTTTTTTTTTTTTTTTTTTTTTTTTTTTTTTTTTTTTTTTTTTTTTTTTTTTTTTTTTTTTTTTTTTTTTTTTTTTTTTTTTTTTTTTTTTTTTTTTTTTTTTTTTTTTTTTTTTTTTTTTTTTTTTTTTTTTTTTTTTTTTTTTTTTTTTTTTTTTTTTTTTTTTTTTTTTTTTTTTTTTTTTTTTTTTTTTTTTTTTTTTTTTTTTTTTTTTTTTTTTTTTTTTTTTTTTTTTTTTTTTTTTTTTTTTTTTTTTTTTTTTTTTTTTTTTTTTTTTTTTTTTTTTTTTTTTTTTTTTTTTTTTTTTTTTTTTTTTTTTTTTTTTTTTTTTTTTTTTTTTTTTTTTTTTTTTTTTTTTTTTTTTTTTTTTTTTTTTTTTTTTTTTTTTTTTTTTTTTTTTTTTTTTTTTTTTTTTTTTTTTTTTTTTTTTTTTTTTTTTTTTTTTTTTTTTTTTTTTTTTTTTTTTTTTTTTTTTTTTTTTTTTTTTTTTTTTTTTTTTTTTTTTTTTTTTTTTTTTTTTTTTTTTTTTTTTTTTTTTTTTTTTTTTTTTTTTTTTTTTTTTTTTTTTTTTTTTTTTTTTTTTTTTTTTTTTTTTTTTTTTTTTTTTTTTTTTTTTTTTTTTTTTTTTTTTTTTTTTTTTTTTTTTTTTTTTTTTTTTTTTTTTTTTTTTTTTTTTTTTTTTTTTTTTTTTTTTTTTTTTTTTTTTTTTTTTTTTTTTTTTTTTTTTTTTTTTTTTTTTTTTTTTTTTTTTTTTTTTTTTTTTTTTTTTTTTTTTTTTTTTTTTTTTTTTTTTTTTTTTTTTTTTTTTTTTTTTTTTTTTTTTTTTTTTTTTTTTTTTTTTTTTTTTTTTTTTTTTTTTTTTTTTTTTTTTTTTTTTTTTTTTTTTTTTTTTTTTTTTTTTTTTTTTTTTTTTTTTTTTTTTTTTTTTTTTTTTTTTTTTTTTTTTTTTTTTTTTTTTTTTTTTTTTTTTTTTTTTTTTTTTTTTTTTTTTTTTTTTTTTTTTTTTTTTTTTTTTTTTTTTTTTTTTTTTTTTTTTTTTTTTTTTTTTTTTTTTTTTTTTTTTTTTTTTTTTTTTTTTTTTTTTTTTTTTTTTTTTTTTTTTTTTTTTTTTTTTTTTTTTTTTTTTTTTTTTTTTTTTTTTTTTTTTTTTTTTTTTTTTTTTTTTTTTTTTTTTTTTTTTTTTTTTTTTTTTTTTTTTTTTTTTTTTTTTTTTTTTTTTTTTTTTTTTTTTTTTTTTTTTTTTTTTTTTTTTTTTTTTTTTTTTTTTTTTTTTTTTTTTTTTTTTTTTTTTTTTTTTTTTTTTTTTTTTTTTTTTTTTTTTTTTTTTTTTTTTTTTTTTTTTTTTTTTTTTTTTTTTTTTTTTTTTTTTTTTTTTTTTTTTTTTTTTTTTTTTTTTTTTTTTTTTTTTTTTTTTTTTTTTTTTTTTTTTTTTTTTTTTTTTTTTTTTTTTTTTTTTTTTTTTTTTTTTTTTTTTTTTTTTTTTTTTTTTTTTTTTTTTTTTTTTTTTTTTTTTTTTTTTTTTTTTTTTTTTTTTTTTTTTTTTTTTTTTTTTTTTTTTTTTTTTTTTTTTTTTTTTTTTTTTTTTTTTTTTTTTTTTTTTTTTTTTTTTTTTTTTTTTTTTTTTTTTTTTTTTTTTTTTTTTTTTTTTTTTTTTTTTTTTTTTTTTTTTTTTTTTTTTTTTTTTTTTTTTTTTTTTTTTTTTTTTTTTTTTTTTTTTTTTTTTTTTTTTTTTTTTTTTTTTTTTTTTTTTTTTTTTTTTTTTTTTTTTTTTTTTTTTTTTTTTTTTTTTTTTTTTTTTTTTTTTTTTTTTTTTTTTTTTTTTTTTTTTTTTTTTTTTTTTTTTTTTTTTTTTTTTTTTTTTTTTATTTTTTTTTTTTTTTTTTTTTTTTTTTTTTTTTTTTTTTTTTTTTTTTTTTTTTTTTTTTTTTTTTTTTTTTTTTTTTTTTTTTTTTTTTTTTTTTTTTTTTTTTTTTTTTTTTTTTTTTTTTTTTTTTTTTTTTTTTTTTTTTTTTTTTTTTTTTTTTTTTTTTTTTTTTTTTTTTTTTTTTTTTTTTTTTTTTTTTTTTTTTTTTTTTTTTTTTTTTTTTTTTTTTTTTTTTTTTTTTTTTTTTTTTTTTTTTTTTTTTTTTTTTTTTTTTTTTTTTTTTTTTTTTTTTTTTTTTTTTTTTTTTTTTTTTTTTTTTTTTTTTTTTTTTTTTTTTTTTTTTTTTTTTTTTTTTTTTTTTTTTTTTTTTTTTTTTTTTTTTTTTTTTTTTTTTTTTTTTTTTTTTTTTTTTTTTTTTTTTTTTTTTTTTTTTTTTTTTTTTTTTTTTTTTTTTTTTTGTTTTTTTTTTTTTTTTTTTTTTTTTTTTTTTTTTTTTTTTTTTTTTTTTTTTTTTTTTTTTTTTTTTTTTTTTTTTTTTTTTTTTTTTTTTTTTTTTTTTTTTTTTTTTTTTTTTTTTTTTTTTTTTTTTTTTTTTTTTTTTTTTTTTTTTTTTTTTTTTTTTTTTTTTTTTTTTTTTTTTTTTTTTTTTTTTTTTTTTTTTTTTTTTTTTTTTTTTTTTTTTTTTTTTTTTTTTTTTTTTTTTTTTTTTTTTTTTTTTTTTTTTTTTTTTTTTTTTTTTTTTTTTTTTTTTTTTTTTTTTTTTTTTTTTTTTTTTTTTTTTTTTTTTTTTTTTTTTTTTTTTTTTTTTTTTTTTTTTTTTTTTTTTTTTTTTTTTTTTTTTTTTTTTTTTTTTTTTTTTTTTTTTTTTTTTTTTTTTTTTTTTTTTTTTTTTTTTTTTTTTTTTTTTTTTTTTTTTTTTTTTTTTTTTTTTTTTTTTTTTTTTTTTTTTTTTTTTTTTTTTTTTTTTTTTTTTTTTTTTTTTTTTTTTTTTTTTTTTTTTTTTTTTTTTTTTTTTTTTTTTTTTTTTTTTTTTTTTTTTTTTTTTTTTTTTTTTTTTTTTTTTTTTTTTTTTTTTTTTTTTTTTTTTTTTTTTTTTTTTTTTTTTTTTTTTTTTTTTTTTTTTTTTTTTTTTTTTTTTTTTTTTTTTTTTTTTTTTTTTTTTTTTTTTTTTTTTTTTTTTTTTTTTTTTTTTTTTTTTTTTTTTTTTTTTTTTTTTTTTTTTTTTTTTTTTTTTTTTTTTTTTTTATTTTTTTTTTTTTTTTTTTTTTTTTTTTTTTTTTTTTTTTTTTTTTTTTTTTTTTTTTTTTTTTTTTTTTTTTTTTTTTTTTTTTTTTTTTTTTTTTTTTTTTTTTTTTTTTTTTTTTTTTTTTTTTTTTTTTTTTTTTTTTTTTTTTTTTTTTTTTTTTTTTTTTTTTTTTTTTTTTTTTTTTTTTTTTTTTTTTTTTTTTTTTTTTTTTTTTTTTTTTTTTTTTTTTTTTTTTTTTTTTTTTTTTTTTTTTTTTTTTTTTTTTTTTTTTTTTTTTTTTTTTTTTTTTTTTTTTTTTTTTTTTTTTTTTTTTTTTTTTTTTTTTTTTTTTTTTTTTTTTTTTTTTTTTTTTTTTTTTTTTTTTTTTTTTTTTTTTTTTTTTTTTTTTTTTTTTTTTTTTTTTTTTTTTTTTTTTTTTTTTTTTTTTTTTTTTTTTTTTTTTTTTTTTTTTTTTTTTTTTTTTTTTTTTTTTTTTTTTTTTTTTTTTTTTTTTTTTTTTTTTTTTTTTTTTTTTTTTTTTTTTTTTTTTTTTTTTTTTTTTTTTTTTTTTTTTTTTTTTTTTTTTTTTTTTTTTTTTTTTTTTTTTTTTTTTTTTTTTTTTTTTTTTTTTTTTTTTTTTTTTTTTTTTTTTTTTTTTTTTTTTTTTTTTTTTTTTTTTTTTTTTTTTTTTTTTTTTTTTTTTTTTTTTTTTTTTTTTTTTTTTTTTTTTTTTTTTTTTTTTTTTTTTTTTTTTTTTTTTTTTTTTTTTTTTTTTTTTTTTTTTTTTTTTTTTTTTTTTTTTTTTTTTTTTTTTTTTTTTTTTTTTTTTTTTTTTTTTTTTTTTTTTTTTTTTTTTTTTTTTTTTTTTTTTTTTTTTTTTTTTTTTTTTTTTTTTTTTTTTTTTTTTTTTTTTTTTTTTTTTTTTTTTTTTTTTTTTTTTTTTTTTTTTTTTTTTTTTTTTTTTTTTTTTTTTTTTTTTTTTTTTTTTTTTTTTTTTTTTTTTTTTTTTTTTTTTTTTTTTTTTTTTTTTTTTTTTTTTTTTTTTTTTTTTTTTTTTTTTTTTTTTTTTTTTTTTTTTTTTTTTTTTTTTTTTTTTTTTTTTTTTTTTTTTTTTTTTTTTTTTTTTTTTTTTTTTTTTTTTTTTTTTTTTTTTTTTTTTTTTTTTTTTTTTTTTTTTTTTTTTTTTTTTTTTTTTTTTTTTTTTTTTTTTTTTTTTTTTTTTTTTTTTTTTTTTTTTTTTTTTTTTTTTTTTTTTTTTTTTTTTTTTTTTTTTTTTTTTTTTTTTTTTTTTTTTTTTTTTTTTTTTTTTTTTTTTTTTTTTTTTTTTTTTTTTTTTTTTTTTTTTTTTTTTTTTTTTTTTTTTTTTTTTTTTTTTTTTTTTTTTTTTTTTTTTTTTTTTTTTTTTTTTTTTTTTTTTTTTTTTTTTTTTTTTTTTTTTTTTTTTTTTTTTTTTTTTTTTTTTTTTTTTTTTTTTTTTTTTTTTTTTTTTTTTTTTTTTTTTTTTTTTTTTTTTTTTTTTTTTTTTTTTTTTTTTTTTTTTTTTTTTTTTTTTTTTTTTTTTTTTTTTTTTTTTTTTTTTTTTTTTTTTTTTTTTTTTTTTTTTTTTTTTTTTTTTTTTTTTTTTTTTTTTTTTTTTTTTTTTTTTTTTTTTTTTTTTTTTTTTTTTTTTTTTTTTTTTTTTTTTTTTTTTTTTTTTTTTTTTTTTTTTTTTTTTTTTTTTTTTTTTTTTTTTTTTTTTTTTTTTTTTTTTTTTTTTTTTTTTTTTTTTTTTTTTTTTTTTTTTTTTTTTTTTTTTTTTTTTTTTTTTTTTTTTTTTTTTTTTTTTTTTTTTTTTTTTTTTTTTTTTTTTTTTTTTTTTTTTTTTTTTTTTATTTTTTTTTTTTTTTTTTTTTTTTTTTTTTTTTTTTTTTTTTTTTTTTTTTTTTTTTTTTTTTTTTTTTTTTTTTTTTTTTTTTTTTTTTTTTTTTTTTTTTTTTTTTTTTTTTTTTTTTTTTTTTTTTTTTTTTTTTTTTTTTTTTTTTTTTTTTTTTTTTTTTTTTTTTTTTTTTTTTTATTTTTTTTTTTTTTTTTTTTTTTTTTTTTTTTTTTTTTTTTTTTTTTTTTTTTTTTTTTTTTTTTTTTTTTTTTTTTTTTTTTTTTTTTTTTTTTTTTTTTTTTTTTTTTTTTTTTTTTTTTTTTTTTTTTTTTTTTTTTTTTTTTTTTTTTTTTTTTTTTTTTTTTTTTTTTTTTTTTTTTTTTTTTTTTTTTTTTTTTTTTTTTTTTTTTTTTTTTTTTTTTTTTTTTTTTTTTTTTTTTTTTTTTTTTTTTTTTTTTTTTTTTTTTTTTTTTTTTTTTTTTTTTTTTTTTTTTTTTTTTTTTTTTTTTTTTTTTTTTTTTTTTTTTTTTTTTTTTTTTTTTTTTTTTTTTTTTTTTTTTTTTTTTTTTTTTTTTTTTTTTTTTTTTTTTTTTTTTTTTTTTTTTTTTTTTTTTTTTTTTTTTTTTTTTTTTTTTTTTTTTTTTTTTTTTTTTTTTTTTTTTTTTTTTTTTTTTTTTTTTTTTTTTTTTTTTTTTTTTTTTTTTTTTTTTTTTTTTTTTTTTTTTTTTTTTTTTTTTTTTTTTTTTTTTTTTTTTTTTTTTTTTTTTTTTTTTTTTTTTTTTTTTTTTTTTTTTTTTTTTTTTTTTTTTTTTTTTTTTTTTTTTTTTTTTTTTTTTTTTTTTTTTTTTTTTTTTTTTTTTTTTTTTTTTTTTTTTTTTTTTTTTTTTTTTTTTTTTTTTTTTTTTTTTTTTTTTTTTTTTTTTTTTTTTTTTTTTTTTTTTTTTTTTTTTTTTTTTTTTTTTTTTTTTTTTTTTTTTTTTTTTTTTTTTTTTTTTTTTTTTTTTTTTTTTTTTTTTTTTTTTTTTTTTTTTTTTTTTTTTTTTTTTTTTTTTTTTTTTTTTTTTTTTTTTTTTTTTTTTTTTTTTTTTTTTTTTTTTTTTTTTTTTTTTTTTTTTTTTTTTTTTTTTTTTTTTTTTTTTTTTTTTTTTTTTTTTTTTTTTTTTTTTTTTTTTTTTTTTTTTTTTTTTTTTTTTTTTTTTTTTTTTTTTTTTTTTTTTTTTTTTTTTTTTTTTTTTTTTTTTTTTTTTTTTGTTTTTTTTTTTTTTTTTTTTTTTTTTTTTTTTTTTTTTTTTTTTTTTTTTTTTTTTTTTTTTTTTTTTTTTTTTTTTTTTTTTTTTTTTTTTTTTTTTTTTTTTTTTTTTTTTTTTTTTTTTTTTTTTTTTTTTTTTTTTTTTTTTTTTTTTTTTTTTTTTTTTTTTTTTTTTTTTTTTTTTTTTTTTTTTTTTTTTTTTTTTTTTTTTTTTTTTTTTTTTTTTTTTTTTTTTTTTTTTTTTTTTTTTTTTTTTTTTTTTTTTTTTTTTTTTTTTTTTTTTTTTTTTTTTTTTTTTTTTTTTTTTTTTTTTTTTTTTTTTTTTTTTTTTTTTTTTTTTTTTTTTTTTTTTTTTTTTTTTTTTTTTTTTTTTTTTTTTTTTTTTTTTTTTTTTTTTTTTTTTTTTTTTTTTTTTTTTTTTTTTTTTTTTTTTTTTTTTTTTTTTTTTTTTTTTTTTTTTTTTTTTTTTTTTTTTTTTTTTTTTTTTTTTTTTTTTTTTTTTTTTTTTTTTTTTTTTTTTTTTTTTTTTTTTTTTTTTTTTTTTTTTTTTTTTTTTTTTTTTTTTTTTTTTTTTTTTTTTTTTTTTTATTTTTTTTTTTTTTTTTTTTTTTTTTTTTTTTTTTTTTTTTTTTTTTTTTTTTTTTTTTTTTTTTTTTTTTTTTTTTTTTTTTTTTTTTTTTTTTTTTTTTTTTTTTTTTTTTTTTTTTTTTTTTTTTTTTTTTTTTTTTTTTTTTTTTTTTTTTTTTTTTTTTTTTTTTTTTTTTTTTTTTTTTTTTTTTTTTTTTTTTTTTTTTTTTTTTTTTTTTTTTTTTTTTTTTTTTTTTTTTTTTTTTTTTTTTTTTTTTTTTTTTTTTTTTTTTTTTTTTTTTTTTTTTTTTTTTTTTTTTTTTTTTTTTTTTTTTTTTTTTTTTTTTTTTTTTTTTTTTTTTTTTTTTTTTTTTTTTTTTTTTTGTTTTTTTTTTTTTTTTTTTTTTTTTTTTTTTTTTTTTTTTTTTTTTTTTTTTTTTTTTTTTTTTTTTTTTTTTTTTTTTTTTTTTTTTTTTTTTTTTTTTTTTTTTTTTTTTTTTTTTTTTTTTTTTTTTTTTTTTTTTTTTTTTTTTTTTTTTTTTTTTTTTTTTTTTTTTTTTTTTTTTTTTTTTTTTTTTTTTTTTTTTTTTTTTTTTTTTTTTTTTTTTTTTTTTTTTTTTTTTTTTTTTTTTTTTTTTTTTTTTTTTTTTTTTTTTTTTTTTTTTTTTTTTTTTTTTTTTTTTTTTTTTTTTTTTTTTTTTTTTTTTTTTTTTTTTTTTTTTTTTTTTTTTTTTTTTTTTTTTTTTTTTTTTTTTTTTTTTTTTTTTTTTTTTTTTTTTTTTTTTTTTTTTTTTTTTTTTTTTTTTTTTTTTTTTTTTTTTTTTTTTTTTTTTTTTTTTTTTTTTTTTTTTTTTTTTTTTTTTTTTTTTTTTTTTTTTTTTTTTTTTTTTTTTTTTTTTTTTTTTTTTTTTTTTTTTTTTTATTTTTTTTTTTTTTTTTTTTTTTTTTTTTTTTTTTTTTTTTTTTTTTTTTTTTTTTTTTTTTTTTTTTTTTTTTATTTTTTTTTTTTTTTTTTTTTTTTTTTTTTTTTTTTTTTTTTTTTTTATTTTTTTTTTTTTTTTTTTTTTTTTTTTTTTTTTTTTTTTTTTTTTTTTTTTTTTTTTTTTTTTTTTTTTTTTTTTTTTTTTTTTTTTTTTTTTTTTTTTTTTTTTTTTTTTTTTTTTTTTTTTTTTTTTTTTTTTGTTTTTTTTTTTTTTTTTTTTTTTTTTTTTTTTTTTTATTTTTTTTTTTTTTTTTTTTTTTTTTTTTTTTTTTTTTTTTTTTTTTTTTTTTTTTTTTTTTTTTTTTTTTTTTTTTTTTTTTTTTTTTTTTTTTTTTTTTTTTTTTTTTTTTTTTTTTTTTTTTTTTTTTTTTTTTTTTTTTTTTTTTTTTTTTTTTTTTTTTTTTTTTTTTTT
>CAUOFW020001199.1:0-121767 GCA_963454935.2 Ilex paraguariensis | reverse complement strand
TGGAGGTTCAACACCTTGCCGCCTACAGCACTCTCAGTTGATAGTCAATCAAGTGAGGGGCGAGTTCGAAGCCAAAGGAGCCAAAATGCAAGAATATCTCAACATGGTCAGAAACATGATCACAAAATTTCACTACTTCCAGATAAACCACATCCCCAGAGAGGATAACATGGCTGCCGACGCACTCGCAAAGCTTGCTTCATCCATGAAGCCTCATCAGGGGAACCTGTACTAATTGGTCACCAGTGCGATCCCAGCAGGATGGACATGGAGGCCACTAATGTTGACTGTGTATCCACCGAATCAGACTGGATGACCCCAATCAAGGCATACCTCCAAGATGGTGTGCAGCCAGATGATCCCCTAGAGGCCAGGAAGCTAAGGATAAGGGCCTCCAAGTTTGCCATCTTGCAGGACACTCTATACAAGAGAGGTTATTCCTTACCATGGTTACGATGTCTTTCACCTGAAGAAGCCCACTATGCCCTCCGAGAAATCCACGAAGGGATCTGCGGGAATCACTCTGGAGGGCGTTCCCTAGCCCACAAGGCGCTCAGACAGGGCTACTTCTGGCCTACCATGATGAGGGATGCTCAGGTTTTCTCCAAAAAGTGCGACAAGTGCCAACGCTTTGCCACTGTGCCAAGGCAACCACCCGAGGAGCTAACAACCATTTCAAGCCCATGGCCTTTCTCTAAGTGGGGCATCGATATCCTAGGCCCCTTGCCTCTCAGTAAAGGGCAGTGCAAGTTCGTGGTGGTGGCAGTCGACTACTTCACCAAGTGGTCAGAAGCAGAACCTTTAGCAAAAATCACAGACGCAAAGGTCAAAGATTTTATCTGGAAAAACTTGGTCTGTCGCTTCGGGATTCCCCATGCCATTGTCAGCGACAACGCCAAGCAGTTTGACAACAAGCTGCTGAACTCTTTCTGTTCTGACCTTCAAATAAAACAACCTCACTCCAGCCCGGCGCATCCACAAGCAAATGGACAAGCAGAGGTCATGGTAAGAACCGTGCTACGCAATTTAAAAACAAGGCTCGAAAAAGCAAAGGGCCTTTGGGTAGAGGAACTGCCAGGTGTACTGTGGGCTTATCGAACCACACCAAGAACCCCTACTGGGGAGACTCCCTTTTCCCTCGCCTTCGGAACCGAGGCGGTCATCCCTGTGGAAATAGGGGTACACTCCCTAAGGGTCCAACACCACGATCCCATCACCAACGAGGAAGGACTCCGTAGCAACCTCGACTTGGTGGAGGAAGCAAGGGAGATGGCTGTAGTCCGCAACGCGGAATATAAACGGCGCATGACAAGGTACTACAATTCGAGGGTGAAGCCCCGTTCCTTCCAACCTGGAGATTTGGTCCTCAAAAAAGTAATCCTCGCTACAAAAGATGCACGCGAAGGGAAGCTGGGACCAAATTGGGAAGGGCCCTACCGCGTAACAGAAGTAGTGAGACCAGGCACCTACAAAATCCAAGATTCTGAGGGAAAGTTTTACTCCATCCATGGAATGCAGAGCATTTGAAAAGGTATTACCAATGACACCTTGAGAGCATCAAAGCAGTAGAAATTGGGACTTGATTTGATTTTTAGCGGTGTTACCCAAGATTTCAATGTATTTCTTATTTTTTATTTTTGGGAATTATTGCCCAATATCGCTTTTTATAAGCAATAAATTAATAAAATTTTCTACGCCATTTACTCCAAAAGATTTCTTGTATTTCATTTCAAAGGAGTATCGGTACAAACATAAGGCCAAATACCGCCTTTCAAAAAAAAAAAAATCAAAAGTCCTAAATACTCTAACTGCTCTCATGGTCGTCCCCCACCTCCTCCTCATTGTCGTCAACAGCATCAGATCTCCCCTCATCACTGTCGTCAGTAGGCACGAAAGATGAGAAGTCAATATTGGGGAAAGCGGTAGAAACTTTCCCTCGGAGATCCTCGAAACCATCAATAAAAGCATCTGCAAGACCGTTCTCCAAGTCTTCCTCAGCACGGGAAACTCTCTCCCTAGCAGCCGTCAGCTTTGCCTCTGCAACAGCTGCCTCTCTGAGCATGGCCCTCCCATGGGCCTCTACAAGCTCAGCCTCTCTGAGCGTGCTCCTCTCGCGGACTGCCAAAAGCTCAGCCTCTAGCTTAGTGGCCCTCTCATAGGCTGCAACAAGCTCACCATCCCTGAGCGCGCTCCTCTCGTGGACTGCCAAAAGCTCAGCCTCTAGCTTAGTGGCCCTCTCATGGGCAGCAGCAAGCTCACCATCCCTGAGCGCGTCCCTCTCGCGGGTCGCCAGAAGCTCGGACTCTAAATTAGAAACCTTTCATGTGCTGCCACAAGCTCACCCTCCCGGAGCACGTCCCTCTCACGGGTCACCAAAAGCTCAGAATCAAGCTCGACAATCCTCTCCTGAGCAGTAATAAGCTCCCTCTGCACAAGGCTAAGATCCAGCTTCAATTTGTCTTGATTATAGGCCCTCGAAAGCAAGCAGATGGAGGAAGTCGAAACCTAAAAAAAAAAAAAAAAAGGAGTCAAAAACACAGGAAACGACTGGAGAAAGGGAAATAGCAAACCCTTACCTGAGCCAGACCTTCCAAATACGTGTTGACGATATTATCAGTGCCCGAAGCGCTAAGCTCAGAAACTTCTGGCCCAAACACAAACCTCCCAAGCCTTGCCCGGATAGCTGCTGGTCTCCCCATCATAGCACCAGCCCAAATCGGCACTTGGGTAGAAGTTCCTGAACAAGGAGGAGACAAAGGAGGGGTAGCACAAGGAGAGGATAAAGGTGGAACAGATGTGCCTGGCAAGGAAGACTCTGGAGCAGCAGTTGGAGAAGTTGCTAGTTGAGAAGAAGCCACCGTGGAAGCCACATGGGGAGCATCATCTGTCCTTATCACTTTGGAAGAAGGAGGGCTCCTGCTAGAAAAACGGGACACCACCACCCTCTTATTCGCTGCAAGAAATAGAGAAGGGTTAATAAAAAAAAAAAAAAAAAAAGGAGAGGAAACTAGCTCACCCTTTTTCTTCGAAGAGGAGCTGCCAGATTTCTGAGATGGAGCTACAGCTCTAGTATACTTGGGCAGGAGAACTCCCAAATCTTTGCAAGGGCAAGCTTTGACAGCCTCCAATTTCCACTCCTGGTCCCGGGAAAGCACAGGTATATCTACATAGAAAAAGTGAGCACACATAAAAAAAAAAAAAAAAAAAAAAAAAAAGAAGAAGTGTGCAGCATACCGGGCTTTTTAGCAGCACCCCAATGTGTTGGCACCAAAACTCTGTCGGCTTCTGAAGCCCATTCTCCACCAATAAAGAAGAAACAAGATTTCCAGCCGCCGCAATTAGAGCGCATCCCTGTAAGCACTGTACCACTCCGCGCGGTAAAATAATATCATCCCCTATTTGGTGTAGGGGTTTCGCTCAAATTATATGCTGCATGAAACTCCATAGGGGAAGCATCCTCGTGGTGCACTTTTCTCCATAAGGCAAGAAAACCGAGGAGGACTCTCCAACCGTTGGGTGCTAGTCGCCCCGGGGTCAAGGAGAAGTAATGCAAGACTCGACAAATGGGGGAAGACATGGGAAATCTTAACCCAGCCTCAAGCATCTCCTCGTAAACGACAATATCCCCGGAAGAGTCATCGCAAGCAAACTCGCCCAACTCAGCCCGACGGTACAACACGGTCGGAGGGATGCGATAAGTAAAAACAAGCTTAGAAATATCTTCATCTGAACAGAACAAACTACGAAGGGTGCTCACCTTAGACCCGTCATCATCGGGTCCCACTTTGCTGTTACGTTTCTTCTTCCGGGGCCTTAAGGAGTAGTCCAAATCACCATTGGGAGAGTCTTGAAGAACTTGAATCGGGGAAACTACAACAAGGGCTTGATCATCAATGGCAGCATCCAAAGCTTCCCTACTGCTTGCAATTTCTAGCCCAACGCCTGAAAGTGTGCCTGACTGCTGTTGCTCATCCAAACAAAGTTGCCCAGTAACTTGAAGGGTGCCTGGCCTTTCAATATTACACAAAGAAGAATTTTCGGCGCAAAAATCAGCACCTAAGGCGCCCAACTCAGCACCTCGAATGAGAATCGGATCAGCCCGTGCTCCCAGGCCACTGCCTAGCTCTCCCTGACAAACCTTGGACTGATTTTCAGCGCCCCCCGATGGAAAAATGCTGCTGCCCAGCGTTCCAAAGCTGCCCAGCGCAGCAGATTTGAAGCTGTCCGGGACAGCAGAAGCAGCAGCTAGCTGCTGCCCAGCGCACCTGGGCTGTCCAGGACAGCAAGCCCAGCACCCAGGCAGCTGCCCAGCGCCCCTGGGCTGTCCAAGACAGGAGGAGCAGCCCCTAGGCAGCTGCCCAGGCCCCCACGCGCACAGAACAGCCGCCCAGCTGCGCGCGCCGCGCGCGCGCGCGCACCGCCCAGCTGCGCGCCCGCGCTGCGCAGCCGCGTGCCAGCGCTGCCCAGCCGCGCGCCCAGCGCGCCTTCGCCCCTCCTCGCCTCCTCTTCGCTACCCAGCCTTTCAATTTCAGATCCACAACTTTCTTCAACCTCCACCAATCCCTCTTCAATCGACATTGTTCACTTGAGAAGCTCAACTAGCAAGGAAGAAATCACACTCTTAGAAGGATTCAAGGAGAACACACACTTTGGCTTCAACAAAATGGGTAGGACTTGAGTTCTCAAAATCTTCAAGAGGTGGGTGCTCAACCTTAAAAATAAGTGAAGTGGTAATTTGAAGAAGAAGACTATATTTATAGTCTAGGGTTTTTCAAAAAGAGAAAAAAGCCCAAATAGACTAATATGGGCCCTCTTCAAAATAAAGTAGGCAAATAGAAAATTATGGGCCCTCTTCAAAACAAAGTGGCCAAAAAGAAAGTCATAAGCCATTTTTTCAAAACTAAAAGGCCAAACAAAATATTATAGGCCTTCTTTAAAATAAAATGGAAGAAACCTAAAAAAAAAAAAAAAAAAAAAAAAAAAAAAGAAATCAATGCCTCCTTCTCCAAGTCTCCTTGGACATGGGGCATTGGGGGGGGCAAATGATGGGTTAAGCCCAAGTAGTCCAATTTATATATTAAAGCCCAACCCCGGTTGAGGAGCCCAACCTCATCGTGAACCCACCAAGTCCAAGACAGACTAAGACCGCTAGACTTCTTGCTTAGCACGTCACCAAGAGGAGAGCACGGGAAGTTTATCTACACCGCCTTAGGGAGCCCAAGGCCGGTTGGACTTCTTGCTTAGCACGTCACCAAGAGGAGAGCACGGTTGGACTTCTTGCTTAGCACGTCACCAAGAGGAGAGCACGGTTGGACTTCTTGCTTAGCACGTCACCAAGAGGAGAACACAGGAAGTTTATCTACACCGCCTTAGGGAGCCCAAGGCCGGTTGGACTTCTTGCTTAGCACGTCACCAAGAGGAGAGCACGGTTGGACTTCTTGCTTAGCACGTCACCAAGAGGAGAACACGGGAAGTTTATCTACACCGCCTTAGGGAGCCCAAGCACGGTTGGACTTCTTGCTTAGCACGTCACCAAGAAGAGAGCACAAGAAGCTTATCAACGGTCCAATCTTTGACCACGTTTCCTTCAAGAGTTCCCCAAACTCTTCCTTCCGTTGAGAATAAGTCGTGATCTCCACCGAAGATAATCTTTAAGCTGCGATAAAGAAGCCTTGAGGATATGTTATGATCTCCACAAGAATGATCTCTTATCTACTATAAAATGGCTCTAATCTGAGAGAGAAAGGGACACACATGCTCCATCAGAGACTTACAGAAGACGAACCAACTACCGGAGATTATTATTCTCCATTCCCCCTCAAAAAGCTTGTATCTCCATTCTCCATACCTTTGAATCAATAAAATACCCGGCGACTGAAGCCATTGAAGAGTGGACGTAGGTCGAATTGACTGAACCACTATAAATTGTGTCTTCTTTAATTCTTTCGTTGATTTCATTGCATTTATTATCTATACTTGACAGGTGGTGTGCAAAATCATTTTTGTGCATCATCATCTGCTATTGAGTCTTTTGTTAAAAATATATATAATTTTTTATAAGTGATGTGCACTACCGAGCTGGACAACTATTCCAAAAATTTCTTGTAAGCAAGGGTCCTCTTAACTTGGATTAGACAAATAACATTTACGCTTATAAAAAATGAGTAATGCTTGATTGATTAAAAAAAGAATATAAAATAAGAATTAAATGATGTGATATTATCATAATAATTTTTTTTTAAATTTAAATGTATAAAAATGGGACTAACAACATTATATTAAGAACATCTCCAATAACCTCTCTATTTCCACTCAACTCTCTATTTTAAAAAATCAATCATAACAAATTTATCTCAATTTTAATTTAACTCTCTATAATTGAAAAGTCAAATTCAATTTCTATTTATAATTAATGTATAAAAAGATGGCACATACATATTTTATTTATCATTTTGACTATTAAACTATTTTGATATTAAAATAAAGAATACTATTAGCGTTGTTAAAAATATTTATTTCTATTTTAACCTTTTTTTCATCAAAGATGTTGTGCATTACTCATCGAGAATTGATTCGGTGACTGACACATGCACTCCGTCTCACCCATAGAAATTTAAGGAATGACTCAGAGAGTCCCAAAACGCCACTCTGACTAAGCACAACCACAGCCCCTTCAAATTCCTCCCGATAAGCTTCACATCGAGAGACGTTTCGTCAGCCTAATCTTTTTTTTTTTCCCGGTAATTATCATCCTAGTCTTTGTTTCCAACGCTACTTCGCAATTCACAGTACCGTTTATTGATCGATCTGTCCGATTAAGCCTTTTGTCCGTGAGTCCGAACAAACTAGCGAGTTCAAGACATATGGCTTCAGCTGATGAAACCATGAGCATACACTCTTCTAGTATGATGGATGATGATCAGTACGAGGACACGGATGATGGTTATGATGATGATGATCATCGACCTCACAGCCTGTCCAGGCTATCCATATGTACAAGCAACTCCACCTACGGCCATGATGACGATGACCATGAGGAGGAGGAGGAGGATGGCATCAGGATGTTCATGTCAGGGTTATCGATTCAGAGCTTCGATTTGGATGCAGATGAAGAATTCTCGGAACAAAAAGATAGTAAAGACGTAATAATCGAGGGTTTGTCTTCGGATTCGGAAGACAACGAGTCAGTGGGATGTTACTCGATGCCGGCAACACCTTCACAAGTGCGGAAGCATCGAAGCAGTACTACTTGTGTATCCCGACAGAATCTCATAGGGGTAAAAGAGTACGTCAGCGAGAATGAAGCTCAAAGGCTGATGACGAGGAAGAGCACTAGCAGTAGCAGGAAGGGGAGAAGGAAAAGAAGACTCGCCGGAGGCAGATGGCTAGAGAGAGCAAGATCTTCGTATTACGATGATAAGAATAACAAAGATGATGAGGAAGTATCAGTTTTTGGTGGTGGTGGTGGTTGGAATTGGACTAATAGTTTTAGCGGGGAGAGTGAGAGTGGAGGTGGAGGAGGAGGAGGAGGAGGAGGAGGAGGGGTGATGGTGATAACGAGGCCAAAGGGAGGGAAGAGGTCGCTGTGTATGGACATGGAGGAGGTGAAGGCGTGCCGAGATCTTGGGTTCGAGTTGGAGTTGGAGCCCATGACCATACCCATACCCGTGCCCAGCCGCCTCTCCCTTTCAGCTTCTTCCACTCTTGACACCGCCAGCAGTGGTGGCACTTCTCCAATCGCCAATTGGCGCATCTCTAGCCCTGGTATTTTTTATATGTAATTCTTTGCAACTCTTTGATTACTTCTCACTCTCTGCTCTCATGAGGCTCTGTTCAAACTTCCAACTAATTAGTACGGACCTTCCCCCCCCCCCCCCAAAAAAAAAAAAAAAACTGTCCATACTGAAAAATTGCTTCTACTTCACTATATTTAGATTCATCCTCTTCTTTCAATGCTTAACTGCTAATCCTTTTGCCTCTCTTGTTAAAATTAGGTGATGATCCGCGAGATGTGAAAGCTCGGCTCAAGGTTTGGGCACAGGCTGTGGCACTAGCATCATCTACCTCTCGACACGGCTGCTAGTATTCACCCTCATTTCTTTCTTTTACTTTTTTTTTTGTTTCCTTTTCCCTTTTGTGTGATGAGTGCACTGGTTTTTCTTCGTTCTCATTCCTGTAGAGTATAGTTTCCTGAAGATTCTTCCCCCGGGGGGAGGAGGAGGAAGGATGGGGAATTGCTTTTAGTTTTAGGTTCCCTTTCTTACCTTTTCTTTTTTTTATCTTTTTTTTTTTCATGGGTGAAATTTTACACGTGCTGTGAATATGTTTAAAGGGTGGATTGAAACAGTTGATTTCAGATTAAGCGACTGATTTTTGTACATTATACAAACACTTCCGAAAGTAACCTTGCCTTGGTAAATACTAGTTTGTTATTTCTTCGGCGTAGATGTTCCCAATACTCTCCAAATCGTGAATAGATAGATACACATGCTCTTCTCCTCCCAGCATTATTACCAGCGTTGACAATAATAACTAGAACCCTCACATTATACTCCCTCGTTATTAAATATCTGTCATTTAAGATTTTTGTTCAAGAATTAAAGAAACTATTAAATAGATATAATATAAGTAAAAAATAATTACACAAGACTAAAATACCCTTATTCAATATGTATTGGAAATGAAAAGAATATAAAAGACACTTAGCCTCCACCTAATTTAATACATTACAAAGTTAAGGGTAAATTTAGAAAAAAAAATATTAATTATACTTTGGTTTCATAAAATGACAGATATTATGGAACAAAATAAATTATGTAAAATGACAGATATTTAAGAACGGAGGGAGTAGCATTTATGAATCAATTGTCTATTTTAGATAAATCGCCTTGCCACACCTTACAAAATTCTTACATAACCTTATACATGAGACATAACATTCTTAAAATCACATTGAACTCTCCTTTCTTAGACATGACCTTGTAGTGGACCCAATTTTATTTTCTGTACCCGAAAAGAACACATTTGTGGGGTGTGAGCTAAATATGTACTCAGTTATGTATACTAGCCACTCATCCAATAAAATTTATCAGACTGTTTCTACGTATCATTGTTACTCATCCAAAAATCAACATAGGGCCACAGCTTAAGACCTCCCTTACTTCGGTATATAGAGTCACAGTCCAAAACCTCCCCTCCTTCAAATTCTATGCACATACACGTAGGGTCACAACTTATAACCTCTCCTAATTTTATACATAGGGTCACAGTTAAAAGCCTATTACTGTTGGAACGGAAGTCTCAAGAACCATTGACATCACATATGTATCAAATATAAAAAAAAATTCATTAAAATTCTACAAAGCGAAGTTAGAGTTTTCCTACGAGATCGCTTTGGATTGATTTTGTCTCAACATGAACGTAAAATTTAAAAGACACATGCACAAAACAGCTCGATGAACCTCAAGATTTTCTATCGCATATTCCCAACCGCCAAAATTTGGATGCAGTGTAGGCTGCAAAGACTCTCGGGCCATGTTTGGTTAACTTTTCGGAAACTGTTTTTTGTTCTCAAAATTTCAAAAACATCAAAAATCTGTTTTTTTAGCATTTTTGTTATCAAAATTTTGAGAAAAAAAATGAGATTTGAGTAAAAGAAACAGAAAACAAGTCTACCTTGTTTTCAGAGTTTTTTCTTTGAAAATTTTGAAAACAAGGATAACAATTTTGGACTTTAATGAGATCTGCCCTTCGAGTCTCCTTAACAGCAAGTTTCTTCATTCTTTTTTTTTTTTTTTAACTTCTTCCTCTCTCTCATAATATATAATATATAGTATAATATATTATATAATATACGGATATTATAATATAATATATAATATACATATATATTATATATAATATATTATTATAAAAAAATATATTATATTTATAATATATAATATTTATATATTACATATAATATTATTAATTATTATATTATATTATATTATAATATATATTAAATTTTAAAGTTAGGTTTATTGAATTCTTTTAATGAAATTATCGATCTAAAAATAACTTTCTTATATTTTTTTTATTAATGTTTGAATTACTATTCAAACATATATTTAGGATGTCTAAACAAGTTTTACTATTTTCTGTATTGTAAAATTGTTTTTGAAATCATTTAACCAAACAAGGTTTTTATCTCAAAAAATATCAAAATCATTTTCTTAAAATTCTTCTCAAAAACTGTTTTCGAATACTATTTTTTGAAACGCAAATCAAACAGGCCCTCGAATTTCTACTCTCCTTTAGAGCCTCCCTTAAAACGTGAGCAATAAAAGTGATACTGATTTAGAGAGCTTAGACACCTATATAGGCCACGACAGAAACCCTAAGGAGAAATATGGGTCAGGTTTCCAATGGGCCTAAGATTCTTATGTTCAACGTAGAACAAACATTCTGTAGTCCACTAATAATAAGTTAGTCCACTAAAAATTTATTATTGATTTCCTGAGTCTTATCTCAAAATTATATTTCGAACTCCTTATTATTATATGCTTAATAATTTCTGCACGTTTAAGATTACAGATGTCCATCAATTAAATAAATTATTGATAATTATATTTAATTGAGTTATTTTATTCCTTGAGACCTTACCACTCAACTTATTTGTCATGTCAAATAATTAAATTCACTTACAAGGCTTGACATGGACAACACTTATGAATTTTCTTAAAAGGACATCATCAACCCATTTAAATATCAGGACATGGTTTCCTTTAATAACTAATTTTTACCATACAAATAATACCGTCTCTCAATTTATCGAGGTTATTGACTCAATATGAATCTCACTCTTTAATGAATTAAAGTGGCAATCATTATATGCACGTGGCGATTAAATATCTCGTGATTAGAAGTATAAGCAATCATAATAATCATGAGGTATTTATTATCTCATTCAATCAGTAAAAGATAATAACCTCAACATGTGTCTGTTCAATACACAAAGTGTACTAGTGCAATAATCAGAGACATCAAATAGTATCCTATAGTCAAGACAGACTATGCCAGAATATTGCATCACAATCATACTAATGATGTGAATCTATATTAATATTATACAAGGATTCGACAATTTGGTCTTCTGTGCATAAATCAAATTCTACAAACTAGATTATCTACAATATAAAATATAAGACACACATGCATACCATATATCAAATATAATGCAAATATTTTGCCCACATAAATTCTCAATAAAATGAAAAAAACAAACACCTATTGATTAATAAAACGAATTTCACTACAAAAAATAAATTTTTAGTATATACCTCTATCAAATACAACTTCTTGCATAATTGGTTTCCCACATGCATCCTCCTTATTTATATCTCGCTCCAAGGTGAGCGGTGGCCTTATGCGAAAACTTATCATACCTTTCACATGCACAATAAAATATACATGATTCATAATAACTTATAAAATATGTCATTCAATAAATCATTCTTTTATGTATACGTAACTTATAATAAAAGATATAGTATCAAAAAACTGCCACCCAGTAGAATGTACCAACACCTGAATTCGACGAACGCAACGATGATAGCTACGAAATGTATTGAGCCTATGTCCTTCCCAATCTAAGGGACATATATCACCTGTACCCTAACTCAAACTACCAATCACTTGACTCACTTCTGACCTACAACATAAATCACTCAATGTCATGAGTATCATTCATAATTGTATGTAATTCATTTATTAAAAATTGATTATACAAAGAACTGACAAGCCTCCCCTGAAATACTTAATCCAATTGTGTTTGGTCAAGCTGTTCTCACCACACACATTGAATTTCATCACGAAACCAATTCTGTTAGAAAGTAGACTTCTCTAGCTTCATATCCAACGGTCATGATCTAAAAATACGTCCCACAACTATTTTATTTATTTATTTTTCTATAGGATACCATAGCAGTCCAATTTTAGAATGATAAACTGTATTTTTTGGTACATATCCAGGTTCCCTGCCATATACCAACGCGAAGCCCTCTGAGTCTAGTTTTTAGTACTGGAAACGATGCATCATTTCAAGTTTCCTAAAAAAAATTATGCTCGTTTTTGTATAGTGTCCAGCTCGTTTTTGTATAGAGTGTTAAAGTTATCACGTATAACTCTAACTCTGAATTGTACAATATAATTTTCATTGATCCAAATAAAACCAATCCATTTTATACCACATCCAAATCATAATCTATTAAACTTCATTAAATCCGAATCTAAATCATTCAGTAGCAAATCTATTAAATATCCAACTGATTTCTAACTTTTGTAACGATTTATAACAATTTCTTTATCCAAAGAATTATCAACTGAAAAATACTAAACTAACATCATTCAGAAGAATTTAAACCATTAGATGTGAAATACAAGCTTTCACAAACAACATACTGAAATTTGATAACGATCAAAGTTAGTTTCACTGTTAGATTTGAGTTGGAAAACTTTTCTTCTCCATTGTTTTTCTTTCTTCTACCACCTATTTTTTTTCTTTTGTTTTTTCTTCATCGGTCAAACACACTCTTATCCTTCCCTTCTTTCCTTATCACTAAGCAAAACTACACTTCTTTCCCCATTTATCCCAATGAATTAAATTGGAGCTCAAATCTTTGTACAATATTTCTTTTTATTCTCAAATTTTTTTATAAATATAAATTTGAGTCTTACAATCCCACACTAATTAACGCTACCCATTTTCACCGGAGAGTCTCGACAGACATATGGCTGCTGTTTATGCCCAGCAGTCTCAACAATCTCATCACTACTGTCTACGCCCGGTATTTTCAACTATTATATCGTTACTGTTTATGCTTAGTAATCTCGGCAAATATAATCACAGAAAATCACATAATCCTACAATCCATAACTCAAACTCATAACCAATCATCGATTCACAACACTAAATTCACTAAATCACATAAATATAGCAAATAATTATTCATACACATTTTCAATCAATATAAATCAATACACTTACGTTGGGTTAAATTTAAACCCAAATTTTGTCCCTTTATAAAGTCTTAAGTGAATCTGACGTTGACGTCATAATCTCCGCACCTAATATACATTGCCACAAATCATATAAATATCATTTATAACACAACATTACACTACACATGCATATATGATTATTCGAGCTTAAGCCGATATCTTCTCGATACACCCTTCCATTTATGTAATGTACTTAAAATCTTAGATTTACTGACGTGTTTGTAGGTAAATAAAATTAACTAAAATTGATTTGAATCCATTAAAGTGTTTAAAAAAGATTTGAGGTTGAGTGGTTAACAGACTAGAGGCACTACGACAAAAATAGTGAAAATTCATGTTCCTACCGACAGTACATTTTACAGAATGTCATCCTACCGGTAGAAGGCTGACAGAAACTCTTCTTCATTTCTGCTCTTTTCTTCAACCTACGACTCTCAAACTTAACACCTTCAAACCCTCACACATCCATTACAAACATTTATTCACATAAAACCCATACTAACAACAGACCCAATATCAAAATTCATAAACCAAATCGAAATCGAAGCCGAACCATCCCTCACAACTGAAATTCACAACACAAAACCCAACCCTTTTCCAATGCCTTTAAACAACCAGATACAAAGAATTATTAACAGAATTTCTTATCTAAAGGAGCTACTATCTTACAATTCTTTAACAAAGTTTGTTTTGAATCAAATAAGCCAAGAAAATTTGTTCGTTCCACGTCGATTTCGAACCGAAAGACTGAAGCTTCTTCGCCGGGTTATTTTTTCCTCCTAATCCAACACCTCTTTCTCTTTTCACTCTCATTCTATATCTCTGTCTCTCCCTCTTTCTGAAACCCAATGTGTGTGTTTAACGTACATATATATGTACATGTTCGAGTGTCCTCCCTGACTCACCTTTTTTTTTTTTAACCTATTTATACTTAGGTTCCCCATAATTTTTCCTGATCCACCATTTAATTTACAACCACATACCAATTACACCCCTAAACTTTTTTCCTTATTTACAATTTAACATTCAAACACAATCTTTGTTACAAGATTCAACCCCTAAAGTTAGTAAATTCAAAATATTACCCTAAATTCCTTAGTTCTAGTAACTGTAATTTAATCCCCATAATTATTATCACAAATTACGTCATAAGCCCTAACATTATATGTATGAGTCTCACACGTAAAAAATTTCTTGCTCATCACATCTCTCCTTCGTATGTTTCGGCTACCAATCAATTGGCCGATATATTCTCTAAAGCTGTTGGGTGCGACACTTTCCGATATTTTATTCGCAAGTTGGGCATTATGGATCTTTATGCACCAACTTGAAGGGGAGTATTATGCGGCATATATGGGATCCATCCAAGGTATGTGGGATCAATCAGAGCAATGACAGATGGACAAAAAGCTCACATGGATTGATCCTTCCTTAAGTGGATTGATCCCTTGTTGGATGGAAGAGGAGATAGAAAGTTCACATGGATTGATCCTTCCTATAATGGATCAGTTGGCTGGAAATATGGATTGATCCCCTCCTTTATTTGATCGATCTTATGCACATATCCGCACACCCAGACTCTTGATTCTCTATTTACTGTATATATTTGTTTCCTATTTAGAAGCTATATTATAGGACTACTAGTAATTTGCTTAACAATAGGATAGACGTTTAGAGTCCTAGTTTATCTCTTTCACTTGGGCAAGGTATATATTTTTTCGACCCCTAAAATATGCACTCTATATCAATTTGGTCCCAATTATTTACCCATACACTTTTTAAAAAAAAAATTAAACATGCATCCTTCTTCTCTCTCCCACCGATCCTGTACAAGACAAATTCAATATGCAGCCACCACCACAAACACAGACTCAGCCAACACAAAAAAACCCATACACTTTTTTTTTTCAACTTATCACAAGCATACACTCAATACCCCAAAATTCAATTGACTAGATTCATTATTTTTTGGGAGGGGGCAGGGGAGGAGAGAGGAAAATTTGAACCATTGATACAAAGCCTCTATAAGATAATGAGTACCATTGGATCAAAGATCTGTTGGTACCAAATTCATTTATTACTACCACCATCAAATAAAATATTCAAAACATCTCATCAAATATGGGAGTCAATGCTTGCAATCAGACTGATTATCATACTTGAAAGTTTAAATTTCTTAGCCGGTGTGAGTAGTTCAGACATGGCTATGGCGGGAGGGTTGAAATGGTTCTGATTATGGATCTATGGATGTGTGACGGGTGTATAAAGGAGAAGGGATGACGGCGCTGCGCGTCACTAGTGTTGTGCATCGCTATTGCGTTGTAGGCGGTGGTGGTTGTATAGTAAGTAGGTGGAGGACAAGGGCTGGGTTCACAGGGGTGGTGGGGTTTCTTTGAGACATGCTATAAACGAATGGTTTACAAGTGTTTTTTAACATAAACCCACTAATAACAAATTCGAACCAATTAAAATTGAAAACAAACCAACCTTTATAAGACTTAGGTGTGTAGGAGTAGAAGGGGTGTGTGTGTTATATTTCAGAATTTGTGCTAGGAAGGTGGTGATGAAAAGATAAAGAGACGAAGAAAGCAAGACGAGAGAGAAGAAAAGAAAAAAAATTGAAAGATGGAGTTGAGAGAGCAAGAATCCTATCGCCTATAAACCTAACTGCATTAACATCATCAAGAACTAGAAGTCTCCATAGGCTGGGCCAACCCAGTGAATTATTGTCACGCCACATCCCAAGAGACCTCTTGGATTCTTAGATATGGAAACGTAACTCAACACGTAACAATTGCATCTGTAATGCATTACTGTTTTTAAAAATAATAATTTCACCTAATAACACCATAAAAAAGATAAATTATATAACAAAATACACAAGGGTCCCTTGTACCAAAAAGATTAGGGATTTCATTCCTTTATAACAACGGGAAAAACAAACACTTCTATACAATATGTACATAAACTAGCTTTCTTAATTTTTCTCCATCTTTAACATGCTAATGCAATAGTGGACCTCACTCTAGATTTAGACATCTTGAAACCAGTAATTTTCTTGAGTATATTGATCATCATAATCAAAAGAAATTTAATAAAAATATGGATCAAATGTAATTCCACTAAAAAGATAATCATAACCCGTAAATCACCACCAAAGTAAACTTAACTCACTTTAAAACTTAAATCAACATCATATATCAAAATACTAAATATCCACATAATTAACAAATCAAACAACAACATTGAAGTAATGTCAAGTTATTTACAACATTTACGAAATGTCTAGCTATCTTACATCAATTGCACAATGTTAAAATTAACAAGTAAGTCATATCAAACTATCAACAATTCGACACAACAAATAATATTCAAATCACGAACTTTTGATAAAAGAACATTTGATCCATAATTTAAGCAACTCAACCCAAAACAATTTAGCGAAATTGATTTTTCACTTACAAAAAAATAAAATTGATATATCATATATTTCTATTTTTATTTGTCTTGAAATAGTACACTCTCACCTTAACCACCGATAAATATCTTGATTAACCATCAAAAGTGCTATTTTATTATATTAATAATTGTTTAATTGCATATTATTTGTGATTAAATGTGTTAAATTTCTTTATTTTCTGGTTTGATACCTTTTCTAGTTGTTTGATTTATTTTGTAGGTAAATTTAAAATAATAATAGATAAGACAAGTGAAGCAATCACTAGAGGAAGAATCAAAATTGATAAGGATTGAAGAATCAAGATTGAGATAGGTAGATTTGAAGATATATCAGTAATTTTAATCCTTATAAGAGTCTAAGTTAGAAGAAAACTCATTTAAAGTTGGATAATGAAAGTATCCAAAAAGATAAGGATTTGACACGTTTTCAGTATTTTGGTCATAACTTTTGACTTCGATATCCGATTAACTTGATTTTTGCGGGGTTGAAAAGAGGACTCCAAGGTTTACAAAAGTGTATTTCACAAAATTTTCGTTAACCAGCCTCTAAATATGCGAAATTCAAGCTTGAAATCTGAACAGATTTTGTACCTACGCCCCAAAGATTTTATGCATAGAATTTAACCTTAAAAGACTTCTTTTTGGAAAGGAATTCCTCCCAAACCAACCTTATATCTTCTACCTATACCTAGGATTTATATTACTATAAATAAAGGCTCTCATATATCGAGAGAGGATGATTTGGATGATTATTATTATTTTCCCATTCTTTCTTTTCTAGTTTTTGTTCTAAGTTTTATGGTTTGCTAGAAGCCCAACTAAAGTTAGGGGAGATATTTTTAATGAAGTACGGTATTTATTATTGATTCAATGTTCTTTTTAATGCATGACTTATTCTTTTAATTTAATTCTTATCTTTTAGTAAAGTTTTTGCTCTGTATAATTTTTTGATTCGTTGTGCCACGTACATCGAATGCTTGAGATTCTCTGTGAGTCAAATAACTGGTTATTCCATGCTTGAATTAATTAATTAAAATTTCTCATAAGATAGTTGATTTATTATTTGTAATAAAATAAGATTTACATGTTAGAAAACTTGATTTATCGTAGACTCCGGGCACAGTGCATGCTTGTGATCTATAAGTAAATTCTTATATTTATTCAGATAATTCATTAATTATAACTTTTAATGTTTTCATATTATCACCGTTAAATATTTCGATTGGGATTACTTTTCAGTTGATTCTCAATTGAGTTCGAAAACTGAATCATTAATAATTACTGTGCGAATTTTAAAGGGTATCCCCGATTCTTTAGTATTTTCAATTATTGTTTTAAAACCAAATTTTACAATATCTACAACAATTTTTTCAAAACAATTTTCTATTATTTTTTTTTTGTGTTTTAAGTTTTTCCCAATTTTCTGTGGTTCGACTTTGGATTCTCGAGAAATTTATTATTTCGCACAACCTGTACTTGGGTGATCAATTCTAAAGTTGTAACATAACCCTTCCTTGATTTACGGTCGATCCCTAGGTGTAACTGAGATAGTAACATCCTATCCTAACAATTAGCATATGTGCAAATGTAATTGAGCATCGATTCTAAAATTACTCAATTGATCCAAATGAATACATATGAATATACTTCATGGTATTTCGTATGTATTATAACTTAATCTTTCCAAATGTTCGATTGGTAGTTAAAATGGTTGATCAATTGATGTTGTTATCCTAACTGACGACTATGCGAAGTCACCATAGGTAAATAGTTATCGATAACTTCATTTACTTGGTACCTTTATTTCATATTATGTTTAATATAATTTAATTGAGTCTCTTTAGCCCATTTCCAATCCTTCCCTTAGCCTAATCATTCCGTCGAATGCTTAACATGAGTCAAAGTGTTTTATAAACCCATCACGTGAAATTAATTAAAATAGGCTTATATCCTCACTAAATTAGCAAGAAATTAAATTAATTATAAAGTAGGCTTCCTAAGTTTTGCAATCATTGGTCATAAGCTAAAATCGGAGTTCTATATGAAGAGTAATGTTCATTTGTTTATAAAGGTACTAAGCTGATTTTTTCTCATCAGTCGCAACATTTCAGTTAACTTCAAATAGAAGTTAGTTTTCACACAAATAAAATTAGATTATGTACCATATATGGTTAGAAAAATCTATGAGTCATTGTTCTAACAAAAAATGATGCACGAATCCAAATTTTTTAGAGAGAGTTATCGTCATTTTCTCATTGACTACCCAAACTGTTTGTCGAAATTGAGATTGACCACCAACTTCTTTCATACAAGAATTAAACTTTAGCCTTAAATTAAATGGTTCTTGCTCTTTATCCAACTAATAAGTAACTACACCATTCATAACATCTTATTTGATGCCATCTTTCATAACCACAATCAAATTTCAAAGTTAATTTAGATGTTTGGATACATGAGAATAACTTCTACATATAACAAATGAACAAAACTAAAAGATTCTTACCAATTAAAAAATTATCTAACGTGGTAGGTGAGTCTACTCCTTTGCCTTTCTTACTTTCTTCTTTCTCTTCCCCTCCCCAGCTGAAACCAAGAGGCAATTTAAGGCTTAGAATGACAACATTGTCACTAAATGCGGTCTTTTTTTTATTTTTAATATTAATTTAAAAAAAAATTAATTAATTTTAAAAAAAATTAATTAATTTTAAAAAAAATTAATTAATTTTTAATTTGTTATATGAGAGAGACAGAAGAAGGACATACTAGTCAAGTCGAGAAAAATGTTTTAATTTTAATTTTTGTTTTTTACTACACAAAGAGAGTTTAATTTCAATTATTTGTTTGTTTGTGTTTTTTACTTATTTTTACACAGAGATAGAGTGGGTAGGGGTATATATGTGTTCACTTTTGAGTATTTTTATTTTTTCAACTTATGATTTTTAGGTTTCTAATGTTATGGATTGGATCATGGACCTATATTATTACAATAAATTTTTTATTATATTTAATTTTTTGGGGCTTTTTTTTGAAGGTTTAAAATTTAATGGATTTAAATTTTTTCTAAATTAGTAATATACGTAAAATAATGGGTCTTTTGGAGGTTGGTCCTTTTTTGTAGACCTACTTGGATTTAAGTCCACTCAAAAAATATATTTGGGAACAAGTCCATTTTGATCTTCATTGTTTAAAATACCCTCAATAGTTATATTTAATTAAAACTTGTTTGAAAAAACTAACAACTTCTAAATTGAGAATTATATTACTATAACAACTCCAAACACGAGAATTGTGTTAGCATTAAAATTATTTTTCTATCTCTCTCTCTCCTCTCTCTCTCTCTCTATATATAACATTAAACAGTAACATACTTAACAAAAAAATAGTAACATGAAATAGTAACATGATCAATAAAAAATTTAATCATTGCAATGATTAAATTTTTTATTGAGCATATTACTGTTTAATGTTACTATATATAGATGATATTCTCATCTTCTCCAGGTCAATAGAAGAACATTGGAAACACCTGTATGCTTTCTTTGAACTAGTAAGACAAAATGATTTAGTCATTTCAGCTCCTAAAATTAAGTTATTCCAAACCTCAGTAAGGTTTTTAGGATACAACATTCAGGAGTCTACCATAGTTCCCATCAGTAGAGCCATCCAATTTGCAGATAAGTTCCCTGATGAAATATTAGATAAAAATCAGCTTCAAAGGTTTTTAGATTCCCTAAATTATGTTTCTGACTTCTATCAGGATCTTAGGAAAACCATCAAACCTCTGTATGATAGGCTCAAAGGAAATCCTTCTCCTTGGACCTTTGTCCATACTTCTATTGTTCAACAGGTCAAGAAGTTCATTAAAACTCTTCCCTGTCTTGGAATTTCGTCTGTTGACTCCTTCAAGATCATTCAGACTGATGCCTCAGAAATTGGCTATGGTGGTATCCTCCTTCAGAGAAAATCTCCTCATTCTCCTGAACAAATTGTTCGATTCCATTCTGGAATTTGGAATAAAACCCAAACCAATTACTCTACTATTAAAAAAGAGATTTTATCTATTGTCCTGTGTATCTCAAAATTCAGGATGATATATTAAATCAGAAATTCCTGATACGGGTTGATTGTAAATCCGCGAAGGATGTTTTAACAAAAGATGTTAAAAATATTGCTACTAAGCAAATTTTTGCAAGATGACAATCTATTTTAAATATTTTCGATTTTGATATAGAATATATTAAAGGAGAAAATAATTATATCCCTGATTTCCTAACCCGTGAATTTTTGCAGGAACCTCATGGCAACTAGGAAACCCAGTTTATCTGGAACCTCCTCCAAAAATCAGGGGGGGAAAAAGGATAAACAAGTCTTACCAAAACCTGAACCTGACTTGCCAATAGTCTTGTCAAACAGGTATCTGTCATTAGGAAACCCTAACCCAATGAGGCCAGTAGCCCCATCACCAGGGCCAGTAGCCCAATCGTCCTTAGTCATACGGCCAGTAGCCATTTCAACTACTGTAAACCCATTGACTTTTACCCAAATGACCCAAAGACCACCTACCAGTACATTAACCAACCCATACACATCATCCCAATCTTTTGTAGCCCATAAAAGCCCAAGAGTTGATTATATCAAGGTTTTTACCCAGAATGTATTAGCCATTGAATTTACTCATTCCCAGTACAAGGATCCAAGAGATCTAGTGAAAGCCTACCTCCCTAAAGGTTGGAATTTCATTCCTGTTGATCTTGAGAAACCACATAGTTTCTACCAAGATATTCTCTTTTTCACAAAATCCATTCTTACCAGGCCCATACCAGATAATAATGACCCATCCAAAACCCTTTATCATGCATTAACTATATGCAACATTATTTCTGTTGAGGAATGGGGTTCTCATCCATCTTTACTCCGAGATCTTCCATTTCACACCAGACAATTTAATTACTATGACTACATTGAGTCATGGTCTAAAGTATTACTCTACCAGAATGAGGATTTGACCCATTCCTGGTTCTTATCTTTCCATAAAGATTTCAAGAGCCGCATTCCTGCGTGGTTCCTACAGTGGTGGCATCAACACGGCCCCATTAATGAAATCTTTCCAGCTGATCTTTTAGATCAGATTAATATCTTCTCATCTGTTTACCGTCCTAGTAAACAAGAGAGCCCTATTCCCCTTTTACTAATATTTATTTGCAGGTACAAAGTCCCATGGATTCTCAAATGACAATGGGAAATTGTTGGATTCAATCTAGTCCGGCAATTTTATGCAAAATGGTGGCCCAGGTTCCAACAAGGCAACATTATTGCCCTGGTTCAAGAAGATTTCCCAGTCAAGATACCAACTCCAGTAGCAGTCCCAAGTACCTTACTCCCAGTCACTCCTGTTAAGGCCCAGTCTGCTCAGCAAATTAGGCCTAGCCTTCCTGAAAAGGCAGCCCAGCCAGAGGAATCCTCATCCAAGGGTTCCAGTAAGAGATCCAAAAAGAAGTCCAAGGCTAAGCTCCTCCAGAAGCTCCTTGACCAGCTTAATTCGGATAGTGACTCATCAGCATCTTCGCAAGGATCTGTATCAGCAGAGCTCCCTCCAGGATATGCCCAGGATCCCTTTGCAACATTTGAAGATATTGATGACCTCACCCCGGATCTGGCACTCCCGTGAATTATTGTTTACATAAAATGACTTCAATCACTACTTTCTTCCAATAAAGAAAGAAAAACTGTCCATTCTATGTAAATCATAATATCACATTATATCAACCGAATCTGCTTTTCCACCGAAAGATAGATTCCCGGGACAAAAAGCAGGACCCACTAGTCCCTTCTGTCTGTCCTTTTACCATGGGTAAATTCATGTTACTCCACTTTTCAGCCAAAAGCAGCAAAGTGAAATATTTACCTACAAGTGAAAACAGAAAGGGAATAATTGTAAAGATTCCCTCCGGAGTCCCTTATCCCTATATAAGGCAACTCCATTCAGAAGAACGAGCAGGTCGAATTTTAGCAAGTCTAAAATTTCAGACTATATTACAAGCCCTCTAAATCTTGTAAACATACCCTTCTCTTGTAAAGCCTTCTTCAATGATGCAAAAGAAGAGCTCAGAAGCCTTTTTATTTACCGCTTATTTTCACTAGACCAGTAGTTCTAGTGTTGTAAGTATTTATTTTCTTGTAATAATATTTTCTGTATTTTCCATTTATATCTTCTGATTCTCTGATTCTATTTCCGCAGTTAGTTCATGTTTTGGGGTGGTGAATGCAGTCTTATACCTATCCCCAGGGTGGATCTGTATTTGCCAATACCCACTTTTGAGATCAAATTTTGAAAAGATAACAGACTTACTGAGTCTTTTTATCAAATCTTGCTTATTAGGTATAGGGTACCTAATCCATTCTAAAACTTTGTTTAAGGGTTTATAATTGATAACAAGCCTTGACACCCCTCTTTCTAATTCTGCATTTTTAACGACATAGAAAGCAGGGCAAGACCAGGGCGACTTACTTTTCTGAATGATACCATTTTTTAATAACTCAGAAATCTCCTTTTTACAGATTTCCATAGTTTCATGGTTCATTTGGATTGATCTGGATTTAGTCGGGATATTGTCCTCACTAAAATCTTTGACATATGGAAGTCTAACCACATGTTTATTCCTATGCCAGAATGCTGTAGGAAAGGATGAACAAACTTCTGCTTCTAATTTTTCTCTAAACTTTTCAATCTTTTGTTGTAAGATTGGGTTGGTTAGGTGATCTTTAATCCTGAGGTGGTTAATCTCTTTCTTAAGAAATTTCACTTGTTTAATTTTATTATGAATAACATTAAGGGACTTAGAGACTGAAACGTCTTTTAGTTGCCTTAATTGTTTTCTTTTTGGTTTGGTAATGAAAGGAAATACAACCTTTTTTCCAAGGGGCTTGGTTGTCAGTCCATCCGTATCTGTACTAAAAGGGTACAACAGATATACAAATGGTAAACCAAGAATGACTGCATCTGTCATGTCTTCAACCAAAATAAATGATGTCTCAAAACAAACATCTTGTTGGTAGACATGCACCTTAGGAAGTTTGTATTTAACATTCATTTTACTACCATTGGCAGAACTAATTCTTTCCATTATTTTTTCATAAAACATGGTTGGAATCAGTCCTTCTTGGATACAGTTAACATCTGCACCTATATCAATAAGTGCAATAATGTTAAGTTCAAAGTTATGATTGATGACTATTTTTACTTCAACATGCCATTTTTGGATAGTTAAAGAATTAATTAAGCTAATTCTTTTATCATCATTAGTGCTTTCTTCATGGAATGAAGGCAGGTTTGTTACACCAGAAGTTTCCATCTGAAAGGAGGAGGTTATTGGTATCCCCTGTGTATAGCGTTGATGATCAAAAGGATTAGTGAAATCTTCAGTCTGATCTTCTGGATCAGAATCCTGAGATTTTTTAGATTGTTTTTCTGTTTGTAAAAGACTTAAAGCTTCTGCAAATTTCTTGTCTTGAGCTTTTAATTCTTTTATTTCTATTTTGAGTTTATTAACTTCACTTTGGAGATCTTGTAAGGTAATTTCTTTTTTCTTTTCCTTACTGAATCTTTCCATAGTTTTGTTAAGACTTACAATTTGTTTTTCAGGAACAGGTTGTTTACTGTCCTTTTTAAACAAATTCCTAAGTTGTTTAACATACTTTTCTTTTAGATCCGGATCCTTTATCTTGGAGATTAGATCTATAAGCATGCGTTCTTCATTTTGTTTAGTGATTACCTGAACTTGTTTATGACAATCACATCTTAATTGGACATGAGAGTGATCAGATGCTGAATGGTAGTCGGAAGAATCTGATGGCTCCGGACTTTCGGATTCTTCAGAACTGTCTAAATTATTTATCCTAAAGATTTCCAGGATTTTATCCTCATCTTCTTGAGATAAATTTAATCTCTTAACTTGTTTTTTAATTGGACAATCAGGACTAATATGGCCTGGTTTGCCACAATTAAAACATTTAATATCTTCTTGTGCTTTTCCTTTTTCCTTGGCAGATTTCTTATAAGGTTTAGGCCTATAATGCTTTTTGGATTTATTAGAAATCTCAGTTTTAGGTTTAGAAAAAGACTTCTTGTGTTTTTGATAAAACCTATTTTTTGAATAAGTGTTGTGTTTTTTAGGTTTTTTGTGAGATTTAGATTGGGAAGGAGCTACTGGCTGTAATCCATACTGTTCACAAAAATTACCTAATTCATATTTGGCTTTTTGCTTCTCATTTGTTAATTGCTTATTAATTCTCAGATCAATACACCATTTTAATCCTACATTTTGGATGGTGCTAATGAGTTCTCCATAAGCAAGATTGTCATATTCAATAATTCCAGTGTCTTTGTTAAGGGCTTCTCGTACCTTATGGGCAAAAAGATTGGGTAGTCCATTAACAAACTTTTCTTTCCAAAATGCTTTCTGGCAATCTGGTCGAACCATGACACGTGAAACAAAAACATCCTTATACCACCTAAAGTCACTTAAAGTGGGACATCGTAGGTTGGTAAGTTGGTCGTGGATCCTAGCAGTAATGCTACTAGGTGTTCCTACAAAGTGTTTAATGATGGTGAATATAAGAGTATTACATCCATCAGGTTTAGCCAATCCAATCCTTTCATCAAAAATTGGATTACCTTCATCATCTCTAAGGACAGCATAAATAACACTTTCCTTTTGGTCTGAGGTGAGATAATTATCCCACCAATCTCGTAAAACACCTGTAAATCCTGAGGTTATTAGTTTAACAATATCAGGTTCAGGGCTGTCCAGATTGGTCATATAATTATTAATTACCATAGACAGATGACTAATTTTGTTAATGATTTCCTGTTCACTTAATCCATCTATGTTCCATTCATAGAGTTTATTGGACTGAACAGAAAATTGATTTAATACATTTTTTTCTTCATATTGAAGATCTGGTGGTGTAGGTCTAGGATACCAATTCTTAGTGGAATTAGTAGGGAGCCTAACTAAAGCATTGAGCTTGGAAATAGGTTGGGTCATGCGGTGATCTGCAAACTGTTTTTCCAAGTTTTCAATTTCAAAATCAGAGTTATTGGTATCTTCCAGACTACTGTATTCTGAACTTTCTTCAGTTTGGTTGATGACTGTCACTTGAGAAGTACTAGTAGATTCCTTTTTTGAGATGAGTGCATCAATTTGTTGAATTAGGTTTTTATCTTTTAAACCTAAATTCTTTCTATGTTCAGGGAGACTAACTAATGGTCTTTCTACCTGTTCTGTTTTGAGATTATCTATTTTAGTTTCAATTTTATCCAATTGTTTTCCTATAGTAATTAGGCTTTGGTTGGTAAAATTTACTTGTTCAACTACTTTCTTTTCAGATTCTAAAATTGGAATCTTAAAAGGTGTAGCCTTAACAGTTTCGGTTAAATGTTTAATTTGAATAGTCTCTGCCGGAGGGTGACTAGAAATTAAAACATCAGAATCTGTTTTCCATTTTTGCTTAGTTACTACCTTTACTTCTTTATGGAAGTTTTCTAGATAGTCTTCAAAAGTTATTTCGGATTCTAATCTATACATTAATTTTACCCATTCTTTTTTGATGGTTTCTTGGGTTTTACAAGGTAAAGATTCAAAAGCTTTTCTGAGAGGTTTAAATTCTACAGCTTTAAAATCCTTTTTTAATTTGTAAATGTCAGGCATAAAGAATGATTTTTCCCTATTGATAGTGTATAATTGATGAACCTTGTTATGATTAAGGTTTCCATCAAATGCACTAGCAGTGGGTGATAGAGAAGGTGAAAATTCATCATTCTCTGTCTTTTTAAATTCTGTATATCTAGACTGTAAAGGTACACTTAGGGGAGTGTATACTGGTCTAACAATAGGTTCAGAGGAGCTTGCTATTCCTTTTAACCTATGGTCAAGTTCTTTAGCAATTTCTCTGTCTCTATGAGAAACAGAAGAAAAATCAGATCTTCTTCCTTCCAAGATCTGTGCTGATTGGTCATTAAATCTGTTGGATCTATTGGACCTTGCAGAGTCAAAAGATATTTTAACTGATCCATCTGGGAGTTGTTGAATAGTCTCCAGATCAGTTGTAGTTGACACGGATTCAGCTTCTTTATTATAATTTTCATTTTGCATAATCCAAGATTCAGGCAAAGTAACATCTTTCCAAAGTATCTGTTTTGGAATCTGGATGTTAGTTTGTTCAGAACTAGCTTGGATTAACATAGTGCTACCTTTAGGACTTGGATCAAGACATTGTACATTAAAATTGGTACGAATGCACTTGTAATAAATCCTATAGATGAGTACTATGGAACTAGTGTTTTTGACTAATCTGGTAATATCGCCTGTGAGACGGATACCAAGAGTCAAAGCCATGTGTGTGTTAGGGCAGTGTAGATCTAAAGTAAAGTCAGGGAAACAATTAAAGTAAACTGGACCTCGGTGGAGTCCTGTTTCCATGATCCCCAAGACACCAGGTTCCCAATCAAGAAACCTTGCGTCTCTGAGAACTAATAAGGCAGCAGCATTTCTGCCTTGGGTAATAAGTGGTTTAATGGCCACTTGGACAAGACCTATGTGAATAAAATTAAATCCTTTGGCCTTGTGTTTCTTAAGGGTCTCCTTACTGAGGAGTTCACAAATATCATCCTCTTTTCTGAGGGGATGTACCTGTTCAACAGTTTTAACTTGGTGTTCTTCACTAAAGGTTTTTTGAACCCAAGTTGTGCTGTAAATACATTTTTCCTTAACCGGAGGAATGTTCCATTTTTTCCAGTCTGCCTTAGATTCTTCTACTTCTAGTTCTTCTTCATTAACTCTATGTGGTATAGAATAATCTGAAGATCTAGATGTACTAGCCCTAGAATTAGATCTAAGAAATCTACTCATATTTTAAATTTAAATTTTTTTCAAGTTAGAAATAACAAGTAAGTTTCAATTACACGATACATACCCCCTAATCTGGCTCCAAGTTCTCTCAACTTATATATATATATATATTGGTATGATAGAAAAATAATTTTAATGCTAGCACAATTCCCAAGTTAGGAGTTGTTTAATTTGAAAATATAGAAACTAAAAATGATAGACAATATTTATGGTAGGATAATTAGGTAATACCAAAAAAAAAAGGATTTAAAATGTATACTTAATGACAATAATTGATGAAAAAGAGGACTTAATAGAATAAAAGTCTGATTAAGGTATTTAAAGCCAAATAAGTTTTAAAAAAAATACTCAATGCTAAATATGTGTAAAATTATGGAGTCCTTTAAAAATTTAAGGCCTAAAGGCCAAGCTTTTTTTTAATGCTGTTGAGCCTCCCCCGGCCAAGACTTTTCTCTTTCTCTCTTTGTTTCTCTGTTTTGTTTTTTTTTATTTTCCCAAACTTAACCACACTCATAAGAGTATTATACAGTAACTTTCTTCCTATGAAAAGCCAACACAGAGCCTTTGACATGGCTTTCTCCCAACGGTGGACACTTTTCCAATGACTCACCCTTCCTTTTTTTTTCTTTTCTTTTTTAATCTCTGTATGTAACTACACTTTCGCATCTTCCTTTCCACTTATTTTTACACATCACTAATTTTTATCTCTTTCTAGATTTCACTTAATCATTTTTCATCTCATAATTTAACCTGATGATGCATAAATTAGGCTATGCACAATCAAACAGTCAAGTATATAAGACAGAGTAATTAATGAAGCAATTAATAACAAAAGGCAAAGATTGGGGGGTTAAGCCTAGGTGACCAAACCATTGAAGGCGGTGATGGTGGTCGAAGAACTTTATTAATAAAGTAGTAAGAGAGAGAGAGAGAGAGAGAGCAAAGGTAAGCTTTGGGTGTAGTGTATGAGAGAGATAGATATGTGAGAGATAGTTGTGTAAGAGACATGTCCCTCATGTGTAGAGGATTTACAATTTATAAGTACAGAGCCTTAGTTAATGCGGTGGCATGAAGAGTAGGTTACTAGTCTTTCAGAGAGGATAGATATAACTAAGGATAGACGTGATCTTCGAGCAACAATTATCTCGATGATTGCTCCCCACATGCGTTGATCCTCTGAATCTCTTGAACTCTGGATTGGGCTGAGGCAACGAGTTGGACTTGACCTACCTTTTAACTGATTTAGGCTTCCTTATGACTTGGGCCTAGACTCAGTTGGATCTGGGCTCGTCATTTGCCCTTATACCCCATGCCCTAGTTTTAGCAAAAAAGGGTTAAGGGTATGACTGAGCCCTTTCATTTGGATAGCCAAAGGTTTCTTGCTCTACATGGTGATAGCTTCCTCAGACAGAAGGTGGAGATGGAGGTTTTGACGACAAACAAAGCCGTCACAGTGGAATATTAGGTAGGATCAGATGTTGACAGTCATTTGGCAAAGTCTAGCAAAGCCCTAGGCGACACCATGACGAAGCCCTTCATGGATTCTCATTGTGGCACCAGAGGAGGCAAGCCAGAAGACGGCGCCAACTAGGTTAGTGAAGGCAGCACCAAGTGTGCGCTTGGCAATGCGCATGGTGTGGGTAAGAGCGGAGTGGCAGACGATGCCCATGGTGTGGGTTGGGGTGACACCAAAGTGGCGTGCGGCACCCATTGCGCGGCTGGTGACGCCCTACACTGACACCGGCTACGAGGAAGACATGGGAGACATTAGGGGTGCTGGTGGAGACACCAGCGACAACTGGAGTGATGTCTCGACTGAAGGTGACTTGGGTGATGCAAGCGAAACCCTAGGCAAAATAGGAAGACTTGGCGATGGTACCCCAGGTGCAGGTGACACGCTGGGCGGCAACACCCTAGGCGAAAGCAGGGAAAATGATGGCCAAGCTAGAGACGCCTTCAGCATTGGCGTAGTTAGTGGCACCTTGGGGTTTGGCGCAAACACGATGCTAGACGCTGGTGCTTGGGGAGTGTTGAGTAACTTGGGCTCAGACAGGCAGTTCTGGTGTTAGTGGAGGTCAGCAAATAGGTGTGTCAAGCTGGGCTTAGTTATTTTGGCATTCTCTTGACATTGACTCTCTGACTTTGCCATGACATTGGCTCTATTTTTTGGCAAGCGCCCACTCTGACAACGGCGTGATGAAGAATGCTACACAAGACTCACAGTGAGGCAAGGGGACTGCTGAAGGTGACGGTTCGAATGTAACCTCCATATTTAGTTCCATAGATTGTGATGATGACATTGTCTACATTGGGTCATCCTTTCATATTTCTCCCGCTGTCCTTTGCAGCCGGGCAGAAATGGATGAGCCAGTATGTTTTCACTCCTCCGGCGAGATAGCTTTTTATGAGGACGCCCTAGAAGTAGGGTTAAGATTTCCTATACCCGAGCCTATCTATTGGATATTGGGCCACTTGTCCTTATTGCGGGGAGATTGACCTTGAATGGCTAGAGGGTAATCTTGACGTTTTTCTCACTATGACGGTTAGTTCTTGGCGAGGATGTTTCTCCCCCTTTTGAGGAGTTCTTGGCTTTGTACGTACTTTTGGATAATCCTATTTACTCCTCATTAGGGGTGGTACCTCTTTGCTCCAAGGTCCGGCAAGTTTATTACTCCCCCTTTTGAGGAGTTCTTGGCTACATACGTACTTCTGGATAATTCTATTTACTCCTCATCAGAAGTGGTACCTCTTTGCTCCAAGGTCCGGTAAGTTTATTACTGGACTTCCTTCAAATTGTCATAGTTGAAAATCATGGTTTTTCTTTGTTGGAGGTGAGTGGGCGTTAAGGAGGATCGTGACTTAATGCCTTCCAGGTGGGACACTGTTCTGAGGACCAAGCTAGGATAGGGTTTTACCTTTGCTTTTACATTTGACTGTCATTTCCCTTGTATTCACTGCATGTTTGGTTCCTTTGCAGGTTCTACCATGTTATCTTCGGAGTAGAAGAGTAGGCTTCAGGCCATGCGAGATCATCCTATCAAGCAGTTTGCGGCCCTTATGTCTGCTGCAGGTCATTCCAGAGCCTCCCCTAGGCCAAAGAGCTAGGGTATCTAATTCTTTCAATGAACTTTGATGACTGCCATACTGTAGATTATTTTTCTTATACCAGTTCCACATGTACCACTGTTGATAGAGTGATGGTGGAGACTCTCTATGCTTCTAGGGTGACGTCTTCTCCTTCTCCCAAGAGGGCGAAGGTCGATGCCCCCAGTGTCTCTCGACGGTCCATTGGCTATGCTATATCATAGGAGGTTGGATTAGAGGGTGCCCCTACTCTTTCTCAGCACATAACTCCTTCAAGTGTGGGGGTTAGTCCGACCACTACTTCAGGAGTTGAGACTCATGTGTAGCCCTCTATCGGGACAAGGGCTCCACGTAGTTGTCCGACTTCTAGTAGTGGTTTAGTGTCCATGCTGCAGGATATGAATCTGGTGAAAGAGCAACTTTGGAGATTTGTGACGGCCACGGATATTAGAGAGGTCAGCTGTCGGGGTCTAGAAGGCATTATTAACACTGTGATGGAGGGTTTTGCTATGGTATACTTTCCTCCTTTTGAGCTCTGACTTCTGCGCTTTGCCTTTTCTTTCATGTTTTGCCTTTTGAATGCTTGCAGGTGGCTACTGCTTTTCTATACCTTTTTTCAAAGACAATCAAGTGTGGAGAGGCATCAAGGGATCTAACAAATGAGAGGTAGGCACGAGAGGTTGATGAGGAGTAGTTGAGGCTTGCTCACGAGAGAGTTACACCTCTTGAGGCCGAGCTTTTGGCGTCCCACGATAGGGCCACCCAGCTAGAGATTGATAGAGAGGCTACTTGCGCGAGAGTAAAGACAGAGCTGTGGGCGTCCCGCGAGAGGGCCGTTGGAGCTGAGACTGAGCTACGGATAGTTCGGGAAAGAGTTGTTGTGACAAAGGCTGATCTACGAGTAGCTCATAAGAGAGCCTCCATGGTGGAGGCTTACTCCATTGAGATGAAGAGGTGGAGGGAGACTGCTAAGAAGGCCGTTGCAGGCACTTTTATTGATAGTTATAAGGAGTTTAGGGGGAAGGTCTCAACAACTTTCACTGCCATTGACTTTTCTGGTTTCGTCTCATATGAGGCATTGTGGACTGATGTGACGGAGAGAGCTTTGATGAGAGTGGATCGGGGAGCAGTGAGTGATGTTGGGAGTATGTTAACTTTTATCATTTTGTCTCTCTTTTTATTATCAGGTCATGTTCTAACTTTTGTAAATTGTTTACAAACTTCTATGGAATGAGAGATAGTTTTAGAGAAAATAACTCTTGTGAAGTTATTTCATAATTTAAAATAGATAACAAAAAGAATTGACTGAAGCAACAAAAGACAAATTAAATGATAGTCACTGACTTGTACCCCTGTATTGATAATACCTCTGCAGCTATTCCGCGTTCCATGGATGGGTCAGGGCTTTCCCATTAGAGTTCCGAATTCTGTAAGTGTCTGGTCGTACAACGTCTGTCACCATGTACGGTCCTTCTCAATTGGAACCTAACTTCTTTTCCTAATTGTATTTGGTAGACATAATAACTTTTTTGAGGACTAGATCCCCAGGCAAGAAGGAGCAAGGCTTCACCCTCGAGTTGTAGTGTTTGGTTATGCAGCGCTTATACTCCGCATCCCTGAGCATGACAATCTTCCTCTCCTTTTCTATCAAGTCGAGGTTGATACGAAGGCCTTCTTCATTAGTGGTAGGGTTATGGTGTTGGACCCTAAGAAAGTGTACCCTAATCTCAATTGGTATAACCGCATCTATCCTATAGGCTAAGAAGAATGAGGTTTCACCTGTAGGGCTTCTTTGAGTTGTCCGGTAAGGCCATAGTACTACAGGGAGCTTGTTCACCCATTGCCCCTTGGCACTTTCCTATTTGGTCTTTAAGTTACGAAGGATTGTTCTGATGGCGACCTCCGCTTGCTTGTTTGCTTGTGGATGGGCGGGGCTGGAGTGAGCTTGCTTGATCTGTAGGTCAGCACATAAGCTATTAAGGAGGTTGTTGTCAAACTACTTAGCATTATCACTTATTATTGCATGAGGTACTCCTAAATGGTATACTATGTTTTTTCAGATGAAGTCCTTCACTTTTTGGTCTATTATTCTGGCTAAAGATTCAGCTTCTGCCCACTTTGTGAAGTAGTCAATAGCTACCACCATAATTTGCATTGGCTCCGACTAGTAGGTAAGGGACCTAAGATGTTGATCCCCCACATGGAGAAGGGCCATGGACTCAAGATGGTGGTGAGCTCTTCTAGTGGTTGTCTCGACATTGTTGCAAAGCGTTGGCATTTATCAGACTTCCTTGCAAACTCACGGGTGCCTCTGATCATGGTAGCCTTGTTTCACTGCCTTGTGAGCTAGTGCACACCCTCCTGAATGATTTTCACATATTCTCTCGTGGATTTTCCTTATGGCATAATCAGTTTCCTTAGGGGAGATGCAGTGGAGTAGTGGTAGTGAGTAGTTTTTCTTGTAAAGGGTGTCACGTAGGATGACGTATCTAGATGCTCTCATTCTCAACTATTTGGCCTCCACTAGATTATCTGGGAGAGCACCTTTCTCTAGGTAGGCTCGGATAGGTGTCATCCAATTGGTCTTGGAGGATGCACAATTAACATCGTCCTCCTCTGCCTTGAGCCTGCATGGTTCAAACTGATGGCCTGTCAATGTTGGGCCCATTAGTATGTTTGCAGATGCGAAATTGGCGAGTGCATCTGTCATGACATTCTCCTTCCTGGGCACATGGTGAATGTAGAAATGGTTAAAATTTTTCAACAGAGTTTGGACCATTGATAGGTATTCTTCCATATTTTTCTCCTTCGATTCAAAGTCTTATTTTACCTAGCTGACTATTAGTTAAGAATCGCTATAAACTGTCAGGCAAAGGGCTTCCATCTCAATTGCGAGTTTTAAGCCTGATATGAGGGCCTCATATTTTGCTTGGTTGTTTGATGTTGTGAAACGAGGGAGATAACGTACTTGAGCGGAGTGTCATGGAGACTAATTAGCACCAGCCTTGCGCTGCCGCCCTCGCTAATGGAGGATCCGTCTACATATAATCTCCAGCATGATACTATGCTAGTGGGAGATGCCTATTTAAGCGTTCCAGGGCATTTAGGCAGGAGCGTGACAGGTTGGGGTTTGGGCAACAATAGTGCTGAGGACTCTAGAGGAATAGGTACAAGGGAACTAGGCACCCCTGGCATAGGATTCTAGACTTTAGGGGCATGGGGGGATGACTCCAAGGCGTCAGACTATCTAGGGATGGTGCTTGGACTTTCTTTATGGTGAGTTAAGGCATTGTGTATTGGACAGATAAGCGCAGTGTCGCAGGGCACTCATTTTGGGAATATTCTTCAGATAGCGTAGATTTGGCCACAAAGTCTGTAATTGCTTGTGCATTTATGGCCGCCCTCGACTGGTATTATATGTCGAACTCACTCAACCTGACGGCCCATTTGAGGAGTCAGCTAGATACATTTTGCTTTCTAAGAATTCCCTTGAGTGGTTGATATGTGATAACCACAATGATGTGGCTCTGAAAATAGTGGCTTAAACGCCTAACGACGGTGACAAGTGCAAGTGCCAACTTCTCTAATTCAGAGTATCTCAACTCTGCTCCTCAATATGCCCTACTTACATAATACATAGGCCTTTGGATCCCTTCATCCTCCCTAACCAAGACGAATCTCACAGTTGAGGGCGAGAAGGAGAGGTAGAGATAAAAGGTCTCTCTTGGTACATCATGGGAGAGTAGATGAGGCGTAACAAGGTAGGCCTTTAATTTTGGAAGGCCTCCTCTGCATCCGGTCCCCACTCGAAAAACTTGCAAAGGATCTTAAAGAAAGGTAGACATTTGTCTGTTGATTTTGAGACAACCTGCTAAGAGCTGCTATCCTTCTATTAAGGCGTTGGACCTCCTTTACAAAGGAGGGAGATCTCATCTCTAGGATAACTCTGATCTTGTCTAGATTGGATTCAATGCCCCTTTTGTTAACCATAGAACCTAGGAATATCCCTAAACTAACGCTGAAGGCGCACTTTTTCAGGAATTAGCTTCATTCGATAGGTTCTTAGGATGTTGAAGGTCTCCTGCCGGTGTGCTACATGGTCTGCTGCAATCAAGATTTTCACCAACATATCATACACATAGGCTTCCATGGTCTTCTCGATCTGTGTCTCAAATATCTTGTTCACAAGGGGCTGGTATGTGGCTTCAGCGTTTTTGAGTCCAAAAGACATAACTCTATAACAATAGGTTCCTTTTGGGGTGATGAAGAAGGTTTTTTCCTGGTCTAGAGGAAGCATGCTGATCTAGTTATATCCAAAATAAGCATCTAGAAAACTTAGAAGCTCATGTCCCGCATTGGCATCAATAAGGATGTTGATGAGTGGTAGGGGTTAACTATCTTTGAGATAGACTTTGTTTAGTTCTGTGAAGTCCACGCAGAGATGCCACTTCTTGTTGATTTTTGTTACCGTCACTACATTTGATAATCAAATTGGATAAGCTACCTCCCTTACTAATCCATTTGCCAGCAAATTTTTCACTTCCTTTTCCATGGTCTAGCCTTTCTTGGCACTTATATTCCTCAGCTTTTGGTGGACGGGTTTGTATATGGGATCCACATTGAACTGGAGGGTGGCCACCTTAGGATCGATGCCTTCTAGGTCTTCGTAGGTCTAAGCGAAGACTTCCATGTTCTGCCTAAAGAAGTCTACGAGGTGGTGGCTCGCTCCTGGGAAAGTGAGGAGCCAATATAAATTTTTTTTTTTGGAAGGCTTTCATCTAGCTCTATTGGCTCAAGTTCTTATGCTAGTTCTCCTCTCTCTAATGTGTTGTTATCCCGAGGGTCAAGCACTTCCATTTGGAGGGTCTTTTAAGGCCTCCTTGCCCTCATAGAGGCCACATAACATTCTATGGTAGAGACTTGGTCTCCTCTGACTTCTCTGATACCATTGGGGGTTGGAAAATGGAGGAGAAGATGACAGGTGGACGACACTGCCCTTAAGGTGTTGAGTGAAGGGCGTCCAAGGATGATGTTGTAGGTAGAGGGACAATCTAGCACTATGAAGTTCACCATGATGGTGGAGCTTCTTAGTGTTGTCCCTGCTGTGACTGGCAGGGTGATGGAACCTCAATGATATACCTTCTCCCTCGAGAATTCAATGAGGGGTATCCTAATGGGTTTCAATCTCTCCCTACCAAGGTGGAGGCTATCATAGGCTAGTACAAACAAGATGTCGGCAGAGCTGTCGCTGTCCACCAGAATTCTCTTAACCTAGTAGTTGACTACCATCATGGTTAAGACCAAAGGGTCATCATGGGGGTGTTGGATCCCCTCGAGGTTATTTTCTGAGAATGAGATGACCTCCCCTTCCCCTTACCGAGGTGTCTTCGTTAGGCGAAAGTCATTTGACTCTACCTATCTAGCTTTCCTGACGTGTGCTTTCTTTGCGAAGTTGGAGTCCATTCCTCCTCCTAAATCTCTAGAGATCCTCTGAATTTCTCTGAGGGGATGTTGGCACTCTCTACTATCCTTATCCCGGCTAGGCAGCGGGGCTTGTCCTCTACTAGTAACGTACTCTCACAACTGATCACGCTGTATGAGCTCCTCAATCTGCCTTTCAAGTTGTAGTCATAAGTGTCGTGGTCGTGGTCACAGTGGAAGCGGTAGTATTTGTTTGGGTTCCTACGGCTCGGGGCAGACTTCATCTTTCTTGACCAATGTAGCATAGGGTCGTCTTATATTTGGAACATGATATGCTCCACCGAAGCATTGAGCGGTATAAAGGCTTACCGAATTTCTTGCTTTACTGATTGCATCTATTAAAGTCATTCCATCTGTAGGCTTAAAAGAAAGTGAAGGGGTTAAACCTCATGATTACACGTGATATGACATTAAATGTGCTCACGTGGTGTTGACAAGGCAAGACACGTGATGAAGAATCCTCTATTAAGCCTTTTAACCAAGCCGAGCTAATTAAAGGTTCGACAATCAAAGAAAAAGTTTGGTTCTCTTTATGATCGAACTCATCAATCTTTTCAGCTAAGCAAGGAAAGAGCTCGCCTTATACCAAGCCGAGTTCATTAAAGTGTTCGGGAAGGCGATAGAAGAGACCAGTTTGTGCCAAGCCAGGTCCCTAAAACTGTTCGGCAAATATCGAGTTTGCTCGGCATTCATTATGTCCGAACTGCTCAAAATGATAGATGGAAAGATAAAGATTTGCCTATAACTTAGGCAATCAGATAAACAGATCAACAAAATTGTAGATATCAGGAGGAATTGTTGGAGAAATATTAGCAACTTCCCAAACTGAATGACTGAATTGAAGGAAGGTATGCCACCTTGAATCAAAATTTACGGAAACCCTAAGCGGACAAGGATCTATAAAAAGCAGAAGAGATCAAGGTGAAAGGAATGCTGAACTCTCCTTGTCTTCTAGCAATTATTATGTTTCATTACTGGCTTAAGCATCGGAGTACCTTCGATCCAAGCACTTTGATCTTGTACAGTTTGTTCGTTTTGCAGAATAAGAAGATCGGGAGATTAAGTTTAGAAATATTCTTTATCAGAAATATCAAATTCAACCTTTAGTGAGAGGTATAATCAATTTTTACCTCTTACATTTTTGGCACTGTCTGTGGGAAAAATTTTGATCATTCACAACGAAAAGCTACGATGTCAAGACTAAAAAGTGCCATTGGATCACCTAGAGACAGCTTTGCCTTGGGAAACTCTGATCCTCTATCTCTTCCATCTGACAGCAACGTTAGGTTGCATGCCAACAGAAGCCCATCAAGGCCTCACGAAGACGATGAGGTGTCTTCAGCCAATTTCAAACCATCTAGAGACCAAAATCAACAGATCGTAGGCCATGGGGAATCCCTACGTGCCGAGGGGGAGAACCACTCTTTGACAAAACTGGTCCAATTCCTGCAGGATAGGCTTGATGCACACGAAAAATTATTTAAGAAGTCCTACGCTAGGGAAAAGGATCTAATAAAGGAGAATGAAGGGTTGACAACCTCGCTGAAAGAGTTGACCAGAAAGGAGAAGCGTGAGGGGGACAACAAGCGAGAAAGTCCTAAAAAGAATCCAGGTAGAATCAAGAGTGCCAAGGACAACAAGTATCAGCAAAAGAAACCTAGGGTCCAGGAGGAGGATGCTTGGAAGCAGTATATCACCAAGGAATTCAATAACCGATTTAGACGACCAGAACAAAGGTCGGCTAGAGACTTAGCCAGAAGAGCAACAGGAGAATACGGAGACGGCTCGGAATCGTCACCTTCACCAGATGGATCGAAAGTGGGCAAATCTCGAGCAAGTTCGTTGTCCCAAATTTCAAGCTTTATGATGGAAATACCGATCCGACTTCCCATATTAGGCATTATAGAAAATTGATGACCATTCACCGAAGAAACGAGCCCTTACTTTGCACCATTTTTCCTAGTAGTCTCGGGGAGTCGGCCATGAAGTGGTTCGACGATTTTTCGAAGGACTTGATTGATGGATGGTCACAATTGGCCGAGCAGTTTACGGCTCGGTTCATCACAAGCAGTAAGAAGCCTAAGGACGTTGGGGCCTTGTTGACTTTGGAGAAGAAAAATAATAAAACTTTGCGAGAGTATGCATATCGTTATTGGGAAACAATGAATGAGGTTGAGGGATGCAATTCTAAAATTATAGTCGCATCTTTCAAAATCGGGTTGCCAAAAGAGAACCCTTTGTATCAATCACTCATCAGGAGGCTAGACACGGATCTTGAGGAATTGATGGCGAGAATTGAGAAATATGCCAAAGTCGACGACGACCTATCCAGGGATGTGATCAAAGAGCATCAAGGTAGGAGGCAGTTCGGTCGTGACAAGCAAATTGAGCCAAGTAGAGAAGGCGGGAGAAAGAATGAGAAGGAAGGTTATCCCCAAAAGTCCCTTTTTCTTGGGGTAAACACGTTGTTCAAGGAACCAATTTACAAAATATTGAATCAAATCAAAGTAGAGCCATTTTTTAAATGGCCCAATAAATTAATAGGGGATCCTTCAAAAAGGAACCCAAACTACAGGTGTTCATATCCTCGGGATATGGGACATATGACCGAGAATTACCGATCTCTGAAGTAACACTTAGAAGAGATGGTCTAGGCTAGGCATCTCACTGAGTTCATCGAAGGTGGGACGAGAATCGATGGTGGGAGAGCCGAATTGAAAGGTGATCAGAACACCCCAACTGGGGTAATAGATGTGATACATGTTGCAACGAATCCGCAAATGTCGATAAACAACACTGCTAGGGCGTACATACAGAAAGATGCCAAAGAAAGGGAAGTATACCAGTTGCGATTAACACCCGAGGTGAGGAACAATAGAATTAAGATTAAGGAATCAGCTGAAGCAATCTGCTTCACCAAGCAGGATCTGGTCGAAGTTCACCAGCCACACAACGATTCGTTAGTAGTCACCCTCAGGATCGCCAATTACGGTGTGAGGTGAGTTCTGATCGATCCAGGGAGTTCCTCAAAAATAATGTACATGGATCTCTTCCAGAAGCTCTGCCTCAACAAGGAGAATTTAAAGCCCTCAAATTCTCCCCTTATTGGTTTTAGTGGAAAAACAATTCTTCCTAAGGGAAAGATCACGCTGCTTGTATAGACTGGACCAGTCTGCATCATGACCGAGTTCCTAGTAGTAGATACCGTCTCGGCCTATAACGTGATAATGGGCCGGTCCTGGTTACACGAAATGAAGTCGGTATTGTGACACCCCAAAATTCGGGGGTCCATTAATCACCCATCAACCCGCAGAATGCTTGTGGATATCATGTAACTCGATATCACACCGTTGTGTCTCATTTACCGAGATTCATAAATTTAACAAAATCGAGCAGAGTCTCCTTTGTATGGGGAGCTCTACCCAAAATCCAACTTGTACAATATACATTAACATGACCCATCCGAGGTCCAATATAACACAATGACAGTATCGGGTCCATTTATGAGTAAAAATTGACCACACTGGGCCCATTTATTCATACTCATATAAAAACATGCAAGGTTATATTAAAAACAGTCCATATGAGTTCATTTACAACTCTCTTACATAAAATTACATGCCAAAACTAGTTTGCTCCAAAAGTTTTACAAAAAGAGTTATAAAAGTCACAAGTCGGCTTTCTTCACCCTTGCGGCCTCGAATGAGAGCCGTCCACCGGTGTATATCCCGCACCTGAAATATTTTCCCGTATAGGGTGAGCCACACCCAGTAGAGCAATTTCTACAGAGGCTACTCCTCCTAGATACATATGCAATGAGTACTTACAAAAATTTACAACAATATCCATCCCAACAATAACATATAATTCAATGTTGGAAAATCATAATATCATGCCATAAAATGAGGTGAGACTCACTCATGCACTTTAACCCGAGTCTTCACCGACTCCCACAACACAATGTTGTGCCAATGTGTAATTTAAACCATCATCTATGTAACACATCAAATGACGTTTTCAAAATTAGGGTCTTTTTTAGGGTGTGTATTCATGGACTTACACCAACGACACCCAACTGACACGGAATTCATGGACTACCACCAACGGTTCCGCGTACACCGACACACTTTGTGGGCTCTTATACCAACAGAGTACGAATCCAATCGTCGGGCCTTTCACCCGAGGGATATTCTAGCCCTCCTTGCTAACCCTGACCCAATTTTCCCTAAAACTGTGCGACTAAGCCGAATCATCGATTCAACATTTTCAAGTCCACTCGTCATACACCAAATGAGCTGAAGACGACAACTATGCACACACACCCTCAATATGCGATGTCTCCATGCATATGCAATGTAATGTACCATTACATGTCATTGTCATGTCTCATATGTAATGAATGTCATATGGATCAATTTAACCATACAATTCAACATAACCCATCATCCACCAAGTATGGTGTTTGATTAACCATGCACACACACCCACACCCATGCCTCATGCCCATGAATGTGATGCCTCTGTGCATATGCAATGTAAAATATCATTGCAACACTATCCACATGTTCAATATGTAATAAATGTCATATGAACAAACTCAACATAAATCAACATGTCCATGATAAATTATATTACGAGCATATAAATACCATAATTTATCACAATGTCAATATATCACAAGCATGCATATATCAACATTTCATAACAAGCATGTTATTGCACAATTTATATCCAAAACACACTTTACTCACACGAGCACACTCTAAACACATAGCATGCCCACACAATACCAAATTTCAAGAAGTTTCACAAGGAACTTCCACATATCAAATTCAAGGTAGAACTTGAATTAAACTATTTCTACACCCATTTCTTCATGTCCATAACAATAGACACGTTTTCATCCAACACAATATCCAAGCATGCTATACATAGTTCATGCAAAACATACTTAATTTTCACCCAGGCATTTAATCAAACACCTTCAAGACACCACTCATGTAAACACATAATACACTCAAATTCATCATATAACTCAAAAAAAATCAGAATAAATAATTTTCACATGCCCAATTATCAAAACTTCAAAGAAATCACAAACTAGTAATTTCTAATTATCAATTCACACTAGAATTGAGCCTACCCATTTCTATTAAACCAACTATAATAGGCAAATATTAAAAATACCCAAAATAACCCACATAAATCGTATGGACACCTTAGGTTTGAAATAAACCAAAGTAGGAAGAACCCTACCTCTTGGAGCGTAAAGTGAAAGAGAGAAAGCTTCAAGACATCTCCCTAGCTCCAAGAATCTTGATTTTCCCAAAATATCGTCTTTGAAACTTTGGTAAAATTGTTCGTTTTTGGTGTGGTTGCGTAGCCCTCGCCATGGTGATCAACTTTAAATCTTGGTCTAAGGGATTCTGACCAACGGAACTTTGCGAATCCACAAGAGAAGGTTGAAGATTTTATTTTTTCCTCTTCTTCTTCTTCAACGTCTAATCCAGCAGAGAAATGTCCCAAAATCAGATATTTAGTCTATATTTATATATTTTAATGCTTGGCCCACGTCGTGCCACACGCCTCCCTTTTTTCGGATCCGTTTTCGCGCCGAAACGATTAAATTTCGCTCTGGTTTAAAATTAAAATATTTTATATAATATGTATCTAAATTATTTTTTAAATTTTAAAATTTTATTAAAAATTCGTTTTTGGGGATCACCTCGAAAAATGTGAAAAGGTCCAACTATCTCAGAATTCGGCAAAATTTGACAAGGTAACTAGATTTTGTGAGACTAATCCAACGATGAAGTCCATTTTTTCATCCGAGCTCTAGAGCAATACGTATTTTAAATCCGTATTATAGTGGCAAATTACCGTTTTGTCATTTTTCAAAAAAAGTTCAAATTTTATTCGGGTTTTACAGGTACCATCAACATACCACCAGATGCTGAGGTTCCCATCATCAGAGGGAATAGTAAACATCCGAGGAGACCATGTTAGTTCCAGAACCTGTTTATTGGTTTTGATCAAAACCAAAGATGGAATTGAAGTTCAAGAAAATAATTCAATAGCTGAAGAGGTGAAATAGCAATAAACACCTGACAGCTCGTTTGATTTGGCCGAACAAGTTGTCATGATAATCCCTAAAGTACCTTTAGGCGCAGAAAAAGAAATGACAGACTGAACAGTAGAAGACTTGACTAAAGTACCTTTAGATAAGGATGGAGACCAAGAAAAGTACTTCTTGTTGGCGGCAACTCTTAGTCCAGAGCAGAAGATGGAACTTGTCACATTACTGCGAGAATATGCCGATGTTTTTGCTTGAGCACTAGTGATATGCCCGGCGTACCGTTCGAAGTTGCATGTCATCACTTGAACGTTGACTTGAGTTTTAAGCCTGTCAAGCAAAAGCTTAGGAGATCGGCGCCTTAGCATCAGGAGGCAGTAAAGGAAGAGGTTGCACACTTGCTGGAAACCCAAACAATTAGGGAGGTACAGTATCCGACCTGGCTGTTAAACATTGTGGTAGTGAAGAAAAAGAACGAGAAATGAAGAGTCTATGTTAACTTCACCGATCTCAACAAAGCTTGTTTAAAAGACAATTTCCCTTTGCCGAAGATAGACCAGTTGGTAGATGCAACCTCCGGGAATGAGCAAATGAGCTTCTTGGATGCCTACAGAGGTTATCACCAGATCCCTCTAACTGAAGAAGACCAAGAAAAGATAGCCTTTATAACGCCATAAGGGACATACTGTTACAAGGTAATGCCCTTCGGGTTGAAGAATGCTGGAGCGACGTATCAGAGATTGGTAACCAAAATGTTCTCTCATATGACAGATAATACTATAGAGGTTTATATCAACGATATGGTGGTTAAGAGTAGAAGGGCCACTAGTCATTGTTCCGACCTAAGAGACACGTTCGAGGTCCTACGAAGATATAAGATGAAGCTGAATGCTTCCAAGTGTGCATTTGGGGTCAGATTGGGTAAATTCCTAGGCTTCTTGGTTACCTATCGAGGTATAGAGGTGAACCCTGATAAGGTAAGGGCGATTACAGAATTACAATCAACTAGGACTATAAAGGAAGTACAAAGGCTAATGGGAATGGCAGCTGCGCTCGGGAGGTTCACATCCCGAGCTTCAAATAAGTGCCGACCTTTCTTCCAATTAATCAAAAGAAAGAAGGGGGAACTCTAGAGTTGGGAATGTGAAGAAACATTTACAAATCTGAAGGCATACTTGGTGTCTGCACCGATTCTATCAACCTCGCCACCCGAGGAGAAACTTTACCTTTACTTGGCTGTATCAGAGCACGCTGTAAGTGGGGCATTGATGAGGAATGATTATGGAAAGCTGAAGCCCATTTACAATGTGAGCAAAATGCTCTTAGATGCAGAATCGAGGTATCCACCTTTGGAAAAACTTGCCCTAGCACTGATTAGCTCAGCAAGGAAGCTCAAATATTACTTCCAAGCCCACCAAATCACAGTGCTTACCGACTAGCCATTAAAGTCGCTCTTCCACAGAGCCGATCTGTTAGGACGAGTTGCCAAATGGGCAGTGGAGCTCGGGAAGTTTGACGTTTGATTTAAGCCAAGAAAGGCAATAAAGGGCCAGGTAATAGCAGACTTTATTACAGAATTTCAGCCTAAGGATAGGTCGGAGCAGGGCAAAGAATCTATTAACAGCCAAAAGTTAGGGACCGCTGGCGAATAGACTCTATCTGTTGACAGAACCTCAAATCATAAGGGTGCTGGCATTGACATTGTTCTAGTAAGTCCAGACGGATGTACTTTGAAGAAAGCCATCAGGCTTGAATTTGAAGCCTCAAACAACGAAGTGGAGTACGAAGCCTTGATAGCAGGAGTAAGGTTGGCAGCCGAGCTGGGGGCAATGAAGTTCAAAATATTCTCTAATTCACAACTGGTAGTGAATCAGATAATAGGGGAGTATACAACAAATGATGAAAGAATAATAGTTTATCATGCCATTGCAGAGAAAGAACTGAGCAAGATACCTAAATACTCTATTCAGCAGGTCGGAAGAACAAAAAACTCGCACACTGATGCTTTAGCTTTGTTGGCCTCGACCATTGACCTTGAAAGTGAAAGGACTCTTATTGTCGAGTTCCAGTCCAAGCCCAGTATCCAGCTGAGCAATTCTAACGAAGCCTTAAGCATCGAAACCGAGCCAAGCTGGATGGACCCAGTAGTTAACTTCCTAAAGGATGGAACGTTGCCCGAAGACAAGAAGGAAGCCCTATAAACTACGTTTGAAAGCTGTTAGGTTCTGGCTATCACCAAAAGATGAGCTTTATCGATGTTCGTTTGGAGGCCCATACTTAAAATGCGTACACATAAAGACAATCCCAAACTTCTTATTTGAAATTCATGAAGGAAGCTGTAGAGCTCACATTGGTGGAAAATCTTTGGCTCACCGAGCCATCTCTCAAAGTTTTTGGTGGCCGTATATGCAGAAGGACGCTCAACAGTTTGTGAGACGGTGTGAGAAATGTCAAAAAATTTCATCGATATCGAGAAAACCTTCTCAAGAGCTGCTTCCGTTGGCAATCCCGTGGCCACAATGGGGACTAGACATAGTGGGACCATTATCTTGGGCACTAGGCAATAAGAAGTACCTTCTTGTTGCAACTGATTATTTCACTAAATGGGTGGAAGCTGAGCCCCTAGCCAACATCAGAGATACTGATACAAGGAAATTTATCTGAAAGTACATCATCACCAGATTCGGGATCCCACATACACTCATTTCAGATAATGGCACACAGTTCGATAGTCATCCCTTCAAAATTTTTTGTCAGCATTTTAGGATTCGGAATCATTATTCTACCCTTGCGTACCCTCAGAGTAATGGACAAGCAGAGATCACTAATAAAACAATCTTGAATGAAATCAAGAAAAGGTTTGAGGATGCCAAAAGAAGATGGGTAGATGAGGTCCCGAGCATTTTGTGGACGTACCGAACCACACCTCGACGCTCAACTGCAGAAACACCCTTTGCACTTGCTTACGGGATGAAGGTAGTAATTTCATTGGAGATCAGTTTACCAACCCTAAGAACTGAGCTAGTCGAGAGTAACAATAACGAAGCTGTCATCACCCAAGATCTTGATTTGGCTGAAGAAAAAAAAGAACAAGCAGCTATAAGAATGACCTCTTACAAGCATCAAATGTCCCGAGCTTATAACAGGAAGGTTAACCCTCGGTCTTTCACAGTTGGGGACCTAGTCCTCAGATGCGTACTGGGATCAGCTAAAAATCCAACTCATGGTAAGGTTGGATCAAACTGGGAAGGACCCTACAGAATTGCCTGAATAAGGGGCAGCGGGTATTATGAACTTGAAACCATGGACTGCAGGATAGTACCTCGCCCTTGGAACATAGCAAACCTGAGAAAGTTCTATTTCTAAAAAATACCTTTTTAAATAGAACTCCAAAGTGCCTTTAAAAATGTAAAGATACCCCTCAAGAATCAAATTGTACCAATATGATTTGAAGTTATTAATAAAGATTTTCTAAAGATTCATATTCCACTTTTCGTTATATATATAAGTCCTATTGCTAAGGCAGGGAGGCAAAAAATTCTGATAAAAGTACAAACTTAAATTAGGCGCAGCCACCCGATCTGATCCAGTCCCACAACTAGGCATGACGATGTAAGCTGTTGAGGAAGGATCTGAGTCCAATCAGATTGGCGGGTCGATATGGGGTATAACCTCTTAGATACCCAGACGGGTCTATGAGCACTCCATCGAGAGATTGAGCTCTTCGAAGAAAGGCCGAGCAGGGCCATAACTTCTAGAGCTACATAAATTTTTTCCAAGTATAAAGGGTCCCTGCTGAGAGACTGAGCTCTTCAAAGAAAGGCCGAGCAGGGCCATAACTTCAAGAGCTACTGAAATTTTTCTAAGTATAAACGTATTTGTTTTTGAACCAATCTCTTTGAAGAATGACCAAGCAAGGGCCATGACTTCAAAGATCTCAAAATTATTCTAAGTGCATAATAGTTTGCTAGACATTCATCAAAATAAGTTGCAGAAGGGAAAATTGTGATTTTCATTTCATTTTGAACTGTGTACAAAAAGATCTACAGAACACAAAAGGACCCACACGCAATTACAATCAAATACCTCCCAAGTGTTGATTACGAAGCAAGTGGCTGGGAAGAGCTCGGAAGAGCATGCCTAGAGAAAAGTTCTGATGATGATGGAACTTCAGCAGCAGTTAAAGCAGCATGCCACCCTTTGCTGAAAAATGCATCACGAATTTGAGGGATTTGCAGGGCTAAGTCTTCTTTCGCCTTCTCTACTCCCTCACTATAAGCGACTTCCACCTTGTATTGATCAAATTCTTCCAACAGACTGGAGTAGTCTAGTTAGGATTGGGAGAGCTCAACATTAACCTCATGCTCCAAGTCCCTAAGCCTGCCAACCTTTGCTTGAAGCTTCTGGTTCTCTTCAAACAGGCTTTGGTTTTGAGCCTACAGAACCTTCACCTCTTCGCAAAGTTTTGCATAGTCCTCGTCTACACTCTCCTTCTTTGCCAAAGCCAAAGCTCGGGCATGGATGACATCCTTCATTGCTTTATCTTTACGAGCAATCCGAGCTCTGACCTCGTGAACTTTTTAAAGACCCTTAAAGACATGAAGGAGGAAAAGACTTAGAAATTTTTTTTTGAAGAAAAGTATGAAAGACTAAAGGAGCAAGACTTACTAAAACCATGTGCTAAATAGCCTGGCTGGGCACTTCGTCATCAGTTAATGCTTCGTTCATTGCAAGGTCCCGGGGCAAGATGACCCTTCTAGCAAGCCCTACTACAACATTAAGGTCTTAAATGACTGAGTCCTTCGAAGTAATTTCTTTTCTTTTGGCCCTAAGGACAGGGTAAAATGTTGCACTAGTTGGCCTCGGGATAGGGATGCTTCAGACTCTGTAGTCTTGCACCTCTTCGGGACTGGGTCTTCAGCAAGTTCAAAAATTGAATCATCGTGGTCCATCGGGGAATGAACAAGACTTGGAGGGTCTATCTCAATTGGAGTAGAAGTTTTAGCGGCTGGGGCCAGACCAGCTTGGTCACTTGGGGGCAGACCTGCATCAATTGCTTCGGAAAAAATCTCCTTGGGGATGACCTCGGAGATGGGCTCATCGAAAATAGTGATCGGAGGCTCAGTAGTTGGGATCGATTCACTAGTTGGGGTCGGCTCAACAGTAGACAGAAAATCCAAGAAGTTCCTTACTGTTCTACGACCAGAAGCTGCTAGGGAAGTTCTCTTTTTTGCTCGGGGTGTTTTTTCTCGAGCAGCTTGGATGGCCTCCCGATCTGCTGCAACCGTTGCATTGGGTCAGTTCGGCACGACGATGAAGGATGTATAGGTTGGTGTGTACCCAAGTAGAATATGGGCAGCTCGGTAGAATAGTGATTCGTTGAAGTCCCAAACCTTTTGAAGTTAACCTAACTTAGTAGAAGACTCAGGAATCTTGCCCTTCACAGCCTCTCCTACACAAGTATTATATCAGATGTAGTGAAAAGAGATAATATAACAAATGTTTTTGAGGAGAAGAAGATTCAAGTACCTGACATGCCTTCTTCGTAAGGGCAGCGATAGGATGGAGTGACACCAGGAGCATATTCCCAATTGCCAGAAAAAAACACCACATCATTCTCATGACCCTTGTTTAAGTCTAGAAGATGGCTATCTCCGGTGGCCTTGATAATGTAGTAGTACAAAATCTCCCATAACCCAACACTCAAACCCAGAATCTTGTTCAAGGAAGACACCCCCATGACAATCCGAAAAAATTTAAGGTAGCATTGGAGAGGGAAAAGTTTTGCGACAGAGAAAACCCAGAGAATAAGAGGATCGAGGGAAAAATGAATCCCACCCTCAGTAATGGCACGAGTAGGGATGGGGATTCTCTCTCTTGTGCTAATCAGGGGCTCATCCTCCCCAGCAACTCTAACCTCAACATCGTCTGGAATGTTCTATTTGATTTTGAAGGCATGAACTTCTGAGGGAGTAAGAGGGGCCATTGAAGAAGACGAAGTTCAAAGAAGAAAACACAGAAAGAAAGTGGGTCTGGAAGCAAAAAGGCGAAGTGAATGAAATATGAAGAAAGTCGGTTTATAAAGGAGGAATTTTTAAGGGCAATATTTAAATACCCTGAATGTGTCACCAAAACAAAGGGGGGTGTTGCAAAGTACAAATAATAATGATGAGAAGGTAAGAAAATGGCTGACAGACGAAAAGCGTCTGTCAGACGTTTTCTGAGGGCAAATGAAGGGGTTAAACCTCATGATTACATGTGATATAGCATTAAATGTGCTCACGTGGTGTTGACAAGGCAAGGCACGTGATGAAGAATCCTCTATTAAGCTTTTTAACCGAGTCGTGCTAATTAAAGGTTCGGCAATCAAAGAAAAAGTTCGGTTCTCTTTATGACTGAACTCATTAATTTGTTCAACTAAGCAAGGAAAGATCTCAGCTTGTCCAAGTCGAGTTCATTAAAGTGTTCGGGACGGCGATAGAAGAGATCGGTTTGTGCCAAGCTAGGTCCCAAAAATTATTCGGCAAATATCGAGTCTGCTCGGCATTCGCTATGTCCGAACTGTTCAAAACGATAGATGAAAAGATAAAGATTCACCTATAACTTAGACAATCAGATAAACGAATCAACGAAATTGTAGATATTAGGAGGAATTGTTGGAGAAATATCAGTAACTTCCCTAACTGAATGACTGAATTGAAAGAAGGTGTGCCACCTTGAATCAAAATTTATGGAAACCCTAAGGGGACAAGGATCTATAAAAAGCAGAACAGGCCAAGGTGAAAGGTATGCTGAACTCTCCTTGTCTTTTAGCAATTATTCTGTTCCATTACTGACTTAAGCATCGGAGTGCCTTCGATTGAAGTACTTCGATCTTGAGTAGTTTGTTCGTTTTGCAGAACAGGAAGATTGGGTGATCAAGTTCAAAAATATTCTTTACCAGAAATATCAAATCCAACCTTTAATGAGAGATATAATCAATTTTTACCTCTTACAGAAAACATTTCTATATCATGTTTAGTGCATGATAAAGACAAGGTAATTTGCTAGCTTTCAAAAGTCTTTGACTACATATAAATGCCCGTAGAAAGACTAATTCCAACTCGACTAGGAAGAGCGATTGAAGAAATGACAGCTGGTTTACCAATGCCCCTATCTACATCACTCTCTCAGAGGTATGGGACCAAGGTGGTCCATAATAAAGACTCTCTATGTCCTCTTCCTCTTATTCTTTGCTTCCCGCTTCTCCTCACGGGTGTGCTTTCTTTTCTCACCCCACAGGAGGACTCACCTTGTCTGGTTTTGGTGACGTCCTCAATATTCATGTATTTATGTGCCCTTGACAACAACTTGGGCATACTGAATTGTGGCTTCTTTAGAATGGAGAACATAAAACTCGAGTAACGTAGACCTGTAATAAAAGGCGGTCATGGTCACCTTGTTTGTCTGGCTCCTCGATCTGGAGGGCCTACTTGTTAAAATGAGTGAGGTAACTCCTTAGGATTTCATCATGATCCTGTTTGATGGTGAGCAGGTGGGTAACTAGCTTTTGGTGCTGGCGTCCCCTAATGAAGTGGAAGACGAAAGATTTGCTTAACTCAACAAATGAGTGGATGAAGGAAGGCTTGAACTTGGTGAACCACCTTCGTGCAGATCATTTAAGGGTGGTAGGAAAGGCTCTGCACATGATCTCGTCAGGCACATTGTGGAATTGTATGAGAGGCTTGTATGTGTCAAGATAATTGAGGAAATCCTTAGTACCATCAAAGATCTCCATGGTAGACATCTTGAATTTTGAGGGTAGTTAACAACATTTGGCACAAACGAAATGTCAATACGCCTTACTAGGTAGTCCATCGTTTCTGGTGCATGTGTTTTGACGGCGTTGAGGACATCGCCAAACTAGTTTTACACCTCCTTAATCTTTTTGTCCCATTGGTTAGGAACACCCTATATTGGATCATTATAGTAGTTCTCATGATCTGCATACTAGTTCTCCCCCTCATCCTCCTACCTAGAAAGGTTGGCATCGTGTGGAGCTGAAGCAGGTACACAAGGAAGAGGAGCATGTGGGGCGTCTGGGCGCTAAGGAGGGACTCCCTGGCAGGGGGCGCCAGGGCGTAGCATGGGAGAGGGTATCACGTGATTCCCACGCAGCTTAATGGCCCACGTTGGCACCAATAATTAATTGTATTTTTTGTTGGTTAGCCACTTAACAGGACACGCTAATAGCACATGTTTATTGAACAACAAAGTGTTAGAGTTGTTCTATGGTCAAAAAAAAAAAAAAAAATAACAAAGACTATTATAGCCAGATGGTACTGTTAGATAATTTCTAACAATTTCTGTAATACCACTTAATTTTTTATTATACAAAGAGTCAACCTCCCTCATCCTTGACCAAGTCCTTTAGAGAGCACACCAACCGTCACACCTCGCTCGTTGAGAAGATGATAGATTGCCTCCGCCGGATCAGCTACCTAATTACTATCAAATGGTTCTAAGCCATAATGACCATCAGAATAGTCATACAATTACTACGCCAAACCACTATAAATTGTAAGCTCCTTTGACACTTGGGGGGTATCAGACTCATTTGAGCATAATTCTTTCTTCCCCTCTCAAAGCTTGTAATCATGTGCTCTCCCTCCACACTGGAGATAATAAAATTCTGGTGAACCTAGCCATTCAAAGTGGACGTAGGTCGTATTGACCGAACCACTATAAATCTTGTCTTCTTCCCCCTTCTACTTATTGTATTTTATACTATAACTTGACTAATTGTGTGCAAACTAATTTGTGCATCATCAGTTTGGCGCCGTCTGTGGGAACGACAGTTCTCACCTAGCCACTTTTTTTTGCCGAGTCAAAGTTGATCACCAACAGATCCATGAATCAGCCTAAAGATAACCCACCACCAAGAGAGGAGGAGATTGCACCTCAACCAACCAATCTTGCCCCAAATGAGCAGTAGATGCTCGAGACCATGCAGCAACTTGCGGCCTAGAACTAACAGATCCTACAACTAATGCTCTTTGGGCGTCAAGGGGTTCTTCACATGGGCGCTCCTCATCTAGGAAGAGGAGCACAACCTGGACCTCAAGTCAGAGGAGCTCCATGCCCTAGGCGTCAAAGAGCTCCCCACATGGGTGCTCCTCATCTAGGAGGAAGACCACAACCTAGACCTCAAGTCAGAGGAGCTTCACGCCCTGGGCGTCAAGGAGCTCCCCACATGGGTGATCCTCATCTAGGAGGAAGAGCACAACTTGGACCTCAAGTCAGAGGAGCTCCATGCCCTGGGCGTCAAGGAGCTCCCCACATGGGTGCTCCTCATCTGAGCGCCCCCTTTGGAGCCCCTTCAGGCGCCCCGCACAGGGGAGCTCCCCACAAGGGACCTCCACCTCTTCTTCCAGCTCCCTCTTTTCATGATGGAGACCCTCTTTTCTAAGAGGATGAGGGTGAAAACCAAAGCTTGGAGCATGGGAGCCATATCCATGGTAATTCCAAGAGAAGGTACAGAATCAATTGGGTGATGTCTTCAACGCCATGAAGGCACGAGAACCCGAGATAGTGGATTACCTTATAAGTCGAACTGACACACCTTTCAAACCTGACGTGGCGAACTACCCACTCCTTCAAAATTTCAAGATGTCATCTGTCGAAACTTTTGATGGTACGAAGGATCCATTGGACCACCTTGAAACTTTTAAGACCTTGATGCAACTACACAATGTCCCTGACAAAATCATGTGCAGAGCGTTCCCAACCACCTTGAAGGGATCCGCTCGACAGTGGTTCGCCAAGATCACCCCCGCTTCCATCGGCTCATTTGCTGAGTTGAGCAGGTCCTTCATGTTTCACTTTATTGGAGAACGTCGTCACCAGAAGCCTGCCACTCACCTGCTCAGCATAAAGCAGGATCGAGATGAAAGCCTGCAAAGCTACCTCACTTGTTTTAATGAGGAGATCCTTTAGGTCGAAGAGCCCGATGAAAAAGTTAGCATGACCGCCTTCTTGGGAGGCCTTCGATCATCGAGCTTCTTTGTCACTGTGATGAAACACCTACCAAAGAGTATGTCAGAACTATTGACAAAAGTTCAAAATTTTATGAATGCTGAGGAAATCAACAGGTCCAAGGGAGGTGAATCATCTCATAGATCACCAAAAACTTGACCTGTCTCTACACTGTTCTTAAACAGGTAGTTTATCTCCAGCTTAGCGGCTCTCTTGAGGGTCACCAAAAATCTTGACCTGCCTCTACACTGTTCTTAAATAGGTAGTTTATCTCCAACTTAGCCGCTCTCTCGAGGGTCGCCAAAAAGCTTGGCCTACCTCTACACTGTTCTTAAACAAGTAGTCTATCTCCAGCTTAGCGGCTCTCTCGAGGGTCGCCAAAAAGTTTGGCTTACCTCTACACTGTTCTTAAACAGGTAGTCTATCTTTAGCTTAGCGGATCTCTCGAGGGTCGCCAAAAAACTTGCCTACCTTTGCACTGTTCTCAAACAGACAACCTATCTCCAGCTTAGCGGCTCTCTCGTGGGTCGCCAAAAAAGCTTTACCTCTGCACTGTTCTCAAATAGGCACTCTATCTCCCAGCTCTCTCACAAGTCGCCAAAAAAGCTTGGCATCTGCTCTACTCTCAAGCAAATAGCCTATACCTCAAGCTTAAAGGCTCTCTCATGGGTCGCCAAAAATTCGGTCTCAAAAGGTGTAGCTCTCTCACGAGCAATCCTCAAACTCTGTCTTGCTCTCGCGCAAGTAGCCTGTCTCTCTCTTCAAGTAATCATGTTAAATATTTTAATGTTTGGAATAACATTATTTTTGTCATCATAAGCAAGTTCACCCATTTCAGCTCGGCGCATAGAACTGTTGGGGGATGTGATAAGCAGAAACAATCCTTAGAATATCATGGAAGAATTTGATTTTGAGAAGGTGCACTGAGAGGAGCTAGACCATCACCGCTGAAAGTGTCTGGCGTACTCTGCCCCCGGGCTTGCCAAGAAATTCCTAGGCAACCCCGCCTACATAGGTGAGAACTAAACTCCCTACAGGGGCATCCAAAGCTCATTGGCTACCTAAACTCCTCGAATCATTACCAAAAGTGGCACCCAAAATTTTCTTGTAGCTTGCACTACTCAACTCAGTGCTTAAAGAGGCGCCTGACCCTCTCTGCTCGCCCAAATGGGCAGTCCAGTGCCTAGAGAGTGTCTGGCCCCCTTTTCTTGTACAAGCGAAGTAGTCCTGGAGGCGCCCAACCATTTGTGCTTGCCCAAAATGGCGCCTCTTGGTGTCTTCATGCCAAGACCAGCCTTCTTTCCACCTCCCTACTCACCAAGATTAGCGCCCCTAGGCGCCTGATGGACCAAATCAGCACGCCCAGCGTGCAGGCCAACATGCATGAAGACTCGAGCAACCCCCTCACCTACTGTGCGAATTATAGCAACGCACAGCGATGCCGCCTGCTTGCCCAGGCCCTTTTCGACGCCTGCCTTCCCATCTCCACGCCAGACCACCCCTCCTACGAGAGCAGACTGCTTCTCAAGACGACCTGGAATGACGCTTAGGCAATTCCCTAGCTCACTCAAGGCCTCTTGCTCGCCCAATCTACACAAGTCAGTATACTAAAAGGCAACCAAGGCCTTTTGCTCGCCCAAAATCGCACGCCAGCACGTTTGCTCGCTATTTTGGTCGTAAATTTTGCTACGTAAGTCAAAACGGGACATATTATATATCAAATCGAAGCTTTTGACAAGCTGAGCAAAACTCACTACCATTGGTAATGAGCTTTCCAAACAAAGTCCAAAAAAAACGTCCGAAAAGAGGTGTTTTGGCCTCCAGAAATTTTTTTAAAAAAAAAAAATTGCCTAGGAAGTTGTATGCTCGCCTAGAGGTGGCTTGCTAGCCAAGGAGGTGACCTGCTCACCCAAAAGCTGGTTGTTCGCCCAAAAACGCGCCTTTGACTCTCTGCTTGCTATTTTGACTGTAACTTTTGGTTCGTTACTCAAAATGGGACTTATTTTATACACCAAATCGAAGCTCTTGACGAGGTGAGAAAATCTCATTACCTTTGGTAATGAGCTTTTCAGAAAAAGTTCAGAAAGAGGTGTTTTGGCCTCCCAAAGTTTTTTTTTTTTTTTTTTTTTTTAAAAAAAAAATTCAGCTCGCCTAGGAGGTTTTCTACTCACCCAGCACAGTATGTGCCTGCCCAGAAGTGGTCTGCTAGCCTAAAACATGCACCCAACTCTGACTCGAAGTTTTGACCGTAATTTTTGCTCCGTTGCTCAAAATGAGGCTTATAATATATAAAATCAAAACTCTCGGCAAGCCCTACAAGATCCACAACCTTTGGCTATGATTGATACTGTTGAAAGTCCAAAAAAGGCCTATAAACGGATGTTTTGGCCTCCTGAAGTTTTTCTAGTTATGCTGGTCAACCGAAAATTCAAATTCAACTTAAATGCCCTCCTTTCCAAGTTCTGTTGAACGCAGGGTATTGGGGGGCAAATGATGGCCAGACCCAACCCATGTTGTAAGTCTGGTCTGAGCTAAAAGCCCAATGTCAAGAGATCCAACTAGTTAAGCCCAAAGGAGCCTACATCTGGATAACTTTATCAAGATCAAGGAGCTGTAAGAGAGCATGCATGGTCATCCAAGAGTCTCCTCTACCACCTTGGAGTAAGGGTCATCCAAGAGTCTCCTCTACCACCTTAGAGTAAGGGTCATCCAAGGGTCTCCTCTACCACCTTGGAGTAAGGGTCATCAAAGAGCTTCCTCTATGCCACCAAGGAGCATCTAGGAGCATCACCTTCGCAGCCTGGAGAGAGTCAATCTCCCTCATCCTTGACCAAGTCCTTTGGAGAGCACACCAGCCGTCACACCTCGCCCGTTGAGAAGATGATAGATCGTCTCTGTCAGATCAGCTACCTATTTACTATCAAACGATCCTAAGCCATAATGATCGTTAGAATAGTCATACAATTACTACACCAAACCACTATAAATTGTAAGTTCCTCTGACACTTGGGGGGCATCAGCCTTATTTGAGTATAATTCTCTCCTCTGCTCTCAAAGCTTGTAATCATGTGCTCTCTCTCCATACCGGAGATAATAAAATTCCGGTTAACCTAGCCATTCAAAGTGGACGTAAGTCGTATTGACCGAACCACTATAAATCTTGTCTTCTCTCTCTTTCTACTTACTGCATTTTATATTATAACTTAACTAGTGGTGTGCAAACTAATTTGTGCATCATCAAAAATTAACTTGTAAAATTTTTTCTAATAAATTTTTTATTTTAGAGAGTTTAAATAAAGAGTTCAATTAACACTGCTAAATTAATTTTACAAAAAAAGAAGAAAAAGATTTCACCTAAAGCACCAATAGAAGTTTGAAGTTTATCTACATACCTTATTTAATTTTTATTAATTGTTACAATATTTATTTCAAAACATTGTTCATAAAAGGTATTTTGATATTTTTTTTAGGTCATGTATTTAAAAGAAAGTGTCATTTATTTTTTAAATTAAATTAAGTAATAGGTAGTAGTTTATTTTAAATTAATATTATTTAATATAATATAATTAATTTTTTAGATGCTCAAATTATATATTATATCGTGCTCTCTGATGGGGTTAAAAATAAGTTAACAATTGAGTAAAAGAAAAAAAAAGTGAAAATACCCAAAATCATGCCAAAGACTTTTGAAAATGCAAAAGAAGAAGGGAAAAAAAAAAAAACAGTGATGCCGGTTTTTCTTTATTAAAACAAAAACATTCCAAGGGCAACGCGTGGTTCGCCGTTATTATCAAATAATCTGTACGAACTGGGGTGAATCAAGCAGCCACAAATTTTGAGGATCATTGGTTGTGTGCCGAAGGCAAAAGGCAAGAAAAGATGAAGGGCAAGAATTTCCGGAAAAGAAATATAGCAGACGAAGGGGAGGAAGATCACACGTTTGAAAACAACGATTTCGATGACGAGCAAGAAAGGAGGTACGTACATCTATCTATATACCCTGTTCTTCCAAATTACTCTATTCTGACTAAATCTAATCGACGGAATTACTTCCGATTCCCAGCCTTGTTTCGTCATCCGTCTATGTTCATTCATTCATACTTACATGTGTTATATTATTATGTGTAGAGTTCACTAAAAATAGAATCTATTAATTAACTAACAAATTAAACCCTGCCCTGCCCTGCCCTCGTGCAATCAGATTGGCGTTAGAGGAGGTCAAATTCCTTCAGAAACAGAGGGAGAAGAAGTATGGAATTCCTGCAATACCTGCTACAACGACGCAGCCTACGGTGGGTGGTGGCCCCACCAATGGTGGCGGTGGTTTGGTTCACAAAGCAAGCGATAAGAATAACGAAGGAGATGGGGAAAAGGACGACTTGGTCTTGCAAGATACCTTCGCCCAGGAAACTGCTGTTATGGTCGAAGACCCTAATATGTAATGTCAAGTTTCAAACTCTTCTATGCTTCTTTTCTTTGTTCGTTGATTATTTTTATTTCGTGTCTTATTGATTTTCTTCCAGTTTGGAACTAGTAATTGAAATTGGTCTCATAGTTTCTGTCAATTGCTTTCTAACTTTCGAAATTTGAGAAGTTTTTGTTTATTTGGCCATCGAGGACAACATGGCTAAGTGTCGTCTAAAAAAATTCGGTTGGGTGCAAAGAAAACTAAACAAGGATAAGTGACAAAAAAACTGAGGTATACTTCTGAATAGCACGTGGGTTGAGACAGTGCAGTAGTAGCTGATAGGAAACAAAACAACTACGGGATGGACCACATGTCCATCCGTGAAATGAAAAATACAATTCTCCAATCGTAAAATTATGTATCACATTAAGCCTAACAATCCGCTGAAATACAAAAAAGCAGAAACCATTGAACTCCTTCGTAATAGATTCCTACATCAATGCCAAAAAATATATGCGATCCCATAAACCATCCAATCACTCTCCTCTATTCAGTACCCCACTTGTGTAAGTATTCTTTTCGGTTTCACAAGGAAACCAAAAACATAAAATCCCCTCCAACTTTTCCCGGAGTGAGCCATTTATCTTGAACAAGAATACGTTCTTCCCACCAATTCCTTACTATAGTCATCAGCTTATGGTGCATAAACCAAGAAGATATCATTTTGCTAAACAATCATCTGCTATTGGAAACAAACAAGAAACTAAGAATTTGTACACTGCCCCTTAGACCCTACACTCTTGTCCCCCAAATAGAACACTACCTGAAGATTCACATCAAGACCACCCACTCTTCTTTACCCCATTGCCTTGAGAGTTCACAGAGCTTGACAAATTCCTCAACGTTCTCAATTGTTTGGATATCGGCCCTTTTGATGTCGACGACGTCCTCAACTTTCAATGTGACTGGTTAAAGTTCACAAACTAAAATTACAGATTGAAGAACGTGGATGAGGAAGTTTATTTCATGGATTTGTGGGTAGACTGAAATCTCCTACCTTTTGATGCAATGTTTCTTATTGTCTATCCAGAGGATATCAACTATTTCAAGCATAGTTCTTATAGATAACTTCATGCTTTTTGCCTCTTTTAGCTATAATTTTTATCATGGTATTTGTTGCACATTGACAATGGTTAATCTTGCAACGTACTTGTGTTTCTTGTGCGTATACCTATATAATAGGGTACACGGTACTGACACAGTCATACAATGCAATATAATAGGATACATGGATTTGAAAAAAAGGAGACCATATGAGATGTGTTGCAATTCAACAACTATGATCATAGGTGGAACCCAAAAAAAGTTTAAATTCCACCTATGCTCGGATATCCACTTTGGAGAATTCAGGAGGTAGTCCCTAAAGTTGAGGGAATATGGCAGTCTGTTGTATGCATGTCAACTTGCATGTCAACACAAGACCAGTTCATAACAAATGGAGGTTTAATTTCTTAAAAAGTTGATTTGAGTTAGTTATCATAGTAAATGTTGTATCACGTTATGTTCCTAAGAAAGGCAGTTGGAATAGCTTTATCTCTTTTGATGTTAACTAAATGTGTATGGAGATTGTTGAGTTTTCTGATTTGGGAAATTAGACATAGAACAATGCACTGTTGGAGAAGACAAGCTATCTAAGAACTTATCCTTTGAGGTTGTGTTGTCTCTTTGGAATAGATTAACAAGGGGCCTAAAACTTCTTTTAAGGAATATATTGTGTTCTTCTATGCTTCTGATTTGCAAATAACTCACGACGTGTGTTACTGAAAGGCCAAATTATTTGGAACTAGGTTTTATTTCTCTTGGAATTTGATTTTTAGTTTCTATGAATTTAATAATAGTTTAATGTTCAAAAAAAAAAAAAAGTTCAAAGAATGTACTTGTAGATTTCAACAAGCATGTATATGCTCCTTTTTGTACCGAGCAGGTTGAGATATGTTGAACAAGAATTGGCGAAGAAAAGGGGGAAGAACATGGATGCTGCGAATCAAGTTGAAAATGATATCAAACATGCAGAGGATCAATTATACAAAATTCCAGAGCATCTGAAAGTGAGTGAATTGGATTTATTTATTTGTTCTTCTCTTTCTTTTCAAAGTGATTTGCTCTTCTTACCTGCACTATTCTCTTCTGGTCAACACAATTCAACCGAATAAGACTTGTCCCAAATATTTGAGGTCGACTGTATGAATTCTGTTTCACTATCGAGCTCTATCAATGACTATGTTTTCGGCTAATCCACTAGTTATGATATCCTATTTTACTACTTATTTGAGTCCTTTTCGGTCTAGATCTGGCACTTGTATTACCATTTGTAGGTATCATTGTTCCTCACTAGTTCAGTAACAGATTTTCTGTAAACATGTTCAAACTATTTAAGACGATTTTGGTGCATTTCTACCTTTTCACTGGTATAGTCATTCCAAATTCTATATTTTATGCTATATTATCAGATTGCTAAATGTGTCCTTTGAAAATGTCTTGCTTTGTAACACAAACCTAACTCTTCACAGTAAAGCTTCATCTTAGCTAATTCAGATGGCTGTGGACGAAATACTTTTAGGTTTTCTATTATAAGAATTCAATTCTTTAGCATATATTTGTTCGCATTTTTGTAGGCTTTCCTTCATCGCTGTTCCTTGTCTGTTGACTAAATAGTTATTGGCCTCTCTTAGCTCATAGCCAATCATCTCGTGATTGGCATTAGGTACATCCTCGTAATTTTCTTTTGAGTATAATGCACTCATTGGGCTTACTTGTTCATTGGGATGCAACAAATTTTCCTGGAGCACATTTGAAGAACTTATCTGTACTGTATCATTAAGGGAGATATCTGGCTTGGTCTCTTGGGGTCTTCAACATTTGGCATATGTTTTGTTTCATTTCGGACAATACGTTTGAATCCTTTCAATTTGGGTGAAAATCGAAATGAATCAGTAATTGAAAATAAAAGTACTTGTGTTTTGAAATGGCTTGGGATATTTCAGAATCGATATTTAAATATTTTGGAATTAGAATTGTAAATTTTTTCTCTATTTTTATTTTGTTGTCAAATTTTTTTTTTCAAGCTGATCAAACCTATGCACAAAAACCAAATTTTCACTATTGGGCATAATCCTCAATTGTTTGCTCAAGCTACCTGTATCCCAAACAAATATGCAATATCCACTCACCTTGTCTTTTACTCTCTCAACTACCCTCAACCACTTCCCTCTCTCTCTCAACCCTCCCGCTAATTTAAATTTGAACACTTTGTTGATCTAATCCACCCATCTTAATTGCTTTTTTTTACTTTCCCTTTTGTAGGTCTAAAAAGAAATAAACCTAACACATTAATTTAAAAAGTTTCAAAAAGTTTTAAAAGCTATCATCATAGTATTAATAGAGATATTTTATACGTGCATCGGCTGCTCTGAATTCTAGTTTCCAGTAGCGATTAAGATCTTGGCCTCGATCAGTCTTAGTTGTGGACAAGTGGCATTTTCAAGTGTATTTTCTCCTCCCTCTCTCTCTCTCTCTCTCTATATATATATATATATATATATATATATATCTTACTGTGTATTTGTGTGTCTATGACTGTGGTCCATTCTGAATTCCAATCACAAAATATTGGTTCATTTTCATATTAGGTGTATTATGAAATGAAATATATATCCTTGAACTTCCCCCATGTTTTTGTTCAGGTGAAGAGGCGAAACTCAAAAGAAACTTCTACTCAGTGGACTACTGGGATTGCTGAAGTTCAGCTTCCCATCGAGTATGCCTTTTCCCATCTTTTGTGGCCTTTCATGGTTAAAAATGATTATTTGTTCACTCGTTAAATTTTAGGGCACCTAATTATGCCATGACATGCGACCTTTTTAAAAGAAAAGGGATCTTTGGGACCAAATCTGTGCCTCATAGATTGACATTGAGCACCCCTGGCATGGGGACAACTGACACAGATTTATGTGTATTGATGTATTACTTTTCAATGCAGATATAAACTGAGGAATATTGAGGACACAGAGGCTGCCAAAAAGCTCTTACAGGAGAAGAGGCTCATGGGTTACAACAAAACTGACTCTGGTGTTCCCTCAAGTTACAGTGCAGATTATTTCCAACGTGGCAAGGACTATGCCGAAAAACTTAGAAGGGGTCAGTTACTATTGCTTTTTGTCCCTTCACCACTTGGACACACACAACACACAGACGTGCTCAGTAAGTAGTATTATACTGCGGCTTCCATTGGTTTATGTTTTTTTGAGGATACATTTGGGGATTCCAACATCCCTGTGGCCTGGTTTACTTGAAATTATCTTTTATCCAATGATAATATTGTATACTAGCAATAATCTTGTACCTGAAGATACTTTGCAAGACTAAAAAATTGAACATCAGTCGTACAATATTTATATTTTAAATAAAAATTTATTTATTTTTTCTTTTCTTTAATTATACAATTTAAAATTAAAATGAAACATAAAGAAAAGAAGAAAGAGGTAGGTGTGGATTAATGTGATTATTTGACATTGGGGAGTGTGTTGGTTGATTTGTATGTCATTGGACGCCGGTCAGAGAAGTTGATGTTATGTTTTTAGGTGAGAAGTTTTTTTGGGATGAATTTTGTACTAATAAATCAAAGTAGATGAAAATTGAATTAATCTTAACTATTGTTTTTTATAAATTGATAATTTAACTTTCTAACTGTAATATTAAATAGATTAGGCTCACTTTTCCAAATATATTGTGATGTCAAGGATCCGTAGAATCTTCTTTAGATTTTATGGTTATCCATAAAGTTCGTTATATATTATGTGGATAGTATAGATTACTTCATTTGAATAAGATCTGTTGGATCCTGCAACTATGGTACTACCAGAACTGCGGCTACTTATTGTTACTGGTCCTTCGATTGTTACTTGCGGATCTAAGTGAGGTTGGTGTAGTCGCACAGGCATTTATTTTTTACTTGTACAATTTTAACTTGTGCTGAATAGAAGTGAGTTTTACTTGTAGAACATCCTGAGCTGTACAAGGACAGGGGTGCAGAAGAAAATGGTCTGGAACCAAGAAGCAGTGATTCTAGTAGAGATACAGTGGGACGAAGACAAGCAGCAACAGATGATTTCATGCTTGAGCGCTTCCGCAAAAGAGAACGACACCGTGTAATGCGGAGATGACATGCTTTTGAGCACTAGAGTAGACACATCTTTAACAACGAATGGGAGATGTCATGGGACTAGTTCTGCCTTTTTTTTTTGGAACGGAATCATGGGATTAGTTTGTTACATTTATTTTCGAGATGTGTTGGCTGTACATCCTTGAACCGGTGGTTAAATGCCCTCATTGACATTGCACAATTTCTTGAAATTATCTTACGTCCATTGTTCTGCGGTTATAGGTTGTCTTCTCTTTCCTCTGCAAAGTTGCTTTTATGGGCTGATTCAATGTAGGTGGAGGATCATCATCTAAACACAATTTGCTGTTTATTGTTGGAAATCCTATCTGTGTTTGATGGGCACGTAATCCAAGTAGGATTATTGTCCGCCAATAGACATGGCTGCGGTTAATGTATTTTTGGCAGAAACAAACAGTTTTTAAGTTAGGAAAAGTGGGCTGGTAGCTTCATGCAGGGAAGTCTTGTTCTGTTTATTTTATTTTATTATTATTATTTTTTTTGTCGTCCTTAACCGGTTGTTGGATTTTTTTCAGTTTACATCCATGGTGATTGGTCTGGGCTTCTGAACCCCACATTTAATTGTTTAATAAACCGGTTCCAGATATCCTTGTCAAGATTGTTTGGTAACGAAATAAACATTTTAAGCCAGTACAAAAAAAAAAAAAAAGAAGAAATAACCAGTTGGGTGAGGCTATTCTCATTACTTAAATCTCTTTTTCCACTTCATTTATTTTTTTTATTTCAAATTACTAAATTCACCTCATCTATATCCACCACATCTATATTCACTAATTAAAAATTAAATTCATTTAATTTTATTCCAACCTATTATATAGGTAATTAAAGTGAAACAAAAATAGTAATTAAAACAAAACTTGAAAATTCCGTGGTAATTTATATTATTTCAAAATATTTTGATATATTTTCAAAAATATTTTTGAAATATTTTGGTGTATTTTAAAATATTTTGATTAGCATTTTAAAAATAATTATTAATTTTTATTATACTTTTGAAATATTTTTGTATTGAAATAATACATCAAAATAAAATTTTGATCATTATCTATATAATAGGTTAAAATAAAATTGAATGAATTTAATATTTGATTAGTGAATATAGATAGGGTGAGTTTAATAATTAATGAGGTGAATATAGATGGAGTGAACTTAATAATTTAAAATAAAAGAACTAAATGAGATGGAAAAGAAAATTTAAAAGGTGAAAATAGCCCCACTCTAACCATTTTAACATAGACAAATTTATCATGGATCTCTTAACATTTGGTCACATGATATGAAGATTTCTAAAAATTTCAACAATAGGATAGTAACCTTCTGAGTTTTGCAAGTCGTAACATATAGATCATCGTCTTAAGGTGTGAGACCCGATTATGCATTGCATGCATATTACCTTAATTTTGTGAGTTAAATTGTAATTTATGTGAAATTATTAAAAAGTTAATTAAATTAAATCTTTCATAGGCATAATGTATGTAAGCATACATTAGGGTGGTGGAGCCTGTTAATGATGTATTAGTGAGATCCATTCATAGAAATTTAATGTGTGAAAATACTAGTGGGTCGATTTTGAAATCACTTAAAAATTGGGGGAGTCGAGCGTAATTAACCTATTAATATGGTCACCTTTACATGTGTTGGCATAAAGAATGGGTAAGTTATATCAAGTGTTAGGTGGCTGGGCGTGTGTGCCTTAAGGTGTAGAAATGTGTGTGTTTAAAATACAAAACAGTGTGTGTTCTTGCTTTACTGAAAAACTGAGAGAGAAGGAGAGTAAAAACAAAGAAAAGGGAATATATGTGTGTGTGTTCTGGTTTCTGGAACCTGAGTGAGGAGAACAAGAGAGAGAGAAAAAAAAAATGTAGGTGTGTGCTCTTTTGAGCCGAAAGCAAGGAGGAAGAGAGGGAAAGAAAAATCAAAGTACGTGGAATTAAGTTTAAACACGTGTGAGATAAATTTTACTATGTATGTATATGTGTGGGCTGACTTGTTTTAAATTAGTAAGCTATTTTAATTTAAATAAATGAGCTGTTTTATTTTAATTTTAATGGGTTGTTTTAGTTAATTTCATAAATTGTTTTGTGAGCTGTTTTATTTAAGTTTAAAAGAGATCTTGTATGAGTTTAATTAAGTGAGTTAACATAATTTAGGGGCTGTTAAGAATGAGTTTAAAATAGGTATACAATAGCTGTGAAAAAAGTATGAAAAACGAACACTTGAGATATTTTTCCTGGAATAGGTTGGACCCGAAATTATGAGAGTGAAATAGCGAGTTAAAAGGTTCAAGGAAGGGCATGTTTTGTATGATTAAATTGTATAAGTGTGGTTGTGTTAAAAGAAAAATGCAATAGAGATTGGAAATAGGTGTCGATAACGTTGAATCTCTGATTTATAAATGTTATTATCACATGTGTAAATTTTAATCCAAATGACTTGAAATTTTGCATGCTGCATTTTTAAATGATGCTTGATGTGACAATGTGAATTTCGAATGCAAATGAATATAATATTAGGTACGAAATGTATGAAATGCCAGAAGTGCAGTTTTTAAGATTTGAGATCGAAATGGGCCCCTGGTCAATGTGTTTGACCTACTTAATCCTAATTGTGATTAATGTGAGTGATTTTAGAAATTTGAGGAGGAAATGTGATTCCCAACTCTAATGTGGTAGTATGTGAGTGGACAGTGCGGTAACCGGGGTTATCGGGACACTTTGGGTACGGATCCACCGATAAGACCGAAGGGTCGTAGATTTGTACATTTAAGGTGGGTGTATATCTTTATATGTTTTGAAAATGCTATTATAAAATGATAGTAAATGATAGAATTTAATAGCAATTCTCCAGAATTATGTGCTACATGCTTATGTGATTGAATGATGCTTTGTACCGTGTATTGTGTATTGTGGAATGTGGCGCACTGTTTGAGACAGGGACATCGATGTCTTATCACTGGGCGTGTAGTGGTGTACTACCACTGTGGTGTTCTTGGGAGGTTCAGGAGACATGAATTCATGTGGGATCGATTATCCAATGAGAGGTAGTATGGATGTGATGTGGCTTGTAAATTCGTTGTAATTAAATTAATGCTATTGTTTGATACATGTATCTATATAGTATTTTACCTACTTTAGTTTATTACTATAATTTTCATTTCATATACAGTATATATACTCACTGAGCGCGTGGTTTAGCTCACACCCTTATAACTTATTCTTTTCAGGAACTATAGAAGAAGATGTAGACCAGTCCACTGATCAGTCGATTGAGTCTTATACAACATTAGTGTGACATCACTTAGGTTGAGTGTCTGTATGACTAATTTCTGGGTTATATATTATATTTATGAGAAATTATTATGACAGATTATTAATATATATTTGTAAACAGACTCAACAAGCATACTTTGTTATGTATGCTATGTGGATGTGAAATTTTGTATATGTCTATAACCTGAGAAATAAACAAATGATACAGGTGTATCAAAAACTTAGTCGCGTCTCATCTTTGAAAGACCGGGATGGGGCGTGACAATTTAGTTAGCATCAAAGCTAAAGTTTATAGTTCAGTAGTTGAGTTGAGTCTAGTGTGACAGTGAATTTAGGGATTGGTCTGTTAGGTGGGGTGTTAGAAGTTCATGTGAGTGTGTGGAATATATACTGCATGCTATCATGACCCATATACAATACTCACATTTGTTACAGTGATACATGGAGGGAGAAGGGCCTTTTGCTCGGGCTGGAGATAGGGAAAAAAACCCTAGGTGGAGGAAGAACTAGGAGATCAAGGGGCTAAGCAATTGTGGGAGGTAGCAACTAAATATTTGAACAACACACAATACGAGTGAAGGCAGTGAAGCCTAAGGGTACATTATACGAGCAATTTAAAAAACTCAATCCACTAATATTTACGAGAACTGCAGGTACATTGGAAGCAGAAAATTAGTTACGATGCATTGAGAAGATTGTCAAAGTAATGAGAGTTGGTGAGGAAGATAAATTGTTGTTGACCACTTTTATGCTAGCAGATGAGGCCCAATATTGATGGGAGGCTATGGAGAGAGCATTGCTGCCAGTGTGCACTGAATGGGAGGCCAGTTTAGTTCCTAAAGTTTTCACATGGCAGCAGTTTACAGATACTTTTGATAAGAAGTATTTTCTCTTGAGTTATTGATATCAGAAACAAAATGAATTTTTACATTTGCAGCGGGGAAATCAGTCAATGCTGGAATACAAGGGCAAATTTAGTACTTTGTCCAGATTTATACCTTATGCTGTAGCAGATAAGGAGGAAAGATGCATAAGATTCTAGATGATGCTACATTATAATATTAGATCCCGTGTTTCGATGTTGGAATTAACAACATTTTCATAATTATACAACAAAACCCTGATTGTAGAAGCTAATCTGAAAGAGATGGAAAGTGCAAGTGAGTAGGCAAAAAGAGAAAGATATGAGCTAAGTGGACTGGGTTCCAAGGGAAGTTTATTTAGTAGAGCCTGGAGAGGAATGTTGTCGAAGGGTGCAAGTAAGAAGAAATTAAGAGTTCCATTCCAGAGTCAAGGACAGGGAGTCAGTGGATCATCTTCATTTGTACTGGGTCGAGAAATGGGACAATCTCGAGGGGGTGTAGTTACTTGTTACCGTTGCGAGCAAATTTGGCACATTGTACAAAACTATCCTATCGGAGGACCAAGACCTACTGCATCATGGCATTGCTTTTTATGTGGCCAAGAGGGACATATGCAGAGAAATTGTCTGCAATATTCTACCAGAGTTCATCGATGGACAGTACATCTACGGTGTCGCGAGAAGCAGCAAGTGGCAGAGGTCAAGGACAAGGAGGCAGTACTGGATATGGCACTGGAAGTAACGGTGCTAGTGGCAGTGGACCGAATGGGCCTGAGGCTAGAGGTCGTGTCTTTGGACTTACCCAGCGGGATGCTCAGGCGACCCCGGATGTGGTTACAGGTATGATATCTATTTTTGGTCAACAGGCACGAGTACTTATAGATTCAGGTGCCACAAGTTTTATGACACCCCTAAAACCGGGGGTCGTTTTTAAACCGACTACCGGTCAACCCATAAAAATACCCGTGATTGTCATACAATCCATCATCACGTCAATAACATCCCCTTAACTGGGATCATAACCCACGTTTGTAACCCGTGTACCTTTTACCATTTGACTAAATCGAGGTCTAATATACCACAATTTATACTCCATTTCTATTCTTAAAATGAGAGAACACAGAGCTCAAAGGCCTGACAAAGCATTCTTAAAATCTCGAATTATTGGAAAATCTACCGATAGGTTTTTATGGACCTACCGGTAGGTTGTCCTCGGAAAAATTTTTACCGGTAGATTTTTATGGACCTATCGGTAGGTTTTATCTACTGAAAAAGTTCTACTGATAAATTTATGTTCTACCAGTTGGATTTTGCCTTCTAGACCATGTTCTACTGGTAGGTTTTGCCCAGATTTACCTGTTTCACCTGTTTTTACTTTTCAATTCATTCCAAAATCTACCCAAACTCATATAACATTATATTTGCACATCAAACATAGTTATTACAAATTCTATTACAATCATTTTCATACGATTACATCTCCAAAACATAAAATTCACAATGTTTTACAAAATACGGATTAAAGGCCACAAGTCAGCCTCTCTTCATCCTCTAGGCCCTGAGTGAGAGCCGTTCACCGACGTATATCCCGCACCTGAAATATTTTCCTATATAGGATGAGCCACACTCAATAGAATATTTCCTACAGAGATTACTCCCCAACCTAAATGCATATGAAATATGCACATATAACAATCAACAAGTATCATTCATTCTAATTAAGAATATGCAATTCAATGTAGAAATTCTACCATGTCATGCCATGAAATGAGATGAGACTCACTCATACAATTTACTCCGAGCCTTCACCGACCCCTTTCAACCCATGCAATGCTACATGTATGAGAAACCTATGGCATTCCAGGCCCTTGTCATTGATGTTTCACACCAAATAACTATTTTACAAAACAAATTCATGTGTTTTTATTTGGGTATTCGAATTCTCGGAGTCTCACCACCGGTTCCACACACCGTTACACTTTTTTGAAATTTCACCTAAGTGGAGTGTATGAACCAAGTGGTGGGGTCATGCACCCAAGGGCGTATCTAACCCTTCTTGCTGTACCCGGCATAAGTTTTTTCATGCAACATACAACTCGGTCGGATCTTTGATCCAACCTTACCAAATCCACTTATCCAGCACCAAGAGTAGTGTTTGATTAAACTATGTACACACACCCACACTCATGTCTAATGTCCATGAATGTGATGTCAACTTCATGCCCAATATACAATGAATGTCAAATGAGCAATTTAAACCGCATATCAACATATCCCATGACAATTTATATCTCAAACATATAATTACCACAAACTATTATGATGCTAATATATTAACAACATATATCAACTTATTTATTCAATTACAATATTCTCAAGCATGTCATACATAATCCATGCCATAACAAACTTAATTCTCACGTAGACATTTAGAAAAACACCTTCAAAACACTAAATCATGTTATCACACAATTTTTCCCACATAATACAAGTTCCAAGAATTACACAAGTAATTTCCCTACACCAAATTTAACTAGAAACTGGTTTAAGTCATTTCCATACTCATTTCCTCATTTCCATAACACTAGACAAGTGACATATATAGCTATACACTTACACATCTCATATGGATATCCTAGGTTAGAAATAAACTAAAGTAGGAGAGAATCCTACCTCTTACAACGTACAATGTAGTGTAGAGAACTTCAAGGGTACCTCCTAAGCCCAAAACTTTTGATTTCTCCAAAATCTCCTCTTTTGATCTTCGGTGAAATCTTTCGTTCTTGGTATAATTGCGTAGCTCTCGTTGAGGTGATCGACCTTAACACTTAGTTCGAGTCGATTCAACTAACGGAGGTCCGTAGATCGAAGAGAGAAGGTGAAGCTTTTGATTTTTCTTCTCTTTTCCCTCTCTTCTCTTCCAATACGAGAACCCAGTAGATATGTGTGGAGAAAATCAGATATTTCTCCTAAGCCCAAAACTCTTGATTTCCCAAAAATCTCTTCTTTTGATCTTCGGTGAAATCCTTCGTTTTTTGTATGATTGCGTAGCTCTCGTTGAGGTGATCGACTTTAACACTTAGTTCGAGCCGATTCAACCAACAGAGGTCCGTAGATCAAAGAGAGAAGGTGAAACTTTTGATTTTTCTTCTTTTTTCCCTCTCTTCTCTTCCAACGCAAGAACCTAGTAGATATGTGTGGAGAAAATCAGATATTTCTCCCCATTTATACCCTTTAATCACGCGGTCCACATCGTGCCGCACGTTTCCTATTTTCGAGTCCGTTTTTGTTTTGAAACGACTTAATTTCGTCTCGGTTTAAATTCAAATTATTTTTATATGAACTTAAATTAAATTATAATAAAATTTTATAAATTTTATTTTGGGGAGACCTCTTTGAGGTCACCCAACACCCAACCGTCTCGTAAAACGTAAAAAATATGATTATTTTATAATTCAACAAAAATTGTCTGGTTAATTAGATTTCGTGAGATAAAACCAACGGTGAGATCCGTTGCGTCATTTGAGTTCTAGAGAAATACGGGTTTTCAACCCACACTGTAGTGGCAAATTATTATTTTACCCCTTCTCATAAAAAATTTAAATTTATCCGAATTTTATACGTTCATTTGTATTACTGTCATTCTCCATGCATGTTAATAGACCACTTACTCCATTAGACTGTGGATTGACTATAGTTACTCCCATAGGTGATTGTGTGACCGCTAGGGTAGTATATAGGGAGTGCCTGGTTCAAGTAGGTAATAGAAAATTACCTACAGATCTGTTACCTTTTGAATTCTAGGACTTTGATTTGATATTAGGAATGAATTGATTGTCTCCATATCATGCCACTATTGACTGTTTTCGTAAATAAGTAGTATTTAGAATCTCACATGTTCCTTTTTTTCAGTTCTTTGGAGAGCGACGCCCTGAGCCGAAAAATTTGATATCAACAATTAAAGCCAAAAAATTACTCAAGAAATAATGCTATGGATACTTGGCTTATGTGAAAGATACTCAAAGAGATACTCCTAAATTAAAGAATATTTATGTGGTTAATGAGTTTGCTGATGCGTTTCCTGAAGAGTTACCAGGGTTACTAGTGAAACAGGAGGTGAAATTTACTATTTAGCTTGTGCTAAGAACTAGTCTCATATCCATTACTCTATATAAGATGACTCCAGCTGAATTTAAGGAATTTAAAGTGCAGTTACAAGATTTGTTAGATCGAGGATTTATACAGCCTAGTATATCTCATTGGGATGCACCAGTATTATTTGTAAAGAAGAAAGATGACACTATGAGATTATGCATTGATTATAGATAGCTGAATAAAGTGACTATCCGGAACAAGTATCCATTGCCACGTTTCGATGATTTTTTAGACCAATTACAGGGTGCCCAAGTTTTTTCAAAGATTGATCTTCGATCAGAATATCATCAATTAAAAGTAAAGAATAGTGATATATCGAAGATTGCTTTTCGAACCTGGTATGGACACTATGAATTTCTGGTGATGTTTTTTAGTGTGACTAATGCTCCTATATTTATAGATCTAATGAATCAAATATTTTAATCATATCTTGATTCATTTGTGATAGTGTTCATTGATGATATATTGTTATTCTCCCGTAGTGAAGAGGAGCATACGCAACATTTGAGGGTGGTACTGCAGACATTGAAAAATAGGCAATTATTTGCCAAAATCAGCAAATGTGAATTTTGGTTGGACATAATTGTGTTTTTAGGGCATGTAGTGTGATGGTGTATGTGTTGATCCAGCTAAAATTGATACTGTAGTTAATTGGGAGAGATCGAAGACAATTATAGAGATTTAGAGTTTTTTGGATTTGGCAGGTTACTATTAGAGATTTGTACATAATTTCTCCATTATAGCTATGCCCCTGACCCGATTGACTCAAAAGAATATGAAATTTGAGTGGTCTCATTACAACAAAAATTATTTTTTGTGAAGATTTTTTTCATCGCTAAATTAAAAAAAATCCTCGCCAATTATTTTTTGCGACGTTTTTTTTTCGTCACGTGTTCGTCACAATAGCCTCGTTGCATAAAATATTTTGCTACGCAATTTTATTTTCATCGCAAAACAAATTTTTTGCGACGAAAAAAAAAACGTTGCTAAAATCTATTCCACCAACGTTAAAAAAAAATAATAAAAATTTAATTAATTTTTCGCGACTTAAAAAAATCATCGCGAATATTTTTTTTACATAAATAAAAATATAAAAAATAATAATTTAATTAATTTTTCGCGACGTAAAAAAATCGTCGCAAATAATTTTTTACATAAATAAAAAATATAAAAAATAATTAAATAAATACATTTACGACGTATAAAAATTGTCGCGAAACAAATTATTCCTACAATTTTGCACGACGATTTTAATTTCATCGCAAAAAAGTTCTTTTTTAAAAAAATAATTCATAAAAAATGATATTCCAATAAAATTTTTCATCGGTAGACCAATAATACCTGTGTTTAATAAAAAACTAACACAATTAATACATTTTACATCTTTTTTTAAAAAAAATAAAATTTTATTTCCAAAAAAATGAATTACAAAAATGAAAGAATAGGAAATTCTAAAAATAGAAAAAATGGTTTTAATCCTTCAAGAGGATTTAAACCATCTCTAATTACATGTAATGTCTCTTAAACTTGAACACAACAGTCCAGCTTCATGCCTTGAAATATCATCTCCAAGCTCAACAGATGGTATCGGTCAAACGAGGAAAGACTCGGGTAAATATAGAGAGAAGGCTATGCAATTAGAATTCAATTTTAATATCCTAAATGATGGTTTTTTTTCATTTGAACCCCAATATCTGTATACTCAAAGTTATTGCTTATACTGGACATCTTCAACTTTCCAACCCAAATCTAAGATGTCAAAAATTGGTTCGCAAAAGTAAAGATAAGTCAGTTAGTTATACATAGTGATTATTTCTTACGGAACAATGATGTGGCACATAATCATTACAACAGAAACCAAATTTAATAACATGAGAAAATATCAGGCCAACATCAGAATTCCTAAAATTACCTTCTCCGCATCACAGTCGACATGACCGAGCTTTACCTTGCCCTCAACTTGTTTGCAGCCTTCTTCCACTCAGGCGCAAGCTTCTTACAATGTCCACACCTTGAATAAGAGAAGCCAAATAAATAATAGTAATTATTAAATCCATAAGACACAAAAGTTGAAGGGCATAAAAAGATTCGAAAATTAAAACATTTATCTATGTATATTCTCCAAAAAAAAACATATTCACTTGCAAATGTTACCTCATAATCAGTTGAACAACAAAAATGAAATGACACACAACATTGAAGCCTCTTTGCCTTTCTGTTCCTATACAAGGATGGTATCCATTTATTCTAAGAAGATTTAGTTCCATCACAATCAAAACTGCTTGCTTTTACAAAATCATGGACTGGAGGGATTCTGAGACCTACTCAGGATTTATCCTACAGTTAGGCCTCTCCATGATACAATCTTCATCAGTGTATAAAATTTTACAGTGTCCCATTAACTATGATATCAAATTCTCTTGAGATCCTATGCAAAAACGCACCAGCTTGTGTTTAGTACAATTTCTCAATGGCATGCATTACTTGGCAAAGGCAACAACAATATTTTTGTATGCAATCTAAAAATATTCAATTTTTCAATAAGCACTGCAGCAACATGCAGACATTGAAAGAATAATCACACAACTATTGCTAACTTAGAATCATCCAAGGGAACAGGATGAACCATCTAACCCATTATAAGCAAGTAAAACTTACCAAGGAGCAAAGAACTCCACAATCCAAAGATCTTTACTTTTAAGAACCAACTCATCAAAGTTACGTGAATTCAGTTCTACAGATGCACTAGGTTCCGATTTCTCACTTGATCCTCCTGCAGCTTTTCCATTTAATCGTTCCTTTAGAAGTGCCTTAATCTATTTACAGTTTCCAAATCTTAGCATTGTTAATTTTTATAAATGCTCAATAGAAGTAACTAAAAATCCAGAATGGAAAAAGATAAAACCCCTTGTGTAGTCCAGTAAAGTCCTATTTGGAAAGTCAAAGAAACATGCCAGTTTGACAGTCACACGCACCAGAGAGACGTTACAAATATGAGGTATTGGGGAACACATAAAAAAGAATGATTCAGAACTCACCTTGTTCTGAGTTTTCACAAGGTCAACAGAAAGAATCAAAATACGATATGCATCCTTGTCAGACAAAAGCTTCCACAACTCATCAACACTAGATAACACAAAAAGAGAATGATAAGAAGCGCAAACAATGCAAACCAAAAATTAGGAACTTTCGCTATCTAAATTATTCCCTAGGAATCACAATGAACTCTTCCTCTCTCGACACTAAATTGCATTCTCCCTTTCAAATTCTGGAATGTGGTCCCTCTCACATAACTCTCTTCATAATTGTTTGGCTTAATTATGCTATGGAATAAGGTAAGAGGTTTTTGTCTCATTTCACCGCAAGAGGCTTTACACATATCAATGTGCAGATGCATCAAGTGTGTCATGGAAGCTAATCAGATATTAATGAGGAAGGCCTCTCCCACCTCATTTGTTTGCTATAATATAAATACATACTGCAAAACACACAAATCAACACCGCCAAAAAATAAAAACACAAATTATGTACATCATCGCAAAAAAAAGACAACCCATAGCTTTTATTTTAGGAAAAAACAATTAATTACAAGTACAATTGTAAAATGAAAGTATACCTAAATAGGGAAGAGCTTAGCGATACCCTTCTTAGCCAAAGCCTGAACGATCTCTCCAGAAATCCCAAGCTTCGATATCTCAAGACCATCATCAACGGCACCACTTGCTCCCAACGACTTATCTTCATCGGAGAAATTGGCGAACGCAAGTTCCGCCTGAGATAACACTTCGGAAGCCCTGAAATTCAATGACCCACCACCTACATGAAAATTCCTCGTTAGAACTCCATAGTTGCCTCTGACCCACTCGAGAGATTTCGATTGCTGTCTAATAGAAGTGGTGGAGGTGGAAAAGTAGTGACTTTTGGTACTAATAGGAGCATCTCTGGGTGTTGATGGCGATAGAAGAGTCGCGCCAGGGTTGATGATGGAGGCAAGTGTGAGTCGCTTTGAGCATGGCGTTGCCGACTTTCTTAGTAGGCGGAGGCTATTCATTTTTACTCGAATAAGTGCAGAGACACACAGAGAAATGCAGGGTTTATGGAATGGAAATTATTATTTTTAAAATTTTTTATTTACCTAAAAATTTATTGGTGACATTTTTAAACGACTAAAAACGTCGTAAAAAATTAATTTAATTATTATTTTTAAAATTTTTTATTTATGTAAAAATTTATTGGCAAATTTCTTTTATTTTTAAATTTTTTAGAAAAATATCACAAAAAATTAATTTAATTATTATTTTTAAAATTTTTTATTTATATAAAAATTTATTGGAGACGTCTTTTTTAAAAACGTCGCAAAAAATAAATTACATTATTATTTTTTAATTAATTTGTCAATTCTTGCCATTTCTTCCGCCAAAATCAATTAGGAGGGAATCGCCTTTTTGCGATTTTTTTTTTAAAAATGTCGCAAAAAAATTGTCAAAATTGAAATTTACGACAAAATTATAAAATCGTCGCAAAAAAAAAAGTCACAAAAAATACTTTTTGTTGTAGTGTCTGATAGATGCAAGCAAAGTTTTTAGGAGTTAATGATCAGATTGACGATTGTACCAGTATTGACCATTCCGTCAGGTAGTGATGAGTTTGTGATTTATAGTGATGCTTCACATCAAAGTTTGAGTTATGTGTTGATGCATCATGATAGAATGGTAGCTTATACCTCCAGAAAATTGAAACCACGAGTGCAATTATCCTACCCACGATTTGAAACTTGTAGCTATTGTATTTGCATTGAGATTGTAGAGATATTTTCTATATGGGGTTATATGCGAGATTTATACAGATCACCAGAGTTTGAAATATCTGTTTACCCAAAAAGAGTTGAACCTGAGGCATCGACACTTGATTAAGCTTATTAAGAATTATGACTGCACTATTTATTACCAACTAAGAAAAGCAAATGTTGTGGCAGATGTTTTGAGTTAAAAATATCAAATAGATTGGCTAGTTTGCAAGTGATTCGGAGAGATTTATTTGTGAATTTAAAATTTTTAAGAGTGCAGTTAAGGATAGAAAAGACTATAACTTTACTTGCTATACTGACTTTAAGACCTGTACTGGTGGACAAAATCAGAGAGGCACAACAGTTTGATCTCTAAATTGAAGAATTGAAGAAAGAGGTGAAGACTGGGATAAAGACTGATTTTATTGTTGACAAAGCTGATGTTTTGTTACTTGGTTCTCGGTTATGTGTACCTAATGATACAGGGTTAAAAAAAGAAATTCTGAAGGAAGCACACAGTTCAGCATATGTTATGCATTCAGGTAGTACAAAGTTATATCGTGACCTGAGAGAGCATTATTGGTGGCCTGGGATGAAACGAGAGATAGCTGAGTTTGTGGCTTGATGTTTGGTATGTCAACATGTGAAGGCTGAGCATTAGAGACCAGCCGGGTTATTACAGTCTCTATCGATTCCAGAATGGAAGTGGGAACATATCGCTATGGATTTTGTGAAGAATTTGCCCCGCACACAGAGAGGACATGAGACCATTTGGGTGATAGTTGATAGGTTGACAAAGTTTGCACATTTTTTAGCTGTTAAAATATTCTATTCTCTTGACAGGCTAGTAAGATTGTACATTGATGAGACTGTGAGACTGCATGGTGTACCTGTATCTATTATCTCTAACAAGGATCCACGCTTTATTTCGAGGTTTTGGCCTAACTTACAGACTGCTTTGGGCACTACTTTGAAATTTAGTACAACATTCCACCCACAAATAGATGGACAGACAGAATGTACTATTCACTCATTGGAGGACATACTAAGAGCTTGTATCATAGACCTTAAAGGTAATTGGAATAAGTCTTTGTCTTTGATTGAATTTACTTATAATAACAACTACTAGAGTTCAATTGAGATGACATCATATGAAGCTTTGTATGGAAGGAAGTGTAGGACCCCAGTGTGCTAGAGTGAAGTGGGTGAGAGGAAGTTATTGGGTCTAGAGATTGTGCAGATGACTGCTGATCAGATTAAATTTATATAGGAGAAATTATGGAATGCACAGATTAGGCAGAAAAGTTATGCAGATAATCGACGTCGTGACTTGGAATTTGAGGTGGGTGATCGAGTATTCCTACGGGTATCACATTGGAAAGGGATCATTCGTTTTGGCAGGAAAGAAAAGTTGGCTCCTAGGTATATTGGTCCATACATCATTGTAGTACGGATTAGAGCTGTTGCATGTCGGTTGAAGTTACCAATGGAGTTGTCCAGATTGCATGATGTATTCCATGTTTTTATACTACGAAAATACTTGCCTGACCCATCACGTGTTGACTTTAGAACCGATAACATTAGTCGAGAATTTGACTTATATAGAGCTGCCTGTTCAAATTTTGGGTAGAAAGGAGAAAATATTATACACGAAGACGATACTGTTGGTAAAGGTTTTGTGGCATAGTCACTCAGTAGAGGAAGCAACCTGGGAGACTGAAAAGAGTATGCGGGCTCAATATCCACATTTGTTTAATGCAGGTAAGTAATTTTGAAGATGAAATTTTTATTAGTATGAGAGAGTTGTAAGACTCGATTATGCATTGCATGCATATTAGCATAATTTTGTGGGCTAAATTGTAATATATGTGAAATTATTAAAAGGTTAATTAAATTAAATCTTTCATAGGCATGATGTGTGTGAGCACACATTGAGTTGTTAGACTCCGTTAGTGATGTATTTGTGAGATCCATTCATAGAAATTTCATGTGTGAAAATACTAGTGAGTCAATTTTGAAATCACTTAAAAACTTGGAGAGAGGCAAGCGTAATTAACCCATTAATATGAATTACCTTTACATGTGTTGGCATAAAAAATGGGTAAGTTATATTAAGTGTTGGGTGGCTGGAAATGTGTGTCATGTATGTGTCGTGTATGTGTGTGTGTGCGTGTGTGTTTAAAATACAAAACAGCCTGTGTGTGTGTGTTCTTGCTTTACTGAAAAATCGAGAGAGAGGGAGAGTAAAAACAAAGAAAAGGGAACATATGTGTGTGTGTGTGTGCTAGTTTCTGGAACCGTGAGCGAGGAGAGCAAGAGAGAGAGAAAAAAAAATGTAGGTGTGTGTTCCTTTGAACCGAAAGCAAGGAGGAAGAGAAGGAAAAAAAAAATCAAGATATGTGGCATTAAGTTTAAGCTTGTGCGTGAGATAAATTTTACTATGTATGTATATGTGTGGGCTGACTTGTTTTAAATTGGTAGACTGTTTTAATTTAAATATATGAGTTATTTTATTTTAATGAGCTGTTTTAATTAGTTTCATAAATTGTTTTGTGGGCTGTTTTATTTTAAGTTTAAAAGAGATCTTGTATGAGTTTAATTGAGTTAACATAATTTAGGGGTTGTTAAGAATGGGTTTAAAATAGGTATACAATGGGTGTGAAAAAAGTATGAAAAACAAACTCTAGGGATGCTTTTCGTATGCTAGGTTGAAACTGAAATTATGGGAGTGAAATAGGGAGTTAAAGAGTTCAAGGAAGAGCCTGTTTTGTATGATTAAATTGTTTAAGTATGACTGTGTTAAAAGAAAAATGTGATAGAGATTGAAAATGAGTGTCGGTAACGCCGAAACTTTGATTTATAAATGTTATTATCACATGTGTATATTTTAATCCAAATGACCTAAAATTTTGCATGCTGCATTTTTAAATGATACTTGATGAGATAATGTTAATTTTGAATGCAAATGAACATAATATCCGGTGTGAAATGTATGAAATGTCGGAAGTACAGTTTTTAAAATTCAAGGTCAAAATGTGTGAAAATGGGCCCCTGGTCAATGTGTTTCACCTACTTAATCTTAATTGTGATTAATGTGAGTGATTTTAAAAATTTGGGAAGGAAATGTTATTCTTAACTCTAATGTACCAGTATATGAGTGGACAGTACAATAACCGTGGTTACAGGGACACTTTAGCTTGAATTATTTTGCATACTTGTACTAGTGCATGATTAATTATTAAATGTGATAAACATATTGATATTGTAATTACAAATGTGTTAGGTGGAATGAGTGAGACAGTCGGTGTTGAAACAGATACGGTAACATCAAAAGGATCCACCGATAAGACTGAAAGGCTGTAGATTTGTACATTTGAGGTGAGTGTATATCTTTATATGTTTTGAATATGTTATTATAAGATGATAGTAAATGATAGAAGTTAATAACAATTCTCCAAGATTATGTGTTACGTATTTATGTAATTGAATGATGTTTTGTACTGTATATTGTGTATTGTGGAATATGGCGCACTGTTTGAGACAAGGCCGTCGATGCCTGATCACTGGGCGTGCAATGGTGTGCTAGCACTATGGTGTTCCCGGGAAGTTCGGGGTATATGGATCCATGTGAGATCGATTACCTGATGAGGGATAATATGGATGTGATGTGACTTGTAAATTCATTAGAATTAAATTGATGTTGTTGTTTGATACATGTATCTATCTACTTTAATATATTATTATCATTTCCATTTCATATACAACATGTATACTTACTGAGCGCATGGTTTAACTCACACCCCTATAACTTCTCCTTTTTAGGTACTATAGAGGAAGTTGCAGACCAGTCCATTGTTCAGTCAATTGAGTCTTGTATAACATTAGTATGATATCACTCAGATTGAGTGTCTGTATAACTAATTGCTGAGTTATATACTATATTTGTGAGAAATTATTATGACAAGTTATTAGTATATATTTGTAAAGAGACTCAATAAACATACTTTGTGATGTATGTTATGTGAGTGTGGAATTTTGTATATGTCTATAACCTGAGAAATAAACAATTGATACAGGTGTAATAAAAACTTAGTCGCGTCTCATCTTTAAGAGACCGGGATGGGATGTGACATATGACTATTAGTTTGGCCAAAAAAAAAAAAAAAAGGCAGGTCAAAAAATTCCTATGTCTTCAAAAACCCTATACAATCCATCTAAAATCTATAAAACACAATTTCTACGCCCCAAAATATCATATGGAATTTCAAAAAAAAAAATTTAAAATAATTTTTCTCTATAAATTAAAAACTAATCATCTCAATATATAATATTATCAATAATTTTTCCTGCAAGTATTAATTTTCTGATTTTGACAAGTACCCAAACAGATCATTTTAATTATAAATACCTAAATACACAAAGTTTTGATGCACTATAATCTTGATTGCTAGTTGGTTAATAGCACTACTTAATGCTTAAAAAGAATAGATTCTACATTAAATACATTTGATAGCCGCATCACTTAAAAACTTAAGTACCTATTAAAAATAGATTAAAATTTTAAGTAACTAATTACCTACTTATTAATTAATACTAAATATGAGTAAATAAGGGTTTTCTAATTTTTTCATAAAGAACTAATTTCCCCTCAAATATTACTGTTGTCACCACCACCACTTACTAATTGCCATCACCATCGCTACAAAACCACCACCACATCATCATCACTCATAACCACCACTATCACCATCACAATGATGACCACCAACCAATCGCCATCACCACCGCCATGAATACTATAACTGCACAACCACCAATCAATTGCCATGACCACTGCCATGACCATTACTAACCAATCGTCATTATCATTGCCATGACCTCAACCACCAAGTCCACCACCACCAACCAAATCACCACCGTTACAATGACCACCATATTGGCCACCGTTACCACCAACTAGCCGTTATTATCATATTCACGACCATCAGCAACCAACTGCAACAAACACTAACACCACTCAACCACCACCAATTAATTGCCATTATCGTCCACCACGACCATCGTCGCTATCGCCATACACCACTACTATCATTACCACCATCACCATCTCATCATCATTGTCATCACTCCGCTGCAATTACCATCCTTTCCCACCACTATCACCCCCCCCCCCCCCCCCAAAACCACCACCACCATCATCTCTTCCTAATCATCGTTGCCAACTTCACAACCACCAACTTTATCAAAAATCACCACCACCATCAATGGCAAAGTTGGTGGTATCAACGATGACAATTAGGGTAGTGGTGGGATGTTGAATGAAGTGATGGCATTGCGATGATGTGTATGGGGCGTAGCGACGATGACTACGGAGTGTTAGTGAGTATGGTAATGAGAACAACATAATGGCAGTGGAGTGAAAGAAGAGAAGAGCAAAATTAAATTTTTTTTAATATATTTCAACTTCTTGTACCTATCAAACAATTTTATCTAATCAGTGCTTAAAAATCTGTATTCAATTTTTAATACTTATATTTTAATTTTATCAAAAATCACATAATCTTACATCAATTATAGTTAATGTTGGAACAAATATAACAACCTGACATTTTACACCCACCACCAGCACCACACCAATTCCACCACTGCAAGATTTCTCTCTCCACATACACGAATCACCCCACCCCACTACGCTACTAACACCTAATTTTGAAAACAATTCAATCAAATTTTTCTCCATTCTTACAAATTTAACCAAAAATCATTCCAAACACTACCCAAGTTCAACAACCTATTGAATCTTCAGTAACCCAATTCAAACTTTCAATAAAAATGAATCTAACGAGTCGTGCTGCTATTGGTTTGTGTGTGTCACAGAGAGGGAAATAAAAAGAGGAGAAATAAAACGAGGTGGAAAGTATGGTCAGAGGGAGTTTTGCACCGACTGGAAGTAAATGTGGGCTAGGAGGATGGTGCTGGCAGTGATGGCAATTTAGAGGAGAGTTGTGGGGTTTTCATATGTTTTAGTAAAAATCCTAAAGAGAAATAAAAGCCAGGCTACTGAAACATGGAAAACCAAGAGAGTGAATTTATTTATACACCACAGTAAAAATCCTAAAGAAAAATAAAGACCAAACTTCCAATAGGTCTAAGAATTCTATGCACAGAACAAATATTCTACCGTCTATTAATAATAAATTAATCCACTAAAAACTTATTATTAATTTTTTGAACCTTATCTCAAAATTATATTTCAAACTCCTCATATTTTTAATAATCTCTCCACATTTTAAATTTACAAATATCCACCAATTAGTTAAATTAATAACAATTATATTTAATTAATTTCTTTTTATCCTTGAGATCTTATCTCGCAACTTATTTTTACTTATTCCTTCTTACCCTTCCAAGTTTTTCTTTTTTCCCATCACACAACAGTAGTTATAGAATTATTAAAATTTATAAAAGAATGAAATTTAACTTTTCTGAAAAAATATGAATAAAGATGGTTAATTAATGAGATAATAGAAGGGTAATTATATTGGCCAAGAGGTTATTGTTGATTGAAGATACCTAATTTTGTAATTAATTAAATAAATACTTTAAAACTTCTAAAAAATGGGGGAAGACTTCAAACTCTATAAAAATGATCATTATATATATATAGATAGATAGCGACAAAACCGTGCAATGCACAAATAACATAATTTTTCAAAACCATTCTTCTTAACTATCCTTGTTCCCAAACTACCACCTGTCCTCCAAAACTCTCTCTCTCGCTCTCTCTCTCGAATCAAATGTGATTGGCAAAGAACGAAGATGCAACAAACAAAAACAGTGCAAAAAAAGACCTCTTGGAAATGCCTGCAACAATCCAAGGAAAAACAAACATTGAGTGATTTCGGGTAATCCGTAACATAACATGTTAAACAATACAAATTAAACCGCTTGAATAATTTATTCAAATGTAATAAACTCAAAAAACCCATACAAATTATTTCGCTCAAAGCATCTTGAAATAATAAAATGTAAAATCAATTCAAGCACCCCAAAAAAAAAAAAATTAATCAACCAAGAAGTTAAAAAACACCAATATGTGAGAAAGAGAGATGGGAGGGTGACATATGCTGGCTAGTTACAACCAATATTTTTTCGTTGGGGTGAGAGAGAGAGAGGGTGGACAGATGGGAGACGTGAGAAATTCCCGGGAAGTGGGGCTGTTGGGAGTTGTTACCGTATCATTTAAAAGTTAATTCAAAAATTATTAAGATGACCAATACCACAAAGCCAAGTCATATTTAATAAATTCAAAAATAAAAATTCAAAAATTTAGAAGTGGAGTTTTGGAACTCATCCAAGTCTATTATATACTAGTAATTATTCATGTCTGAAGGTATAACATAACGAAAAATATAAAAAATCCTGGAACTCGATTTTTTGCCCAATGCTAATGAAGAAAAATCCTTCATTTCAAAAATAAAAAGATTAGACATGCCAAATGTACCCAACTCAAGTTTCAAAAGAAAATGACAACACCCAAAACTACTTAACTTTTTTTTTTTAACGAACTTCTCAATTTCCAAAATACCAACCAACAGCCAAGTTGGCAGAAAATACGTATAACAACCATTAAATCCAAACCTCATGCTTGAAGCTTGAAGCTTCAAGAGGCACTATTCCAACTGCAGTAGACAAAAGTTAGGGTATTATGTATAATTCTTATTATTGTGAATTAACTATAAATACAAGTGATGTATGAGAGTTAGGTTATATTTTTTAACCTATTTATGTTGCTCTCTAATATTGTGTTAATCCTCTAAACTTAACATGGTATCAGAACTATATAGATCATAAATATATATTCTGAACAAATTTTGTTCGTAAAAGTACTACTGTTGTGGTGGTGTTGTACTGTTCATCGTGGTGCTACTGTGTTGTTTGGCGGCTATGGTCGTGGTGGTGTGGCTGTGGTTTGTGGTGGCTGTTGTGATGGTTCATCGTTGGTGGTCAGGCGTGGTCTGTGGTGGTTCGTCGTTGTTGGAGGCGTGGTCTATGGTGGTTCGTGGTTGTCTGTGGTGGTGTGGTGTGGTGCAATAGAGGTGCAGTTGCAGGAAGTGGGTTTTATGAAACCCTAACCAACGAAGAAGACACAGCCCGACCTGATCCACTTTGGGTCAACCCAAATTTGACCTAATCCATTGTTTGGTTCGGTTCAGACTAATTTCAGACCGGTTCAGTGCTCCATCAGGCAAAACTGGCCCAGTTCAGTGTTTTAGCAAGCTAAATCGACCTGGTTCAATGCTCCAACAAGCAAAATCGGCCCGATTCAGTGCTTCATTAAGCAAAATCAGCCCGATTCAGTGCTCTATTATGCAAAATCGACCCGATTCAGTGATCCAGCAAGCCAAATCGGCCCAATTCGGCGGTCCAAAGGGCTTTGCTGGTCCGGTTCAGTGGTTCTGCCATGTTTTCCAACCCGAATCAACATTCCAACAAGTAAGAGGGGTTCAGTTTAGTGGTCTAACCCAATTTTCAACTTGGTTTAGTACTCCAACTACTTCCTTTCTTCCGATTCACCCTTCCAGCAGACTCCACTGGTCTGGTTTAGTGCTCCTGTGGTCCGGTTCAACTTCTAGCAGCCTCTAGTGGTCCAGTTCAGTACTCTAGTGGTCCGATTCAGTCTTCAAACAACCTTATTAGGTCCGATTCTGTCCGGTTCAGGCCTTTAGCCTCTGTCTTTCTTCTGATTCAATATTGCAGCACTTTTTGTTTGTTATTTGCTACACTGTTATGGAACCCAAGCAAGACACTGGATTGGTTAATATTACTCGAGAGGAGTATGCCCAATTCCTATCTCAACAATAGGCTGTTCCATCTCCCTCCACTGTTACTTTTGCCCAATCAGATATTACTTCCATTTGTTTATTGTCCTCCAATCGTAGTCCCTGGATCATAGACACTGGCGCTTCTGATCATATGACTGGTGCGTCTGATGTTTTTTTTACTTATCAGTCTGCTACCTCTACACGTAGTGTTACTCTTGTTAATGACACTTGTTCTAAAGTTTCAGGTTTGGAGACTACTAACTTAAATCCTGATATGTCTTTATCTTCTGTATTATTTATTTCTCAATTTTCTTTTAGTTTACTTTCCATTAGCAAGATTACTCGTTCTCTCAATTGTTTTGTAACATTTTATCCTTCTTATTATGTCTTTCAGGATCTTAAGACGAAGAGGAAGATTGGTATGGGGCATAAAGCTGGTGGCCTATATTACTTTGATTTTGATTCACCTATTCGGGCTCTACAGATCTCGTTATCTCTTTTTCAGTGGCATTGTCGTCTTAGATATCTCTTTCTCCAAAATTTGAAGCGTCAGGTTCCCAGTCTTAGTTTTGTGTCGTCTTTGTCTTGTGAAGCTTGTCAACTTAGTAAGTATCACTGTGTGTCATTTCAATCTCGAGTCAATAATCGTGTGTCTAGTCCATTTGAGTTGGTACATTCTGATGTATAGGGTCCAATAAAAAATATTTTATTTAATAAATATCCTCATTTTATGTCATTTGTGAATGAGTATTCTCATGTAACTTAATTATTTCTAATGAAAGCTTCGTCTGAATTATTCTTTATATTTGAGACATTTTGTAAGAAAATAAAAACTCAGTATGGATGTCGTATCCGTATTTTACATTTTGATAATGCTTGGGAATATGAATTTGATCATTTTTCAACTTATTTTAGTAAAACTGACATTATTCATCAGACTTCTTGTGCTTATATCTCTCCACAAAATGGTATTGCTAAACACAAGAACCGTCATTTGTTGAAAGTCACCCGTGCCCTGTTATTCCAAATGAATATTCTCCGATATTTTTGGAGTGATATTGTTCTTATTACTTGTCATCTTATTAATCGTATGTCATCCTTTGTGTTAAATGGGTAAAATCCATATTCTTTCTTTTTTCCTAATAAGCCTTTATTTTCCCTAATTCCTAAGATTTTTGGATGTGTTTGTTATGTTCACAATTTGGGTCTTGGGTTTGACAAACTTGACCCTTGAGCTACCAAATGTGTATTTTTTGGTTACTCCCGCACACATAAGAGGTATCATTATTACAGTCATTCTCTACACCGATACTTTACTAGTGTCAATGTCACGTTTGAAGAATCTGTTTCATACTTTTCAGCACCTTTTCAGCCTTTGGATCTGGACTTTGGATCATTTCCTGTACCACCATCTCTTTCCTCATCTTCAGACATTCCATTGCCCATTGTATTACCATCTACTTTACCTCTACGTGTCTACTCCCGCCGTCCTCGCCCATCGACTGAGGTGCCCGTACCATTTTCCTTGCCGCCTTTTGATCCTGGTACATCAAATAATTTAGATTTTTTACCTATTGCTCTTCGCAAAGGTACTCGTTCGTGTGTTACTAATCATCTCATTTCTCATTTTGTTTCATATGATGTCTTGTCTCCTGTCTTCTCCTATTTTATTTCTCAATTATCTGCTATATCTATTCCTAAGCATTTACAGGATGTCTTACCTAATCCGGGTTAGAAGAAAGCTATGGAGGGAGAGATAGATGTTTTACATCATAATGGGACTTGGTATCTCATTCCTTTATCCCTTGGTAAACGAACTGTTAGTTGTCGTTGGGTGTATACTATTAAATTTCATTCAGATGGTTCTGTGGAACGTCAAAAAAGCCCGATTTGTTGCAAAGGACTTTACTCAGACTTATTGTGTTGATTATGAAGAGACTTTTTCTCCTGTTGTCAAAATTTTCTCTGTTCGTATCTTGATCTCTTTGGCTGCTAATTTTCATTGGCCCTTGTTTTAGTTAGACATCAAGAATGACTTCCTACATGGTGACTTAGTTGAAGAGGTATACATGGAGCAGCCACCTGGATTTACTACTTAGGGGGAGTATGGTAAGAGTGTATGTCGGTTAAAAAAATTTTATATGGTTTGAAGCAGTCACCTAGGGCATGGTTTGATAAGTTTTCAGATACAGTTTTAGAGTTTGGTCTTCTTCGATATTAGACAGATTATTCTGTGATTCATAGACAGACAGATGCTGGATATGTCCTATTGGTGATCTATGTAAATGATATTGTGATTATTGAAAATGATTCTAAGGGAATTGCCAAGTTAAAAATACTCTTACAAGATCGATTTCATACTAAGAATTTAGGAAAACTATGGTATTTCTTGAGTATTGAGGTGGCTCGATCTAAACAGAGTATTTATTTATTCCAGAAAAAATATATACTTGACATGCTTAAAGAAGTAGGTTTGCTGGGTGGTAGACCGATTGATGTTCTTATGGATCTGAATTAGAAATTATTGATGGATGATAGTGCATTGTTTGATGATTCGAGTCGGTATCGCAGATTGGTTAGAAAGTTTAATTATCTTACTATTACTCGACCAGATATTTCCTATATAATCAATATAGTAAGTCAGTTCATAGGGTGTCCTAAAGTACCACATTGGGAGACAGTTACTTGTATTCTGTGATATCTCAAACAAGCTCCTAACTTGGACTGTTATATTGAGTTAATAGATATCTTAGAGTGGAAGGTTTCTCATATGCTAATTGGGCTGACTTTCTTTCTTATCGGAGATCAACCACTAGTTATTGTACTTTCTTAGAAGGTAATGTTGTCTCATGGAAAAATAAGAAACAACTCGTGGTAGCAAGATCTAGTGTTGAGGCTGAGTATAGGGCAATAGCACATACGACAAGTGAATTAACTTGGCTACTACACTTTTTCCAAGAAATTGGATTTTCAGTTCAACTTCTTTTATAATTGTTCTGTGACAATCAGACAGTTATCCATATCACTGTCAATCTTGTGTTTCACGAGAGAACCAAGCATATTAAATTTGATTATCACTTTATTTGGGACAAAATAATAGCCGAAGAGATGACGATTCCATTTGTGAAATCTGAAGATAAACTTACAAATATGTTTACTAAAGTATTGAGTCGTATACGTCTTACAGCTATTTGTTTCAAGTTTGGATTATATGATATATATAGTTCAACATAAGGGGGAGTGTTAAGAGTATTAGGGTAATATGTGTAAATTATTAATAATGTTAGGGTATTATGTGTAATTCTTATTATTATGAGTTAACTATAAATACAAATGATGTATGAGATCTAGGTTATGTTTTTTAATCTATCGTTGTTACTCTCTAATATTGTGTTAATCCTCTAAACTTAACAAAAACAAAACAAATTTTATCCAAAACCAAACTTTAAAAAAAAAAAAAAAACATAGATAAAACCCCAGTAAAAAAGCATCAAGGGCAACTCTTAGATGACACCATAATACAAACCTCCCTACTTATGCAACCTACTTGACTTCAAGCAGAAATGCACTCGTAGCCTTGACCCTACATAAGCAACAAACAAAAACATCTTATACTGTTAGATACAAAGACTGTAAGATTGTTTCATATCAAGCTACGTGCTTTTTCTCTCAAACATTTTGTCAAACACCTTATATCCATGCTTGAAGTAAAGGTAGTAAACAAAAAATTCAAGCCATTATACCCATGAAAAATCATATCAATCAACAAAAAATGAAAAATAAAGCCTAAGATTGAAAGATTAGAACAGAGTCACTTTAGGAGACTGATGGTATAGCTGATGTAGTTCCTAACCAAGCCCACTGAGGTGATTCGAGTCTTAACCTCGAGCTTTGGCCTAGTTATAAACCATTAAAAAACAACCAATAACACAACACAATGTTAGTTTTCAAAAGCAACGTTTAAACCATTAATAAAGAAACCAAAAGAATGAGCATGTTGTGGGTTTGCACTGAGTGTGTGCATGTGATGTATGTGTATAGGTTGTGTGGCATGTGTGAGTGTGTGTGCGCGCGCGTTGTGTGCGCGGAGAGTTGGTCATCACTTGTGTGGCATTTGATAGAACATCTTATAGGCGTTGTGCAATGTGTATGTTGTGCGTGTAGAATGAGCAACGAAGAGAAAAGAAGAACAAAAAGAGAGGCAGAATTAAGTGAAGGTCTAAATTTACCTGACAGTGGTAACTAGCAATGGCAGTGGATGGACAGCAATAATTGGCGAATTTGAACTTGAAAAAACTGGTGAAGAGTAGGGATGTCATTGGACCAAAGCGAGGACGGAGGGTATAGTCTTCATCCCCGTACCCACTTAAAAAATCTTTGTCTATCCCCGGTCCACTCTTGCTAACGGATATAATTTTCATCCTCATCCCCGTCCGTGGGTAAATTTATAATCCCCGTTCCTGTCCCCGCTTCCCCCGTACCCGCTCAAGCCTAAGCCCAAGCATAAGCCCAAGTTCAAATGTTCTATTTATTTAGTCTGAGTTATCCAACTCGCTTTCAAAAATCTAAGCATTGCAATACTTCGAAGGGTTCAACTTGAAGGTCGGTTTCAAGTTGAACTCAAGTTAAATGTTCTATTTATTCAGTTGAACTCAAATTTACACCTCGACCCACTCTGTTAGACCCAAACCAAGCCATCCCAATATAAATCTACATGATAATCAAAACCCATGTAACATATAAAATCCATTTATTACATGTACCAATATATAATTTAGTCCAAACTAAATGTTTGGGAAACAAATTCTATAAATCATAACATCTAAAAAACACTATTTTTTTAATCATTATTGTCACAAACATGCCACAAAGAAGACCACGTGAATAAAGGGTTTGGAAAACAGTCAAACAAATGAATTGCATCTTTTTTGGTGTCCTTTGATTTGTTTTTTATTTTGAATTTGGTTGATTATGATTTGCTAATTAAATCCTGAAGCTCCAATTTGTAATCCAGTTGAATAGAGTTAAATCCAATTTGATTGTGATTCGAATAAAGGGTTTGGAAAATAGTCAAACAAATGGATTCACCCTAAAGGTGATACAAAGTGGGTTGAAGAAGATTTCGATAAACAAAGTATAAATGTTAAAACAAATGGAGTTGAAAATAACCATCACATTGAACATTCTATATTAACTGTCATACAGAGAGTCAGAGAGAACCTGGGATGCTTGTGGGTGTGGCTTCGAAGATGAGACAACGAGAGAGGAAGAGGATCGATCGACTAAGATAGGCCCTTGGTGATCGATTTCTCTGAGGAAGCTCTAGATGCTCTAGATCGATCTGTCCTAAGAGAGGGGGCAACGCTGATAGAAGAAGTTAGAAGAGAAGTCAGGCCTTAGGGTTTTTTAACTGGGATGTATATATATATATATTTATTTATTTATTTATTTAACGGGTAACGGGTAACGGGTAACGGGGACGGGGCGTGGATAAGGGTAAGTTCATCCCCGCCTTCATCCCCGCACGGATTTATACGGGTATCCCCGTATACATCTACCGTCCAATACGTATAATCCATCCCCTGTTCAAACGGGATGGGTTTGGACGAATACCCGTTTTTCCTTGGTCCACTGTCATCCCTAGTGGAGAGAGAGAGAGCGTGTGTAAAGCTTGAGATTTCATGTGCGAAAGTTGGGATTTGTGGGGAGAGACTAGGAGAGGCGTGAGATTCCATTTGGGTATGAAAAGAAATCACAGAGATCACATTCTGATAAGGAAAGAAGAGATCACTGCGTGAATTTGGGAGAGAGAGATCGCTTAATTGGAGAGTGAATGAGAGGGAAAGAGAGATCGTTGATTGGGGCGTGATTGAGAAACAGAGAGAGGTGTCGGGTGAAAGTTTTTAAAAATAAGAGTTAGTGGAGAAAAGAGTCTAGGGTAAAAGGTGAGTTAGACGAGACATAAAGAAGAGGGAGGAGGGAGGGAGGGAGAGACATGTCGGGTGAGGTAGCAAGAGATAAGGGAAAGAGAGTTGCAAGGAGGGAAGGAGATAGGGTTAGAGTGATATAGGAGTCTTTCGATTAGTTAGTACGAGATAGGGAGAAAAAGTTAAATAAGAGATAAGAGTCTTAAAAAATTTTGACATGAAAATCGTTAGATAAGTAATCGTCAATAAAATTAGAATATATTGATTTAAAGTGTATTTCAGGTTATAGGTTTATAATATCTCAATAATGTGACACCGACCGATCAAGCAAGAAAGAAACGGACAAGGCACTGGAGACAAAAAAAAATGAGTAGTCAAGGCGAAGAGAAAAAAGAATTTGAAATGAAGTGTGATTAAGTAACTGCATAAAGATCACGAAATGGGAAGGTCCAGTGAAATACCAGTCGAACTTCTCACCGTAAGGTTGGAAGTTCAAATCTTAAAATCCATATTGAGATTCACTAGTTGATTACTATACTAGCCTAATTAGGTTCGTTCTCGAGAGTATGAATGTTCAAATTTCTGATTAACAATGTTCTACCCTATCCAATCTTACTCGACTCTATTGAACGGCTATTTGAAAAAATAAAGTAAGAATGCAGAAGAATTTTTGGTCTATTGATTAAATCAGGTAGAAATGCAGAATATCCATTAATTTTTGTATTCTTACCCTACCCTACCCATGTTAATTTATATATATATAAACTAAAATCCTAATTCCCTAATCATATGATTTAAAATTAAAATAATTGTTATTATATTTGTGCAACAATTATAATGAATTGATGTTCATATTTTCTTGTGTTGTATTGTAATTGTTGTTATAATTGTTTTAAATTTTAGTATATTGATTTATTGTGTTGTTAAATTAGTGAAAGTTATTTAATTGAATTGTTAAAATGATCCAAAAATTAAAAAGTATAAAAGTATTCACCAGACTTCCTACCCAATTAATTTGGCCAAAAGTTGGATAGAAATAACACACTTGATTGGGTAGGATAGGTCAAGAAAAAATTCTTTTGCAAAATATCGAATAAGAAAATAGAAGATCATATTTCCTACCCGTAGGGTAGGGTGAACACCCCTACCCGAGAGGACTAACGGGCACAGTCAAGGATCCATGATTCCATCAGTAAAGCATATTGAAGTAGTCTCTGGATGCTCTCCTTTGTCCCGGCCCTTTTTTCACCCAACCCAAAAAAAAAAAACTGCATAAAGATACCAACAAGTAGTTGAGTAATACAGGTGTTAGTTATTGTTTGGAGTTGTATATATATATATATATATATATCAACTAACAAGTTGAATCCTTATCCCCTATATATTTTTCTTCCAAAAAATATCACATTACCCAATTCTATCACAAGTTCAATCATTTAATATTTAATTAATTTGTAATTTAACACAGCTTTTATTTCATACACAATAATGTACATATGTTGAAATTTTTTTTTCGAATTATGTATTTTGAACAAATTTTGATACTATTTTTAAGAAAATAATAAATAAAAATTACTTTTAAATAATGTAAGCAAAGAAATTAATTTTAAATTTGGTATAATAAGATTAATTTTTTAAATGTTAAAATCTTATATTTCATCGTACCTTCAAGTACTAGTTGTGACTATATAATAAAACAAGACTAAAACTTAGCCTACCACAGCAACGAACTAGACCGTTTAAATCCGTCGATTTATATTACGATTTAGAGTATAATATTTTAACTATAATAACACATTTAAATTTTAACATTTTAACTATGGTAATTCTATAACTCATTTAAATTTTAACCTTTTAATCATAGTGAAAAAAAACATGCTTTGCACGGGATCTGACTAATATACATTATGAGATTAAACACTTCTGTCATTTCATGCAAACAAAGTCAGAACTATTTATTCATTAACATGGTGCCAAGGAAAAAAGGGCACTGTATTATGTGGTACTTAGTAACATACACAGACCACCACATTTTTTAAAAATACATGTATGATGTTCTTTTCCTTAATTTAATGTGGTGCTATAAAGAGAAACATGAGGCAAAAACAAATATATGATGTCATTAAAAAGACCACTGAAATACAATAAGCCATGCTAATCTGCATGGGCAAGACACATCATAAATAGTGTACAATGGATAGAACTTCATGAACTGCAAGTTATATTTCATGAATTAGATTCCTTAGATGGTTAGACCATCTAATGTGGTTAAAAAATATTATTAAAAAGTAACTCATAGAGAATGATAATAAAAAAATTGGGATAATTTATTTGTATTATGTACCCACCAGATCAATTCTTGGGAATACACCATATTCCCACATCATTATAAATTGGGTATAGAAAATCTAGGATTACTTAAAATAATTATATTAAATTGTATACTTATCCTAATTTTAGAGTACACCTCTACCACATGGCATTGTTTTGTTAGGATAACATCACTCATTAAAGAAGTGATATCCGTAACCAAAACAAATGATAGCAACGTCGGATCGGTGGCCTACTAAATAAGTGAAACCTTTTCGGTCTACACCTTAACTCTATGCAGCGGGTGTGATGATAGATATCCTCACAAAAAACACAAAAACAATAACAGTCAAGGAAAGAGGGGGAGAAATGGGAAAAGAAGGTGACGGAGGGAAAAAGAGGAGAAAAGGTGGGGAAGAGAGAGGCATGGGTAGTGAGGAGTTTTAGGAATGTGAGGAAGTTGAATTGAAAAAAACTGAGTAAGAGACTACCCCGTCCCCGTGCCTAATAAAATGCATTTAAAAAAATCAAGAATTCAGAAAATTAGGATTTAAAATTTGGAGCTCATCTATATAAAGATAGATAGAAGTGCTTCATGCCATAAGTTTGTTGCTTAAAATCAGTTCATCATTGATCTGCATCATCTTAAAATAAGTCATACATCAAGATTTACCTTCAGGTGTCAATAATATATATATAGAAGTGCTTCAAGCCATAAGTTTGTTGCTTAAAATCAGTTCACCGTTGATTCCCATCATCTTAAAATAGGTCATACATCAAGATTTACCTTCAGGTGTCGCTATGAACGTGCTGAAGTAGAAATCTAGCATTGTGCAAAAGAGCATTGATCTCCTCATTTGAGGCATCAAGCAAGCGCAATTCCTTGATATCATCCTGCCATTTTTCCATCTGTTCCTTATGTATTCTGCAGACAGAAACGATTCAGCGTTGTAACTAAACCACATCACTAATAACTGCAATCCTAGGTTTTTATTTCATAACTTACAAAATCATCCGTTCCTCAAATTCAATACTCAATTCTTTCAGGAGTGACTTCCCTGATTCCAGCAGCTCAGATACCTTCATGATATGGTAATTTAAAGCATTAGAACTAGCAAAAATTTACATCAGCATTCAGTAGTAATACTTGTCTATAAAGAAGATATTAACAGGAGTTAAGCATGATACTGTCCCAAAGGGCATATTTATGGCTTCTTTGAGAGGGTACCATGCTCAATCGCATAAGGTACATCATTGAGCACATCTACCAGCTGAGTAAAGCGCTCGATCTTTTCAAGAATGTGAGTGATGTCAAGATCCATCTGCTCAGACCCAACAGCATTTGTCTCAGTTTCTTCCCCTGCAATTCCTACAAAAGCTTCATCGGCCACCACCAATTCATTCTCCTCCACCTAATGATTATGTAAGCATCACAATAGACTTCAGAATGGTTGTTAGTGTCTGAAATATTGAGGGATTGATACAAGAAGACATACAGCTGTTTTCTTGCGTTTCCTCATGACTTCAGTCCCTTCACTTTGCATTTTTGAAAAATAAAGACTGGAAAAACATTACAAAGGTTAAGGATGTCTTATTTTACAAAGAGAAGTCATTGAAAGATGATATCAGGAGATGGGAGGAGAGAAGGGGAAGAGAGAGGAACAGCGGTTAAAACAGTTGGTTGTCTAATGAATGCAGAAGTTTGTGCATTCTATATTAGATACATCAAATTTGCATTGCATCTGTATGTTAAATATAGATTATGTTTTCCTTTTCCTGGCAATGCACTTTGTGGACTGATTGTAATCATATAACAATATGGTCATGTCAAGATCCTAGTCCATGGTCCATGACTGGAAAAGGAAACAAAAACACAGACTGAAAATCCTAATGAGTCCTTTTAGCAGACTGTACAGGAAAATAACTGTCATCCACTTTGAATACAATATGGATTATGGAAGTTCGAATAAAAAAAATATGGGTTAAAAGTTAGCGTTTTCCACTGTCCAAACAGAACAAGCTATCAATTTATGCTTGCAAAACAATGAAACATTTTACCGAGTAATGCTACCTACACAAAAATTGTAGGCAAGTTAGCATACAGGGTGAATGTAAAAACAAAGGACCATTGATGTGGCACTTACAAAAAATCCACTGCCACATCATTTTCATGTATGGAATTCTTGTTACAAATTATTGGAATTTGAATTTTGTTTCAGCATTATAATACCTTGCAGACTCAATATTCCAATCATCTTGGATGAAGAGGACCATCAATAACCAGTATCCGCAGAATCCAACACAAGGTATCCCAAATAACCTTAAATTGCACAGGCGCACACAGGCACATAGAAAGAGGAGATAATGTTTGTTTTAGATTGAGCTTGAACAAAGAGCTCATTGTTCTTATACATGTGATTCATGCCTCATAAACACCCATACCCCATCACATTACAAATATTCTGAAGTGCTTCACAAAGTGTCCTGTAATTTCGCAACAAAAATTTTGCAGCAAATTTTCACCTTATTATCCACAAGTATTCTCAATCATTCAACATAATTAATTTGAATTGTGGTTCAACTTTGATATCACATATAAGTAGTACTGCTGAAAGGACATGAGGGAAGTCTGGGAAGGGGTGCTCCTCCATTATAAAAATCAAATTGATGATAAGAGACAATGATGATGAGGACGAGTGTGTGTGGGGGGGGGGGGAGTAGAAGTTTGCATGATGTCGAATCAGGATATTGATTGATCCACATCGTAAAGTACCTCGTCTAAAAAAATGTGGAGATAATATTTTCCCAGATCTGAGAATCCCTAAGCGATCATCATCAGCTATAAAGGATTAACTATCAATGACTACTGCCAAAACTTTTTGGTGAAAAGGGGCTGGTGCTGTGCTGATGAATGTTTGGGTGTTTTTTTCAGTGAAATGGCGATGAGTTTTTGGGTGTTAAACCATCAAAAGATGAAGAAAATAACAATGCCGATTAGAATTGTTCGTCTAAAAACATTAGAAGTATTGAGGATGAGAAAACAACTATACACATGCGTGCTTCCCTGTCGAACCAGATTCTGATTTCAATGCTATGAGAACAACGATCGGAAATGAGTAGGAACTTACTGAAGTAGCATTAGTATGATTCATAAATTAAACACAATGATAGATCATTTAATTTAAATCAAATAAAGAATCCACTCCTATCGATCTCCTGATCAGAAAGATAATCCCTAAAATGTGAGAGAGAGAAAAAAAAACAAAAAACAAAAGCAAGCATGGGGACTGGATGAAAATACTCAAGCATCCAAAATTCAGATCTCACCTCTAACAGAGAATACAGGACCGGAGGTCCGGAGATACAACCTTCGGGACTAACGACCAATAATAATCATTAAAAATGAAAAAAGAAAAAGAAAACCCAAAGCTACGTGCAATCTGAGCAGGACAAAATAGCTGACTGACGGATGAATGGTCGGTAGTGAGAATTGTTGTTTTTTTCAATCGATCAAGTAAAACGAGAAAAGAGGATCTCCTACTTGAATTCATCGATCAAAATATTCGGAGAGGCAGAGAAAGAGAATCGAACCTGTGGCGAAATAGGCTGAAGCTGATACTTGAATAGGAAAAAATGGAAGTACCAGTAGTGCCTTGCCCTCAAATACTTTCAAATTGCAAAAGCTGAATTCGGCGGGAAACTTCGTTCGCCGGGCAAAGGTGTGTTCTGTCCCTTCAATGTCACTTTTAGGACATTTGATTGTCCATGAACCTACTTTTGTGCATATTATGTATAAATTCATTATAATATTTTTTTCTCCCCTCTTTTTCTTTCCTCTATTTTTTTTCTTTTTTTCTTTCACTATTATCAAAGAAAAATAATACAAAAAGAATGAGAAATAATATTTAAAAAAAATAATTAAAATATAAAAAATCTATTAGAATGTGAATTGAAAAAATGAATAGTTAAAATAAAAATATTATTTTTTGAATAACTAAATTAACTTTTATGGTTGATTAATGAAACAATTAATAATAACAGACAAAGATTGAGTAGTTAGGTCTGGGACCTAACCACCAAAGGCGACATTGATAGCCAGACAACTCTACTAATGAGAGAGTACAAGGTAGTAGGGAGAGAGAGAACAATAGTATGCTCAAGGTGAGGTGTGTGAGATCTCTGCTCCATATATAAGGAGTTTACAATTATAAGTACAAAATCCTATCTGTAACAGTGACGTGAATGTCAAGCTACTAATTTAATTGGGGAAGATAACTGTAGTTGGAGATAGGCACTACTTTAAAGTAATGATTATTTTGATGATTGCTCTTTCACGTGCGTTGACTTTTCTTAAACTCTTTAATTTTGAATTGGACTCGGGGCATAAGTTAAGTCTGACTTGTCTTTTTGATGATTTGACATATCTTTGCAAATATTCTATTTGAGTGAAATTTTATGGTAAAATAGCTAAATTTTAAAATTTTTGTGTATTTTAGCTAATTTCTTAGATGTGCTCTTATAAGTGCAGCCAACCTCCTGATCCAAAAAATCAAAAATCAAAATCAAAAATCAAATTACCCATTTTTATCATTATTCCTATCTTATAAAACAATCAAATTACTACTAAAACTCAATATGCTTCATTTTCTCACACTTTTCTTCTTTTGTTTTTTTTACAAAATTTTAATTTTCTTCATTATCATAACTCCAATCAATAATTAAGGGTGTCAATGGGTCGGGTTAGCCCAAAATACTCGCTATTGGCCTAAAAAAATAAGTTCAAAATTTGATAGGCCCAATAGTTGACTAACCCAAATTCGAGCTCAATATCCTCCAATAAATGGCTTGGGCCTACCCCCAAGTCCATTACCTGGCCCATTGGCTCACCCCCAAAAACCCAGTCAAAAAACCCACCCGCTCGGCTCAGTTCGCCTCCCCATCCACCCACTTTGTTTGGAAAAAAAATTGACAATTCAGAAGTTAGGTAGCATACACGCTTTAAATGTTAGAGTTGTGCAAATAATAACTAAATTGGTAGATGTAAACTTAGTTGTAATGTGTTCATTGTATTATGATGTAGTTTCTCTCTTATTTATAAATAAAATTATTTATTATTTACTTTTTGTGTATTTTGACTCTACTTTTAATTCAAAAATGTAATTTTTAAAAATACTAAATTGAAAACTTTTTAAATAAAGATGTATATATAAAAAACACATACATGCCCATTGAGTGGCGGGTTGGGTTGCGCCTACCCCTACTTGAAACTTAGCCTGGCCGTCAGATAACTCACCTAGATAAGGGCTTGGGCCTATCCTACAAAGGCCTAGCCCAACTCAAAAAAATTTCATGGGCCTAGTTTAACCCAGCCCCGTGTACACCCTTATCAATAACTAACACCTATATCTTTTTAAATTTCCCCGCTAACCATCAATAACTAACACCTATATCTCTATGCAATTACTTAACTACTCTATCTCAAATTCTTTTTCCTCTTCACATGTCACATTTTTCAGATATAATAAACCCACAACTTGAATATACATTTTAGATGAATACATTTGAATTTTATACTTACCCCATGCATCGCATAGTGTTAACACTATATATACTAGCGGTCCACCCCGTACGATGCATAGAATTATGATTTGTGTCTTTTGTTATTTTTTATTTATCCATTTTTTTATTTATCACTTGAGAAGTTAGATAAACATTGTAGAAAGTTCTTACGTGAAAGAATTGATTTGTTTGAATAAAGTTTTTAAAAAATAGTTGTTAGTTATTAAGAAGTTAAGAGATAGTTACAAATGGCAAGTAGCAGCGTTTGATTTGAGAGAACCTTAAGTTTTGAATTAAAAAATTTAAAATTATGAGAAATTAGAAAATGATGAGGAAAGACTTCTCAAACTCTCTCACCTCTCAATTGTTTGTTATTTATAATATAAAACATGACAGACTTTAATAAGTCCATCTGACAATCTCAAATAGACTCATTCAATGGTCATCAGTATCCCTCTCAAAACTATTCACATTACATCGTTCTTTTAGGCATGAGTTACCCCTAGTCTATAATATAAACTAGGGTGGCTTCAACAAGTTCATCATACGGTCTTAAATTCATTAATTGATCCAATGACACATAATTCATCACAACAACAAAATTATTCCACCCAAAACTTAAAGCATGTCTCCCAAGTCTGTCAAAAGCCCACCAGCCTTTCTCTCTCTTTCTCTCTCCACACTCCCTGCGACTTCTCTCTCTTTGCCATGGCTCAGCCACCACTAATGAACCCACCAATGAAGACAAAACACCCATGTTAGCTCCTTTATCTCTATCTCCAGTTGGGTTCTCTCTCTGTCTCACCTCTTTTTCTTCATCTCACGCACACAACACACACAAATCTCACCTCTCTTTCTTCAACTTTCTCACCAATCAAGCACACACACACAAACCCACAACACACAGATCATACACACACACACACATAGATCACACACTCACATAACACACACAACAACACACAAACACACACACATACACAAAAACAGAGCAAACACACAAACCCTACAACAGCGCACACACACAAACACACAATCAACCCAATTGGATGTTTAATTTGGGACACACAATAATTGGGTGTTAATTTGGGTTTTTTTGTCTTAGGGTTTTCAAATTGGGTGTTAAATAGGGTTTGTGAAATTTTAAAATAGTGTTTTTTAGGAAATATATCCCCATTTTTGGATTTTTTCTTTGATGAAATTTCAAATTGGATTTTTTTATTTATCAAATTGGTGTCCCCCTTAAGGTTCAACTCTCTTTCTTTGTTTTCCCTTCTTAGGTTCCAATGTCATTATAAAATTGCTTGGGTATTTGTGAAGGATTTGACAAATATAAAATTGGATGGTAAATCAACAGTTTGGTTATGTTATGATGTTTCACCTAAAAGCAATTGTGTAATGGTTTGATTTTGGCCCCTATGGTGTTTCTTTTTAATGGGATCTTCTTTTTTTTTTCCCTCTAAATTGGATATGTTGGTTTCTGCATTATTTGTGGCACTGTGAACAAAGTCAACATAGATGGATATGACCAAACTAAAGCGTAAGTAAGGCTAGAGTCGGCATATATGTTACTTTTACTCACTATAATGTAGACTATATATGTTCGACCAACCAATGTGTCACATGTTTTGTGCTTTCCTTTTATATGTGCATAACTTTATTTTTTTTTTGGTGGTTGGTTTTTGATGCAAGCTATATGGGTTAGGCATATAAGTTCTTTTATGGGTTAGGCATATGAGTCATAGCACTTTGCTTATTGGCTTATTTGCTATTAGATGTTTTTATGTCTACAAGTTAGAATGATTCAAAAGGATAATATAGGTGTGGTGATTTGCCACGAGTATGGATTCAATCATATCCGTATATTTGAGGTAGTATTTACCTCCCATCCATTTGTCAATCAATTTTTTTTTGTTCTTAACTTGTGTTTCTTACATTATATACATTGGTTGTTTATAAAAGGAGAAAAAAAAAGGTCAAATGCAATTGCGATTGCCAAATCTAAGGGAAAATAAAAGGCTATCTCTTCTACCAAAGGAACAAAAAATTTATTTTGTCAAGTGCTATGACTCTTCATTATATCTTTTTCTCTATGGTTTTATGCGTATAAAGATATTTATGATTATTATAATTATGAAGTTGGTAAATGGTTGGGTAAATAGTTGTTGTGAGGGAACACTGTGATATAATGGTGAGTTCGGTAAATAGTTTGAACTTTATAGCACCGAGGTAAATAATTTGAGCCTTATGAATTTAAATTTGGAGTTTGTAAACCTTATAGCACTTTAATTTAGCATTTTCATGTAATGGGGGTTTCAATGCATCAGACACACACACTTTGCTCACATACACCTAGTCCACACATACATCACTGGCATACACAACACAACCCATAACACACATATTACATACACAACACACAGAGTACTCACATCGCACACACACATTGTATTTGCACTCATTTCTACACAAACCCCTTCAGTCCTTGGCAAAAACCCCAAATATGTTCGACCAAATGCCCCAAGGTCCTTCGTTTTCCTATATGTTTAGTCTTGATTTATTCTTCACTTTTCTCAAGTAAATTATGCTTGGGGTGTTTTACAGGTTTTTGTTATTTATTCTAGCAAGGTGGGTGGATTCCTATCTCTCTTACGCTATAATATTAAGGTGCGATGACATTATTAACGTGGGCCTTTAAGTTGATGCGTGAAATATTGCAATTGCGTCAACCTCTCCTAGTCTCAGGTAACTCTCTCTCCCCCTATTTCTCTCATACAAAACAACACACACACAAATAGGGTTCTTTCTTTGTGGTGTTGTATTAGGTGTGGTCTTTTGAGAATAATCTAGTGGAATGTTTTTCATATCTTTGGTTTGAAGAATTAATACCATTTTGGAGATTACAGTTTGAACACACACACACAGATAGTTTGTTATTTTTTTTCATTTGAGTATATGCTTACATCTTTATTAATTTTCACTTTTTGGGCTTTCTCCCAAAATGTTTGAAAAAATTACTGACAGTGATTTGATTTCCTGATTTTATGTAGCTTGTAGGTAGGTTGATGTTTACAACTATTGCTTCCTTGGATTTTGATTTTTTTAAGACTAATTTATAGTTTAGTACTTTGTTTTTTATTAAAGGAGTAGCACACCAATTATTGTAAGCTCCTTTTGCTTCATTACCAATTTAACCATTGATTAGTTCAATATTTAATTCCATTTTGTTGGTTTTTTAAAAACTATTTTGTTTTTCAATTGAGTTATTAGTTGGTGGCATCCATTGTTAATCCTACTTTTTAGCTCTAATGTCATGTGGTTGATTATCTTAATGTTAGATCTCTCTATGAATAATGTCATCCATTTTTCAATTTTGATCCCTCTATGATTATTGTAGTCAGTTGGTTTAGTTGAATATTAGACCTCCTTATTTGCCAATTCACAATTATCTCTAATATAAAATAAGGCGGCTTCAACAAGCCCATCCAATGGTCTCAATAAACTCATCCAACGTCCACCAATATTCTTTTTTCTCTCCCCTCTCTCTTTCTCTCTTTGTGGTACTCCATCTTCAGCAACACCATCATCGCCAACACCTAAAAGACACCGCCATCACCATAGCCACACCCCCCTCCCATTTATCCCTCTTCTTTGTCTCTGTCTCTCTCACTCTTTCTCTCTCTCTCTCTCTCACACACACAAGCTTTCCCCTTTCGACGACACTCCAGTGAACCTCTCTAGGTTTAGTCTCCTTTCTCCCCCTCTTTTCTTTCCTTCTCTCTTACTTCTCAACGACACCCTTCGCCCACACACTCACACACAAACCCATCAACCACACACTCACACGCACAAATAATTTGAAAATTAGGGCTTCTAATTAGAGTAAATTGATGTTGTTAATTTGTAGTTAATATGGTCTCAAGTTGTTCAACAAAATTCCTCAAAAGGTTCTTGACTTAAGGTGGGGGTCTTACGAGTGTGGGATAAAAGTAATTTGAGAGATTGGTTTGGTGGTGGTAAGGTTTGATGTGCATATAGAGGTGGATGGTTGATGGTAGGTGGTTGTGTTAATGGTTATGGTTATTGGTTGTATCAATTATGTGGTTTGGTGGGTCTATCATGGTGGTGTTGGGTATATGGTGTAACTGTGTAAAACATTCATGATTATGGGTAATGGGTTCTACTATGGGTGGTGATGGTGTTGGTTAATGGCTATAGGTAGGGGGTTGTGCCGATGGTTTTATGTTATTTTGGTGGTTTTAGAGATATGGTGTAACTGTCAAGCCCCTTTCCCCAAAATACTCCCCTTTTTATTCTTTCTTTGGTTGATGCCCCCTTTCTCAAAATGATTGTATTGCTTCTGAGAGTGCTAAGTTGAATTAAAATTTCTGTACTGAAATTTTTTTGGTGATTTTTTTTTAATTTATTTGCTTAAAATGTTAATTTGGTGGATTATGTTTTGTGTATTTGGTTGGATTGGGTCCTGTGATCGTGCGTTCACGTAGTATTTGAGGTTTGTTAATTTAGTCGGAAGATTCATAAAGGTTTTTTTTTTGTTTTGTTTTTCATTTATATTTGTCATGTTTAGAATTTTTAATTTCTTTGAATTCTGCTATTGGTTGGTCTTTTATAATTATAAATTTGTTAGCATTGTTTTGGGGTCTTTTTATAAACTTCATCATTTAATTAATGTTCAAATTGTGCAATTATTGAATACCTCATTTTTTCCCTTTTGTTTGTGTTTTGCACAATTTTGGGAACATTAGATTTGTGTAGATTGGGTATGACAAGTAACTATTTTGATTGTTTTGAGTTATCAATACTATGTGCTTTGGTCAATGTTGTTTATTTTCAAGAAGTAGACGTTTTGTTTTGTTCCACATTAGGTCATTAAGTTGAATATTCTGGTTCTTTCACTCCTTTAGATTGAACTTCTTGAAAAAGGAATTGGAACCATATTGAGTTTAATTTCTAATTTTTGAATTGAGTTGGTGACCGGGTGGACTGATTATTATTCTTAGTATGGTTATTGACAATCTTATTTTTCTTTCTTACGTGGAATGGTGTCTACAGTTTTGTGAAAGGTATTACATGCTACCACATTTTGCTTTTGAGTTATATAGACATGAGTCTAAGCAGAGTTTTATTTTAGATGTAAATGAATATATAATGAGGTGATTCTACATTTGATTTTATGCTTAGAAGAGTATATTTAGATGTTTTTTTATTTGGGTTGTGATTATAACCTACATTAATTTTGTATATAGCTTGATATGTTTTTGGTGTCCTCTTTTTACGAAAGATTTTGTCCAAATTTTTTAAAAGAACAAAAAAATTTTACTTTGAATAAATATTGATGATTGTTTTGTTTAGCATACCATAGTGCCTTTGGAGACGGACATTTCCTGTAATAGCATAGGCTTGCAAATCCCTTTGAGTTGATTTTTGGGTAAATCTTTCTAGGCACTATTTTGAGTTCTAATTAAGTATATAGTTTCAAACATATTAATTTTTTGTATTTACGATTAATATTCAATTTTTTAAAATTACACAGTGTCTTAAAGCACGAGTTGTCGCTATATACACATAAAGAAAGAGAGTCCCACAGTCTATTCTTCTCTTTCTTTAAAACCCACATATGTGATATGTTTGTTTGTGTATGTATAGAGAGAAAAAGAAGACCTACATAATTGTTTGTTGTCTCTAAAATCTATATATCTATATAATAAATTAGCTAGCAAGTTAAATTTTATCACACATATATTTCCCCCCAAAACCATCTGATCACACCTATGTTTCTTCTTTTTTTTTGTCTGTATAATTTTGACAAGGAAATGAAGATTCATAAAAGAGCTTGGGGGAAAAATATAGAGATGGTGGTTGTTATATATGTTTATTGATTTCGAAATAGTTGATAATGAGTGGTTTTATGAATGTTTTCAAATTTGTTTAGTGTTATATTTATTGTGTGTTGATTAGTTTTGATAAAAGTGACCGAATGATAATTAGTTATGAGTGAGTATTACATTGTGCATGGTGAGTCTTATAATTGGTTTAGATCATCTTTTCTTTAAATACAAGCTTTTCTCAATAATAAATAACTTTGTACCAATTACTATTGTTTTTAGAAATGATTATGAAATATAGAGATGGTGTACACAGGTTGATATCAATTTTTTTTTAAAAAAATTATGGGTTAAGTTTGGTTTTAGATTGTTTAATTGGATAAAAAAAAATAAGGAAACATAAATTTTTATAAATTAAGTAAAAATGAAACGTAAACTGTGCTCAATTTTTTTTTTTGTATTACATAGGGCTTTTAGATACATGTCATTAATCCTTTTTTTTTTTTAGTGTTGAATCTTGGTTCTCTCATTTATGAGTCGCAAATTAGTTGGCTACACTAGTTCGATTGTTTTTCGAGCAGGTTATTGATCAATTGAGATGTGTTGAAAATGGAATTTAGGAATAGGATTTTGAATAAGCACTCGAGGTTAGAGTTGATTGTGGTTGTACTGAAATCGAAGTCCCGAGACAGTAATTCTCTCACAGTTTTGCATATTGTATTTTGATTGTAGTGGGCTACTTGAATTTTCAATTTATAAGAATTTTTTATACTGATTTGGGAGGGTGATTGTAGTACTGGGTGCATTGAGATAGTAGCGTTGGTGTGGCACCATTGTGACCTATCTGCATGGTGTATGCATAGACAAAATAGGAGGAGGTGAAAGAGTGAAGGACATTAGTCCTTTGATCCTAATCGTTGATGGCGTCACCTATCTATATTAATCCAATAACCACATCAGGGATAATTTAGACGTCTCTAAACGTTAGGGGGAAGGGGAAAATCAAGTGATGACAAAATTATCTTAGCTCTAAAAAATTAATCCCACATTAAAATGTACAAGCGATCTACAAAACATTCATATCAACAGAAGGGTGTATGTAGTTATGTTTTGTAAATCATAAGTTGGCAATTCTTTTGGTCACAAACGATAATTGTCCACTTAGTCATTTCATTGCTAATTCAATATAATTATATCTTTATCTCATTTTATAGCTTTTTGCCAAGAACGAGTAATTTTCAATTAGCAGGATGTTAATGTCGGTTTGAGAATTTAGTAGGGTGTTAATGTCTTCAATTCAACATTTTCTTCATGTAAGATGGTTAAGATGTATATTTAGTTAGCCGTCATGATACTGATAGTTATAGTAGTACATGACTATTGATTATAGCTATCACATGTAATATTTGGATTTGGATTATTGATTTATTTGTGAACATAGGTTTATTTATTATTTTTCTTGGGTTGTAAGATGAATTTCATTTGAGTCGGTGCATAATTGACTTGGATGTGATGCAATAACAAAGTTAAAAATTATAATTGCGTTTGAGTTTGTAGATGTGGTTTGATTATTGATGGAGTACAATATATAGACAAAACAATGAGTCGTTAATTCTAATTTATTAAGAAAATGGTGTTTGAGTTTGTAGATGTGGTTTGCTTACTTTACTTAACGACACTTTGTTGGAGATTTATTTCAATTTGGTTTGTGAAGAAGGACATCCAACCAAATATTTGTTATTGTTTTGTTTGTTTTAATAGACATTCTCTCGTATCTCTCTCGCTCTCTCACACACATGCAACCCTCCCCCCTCCCCCCCAGAACACACACAAGACATAGACCCAGAAAACACATAGACACGCACATTCTTCTCCCACCCCCCTAAAAAATACCCATCGCACACACATATACTCCCTTTCCTTCACCCACGTACTCTTGGATTTTGTGAACTTGGTTTGATTAGGTTCAATTTAAATATGTGAATTTGGTTTGATTATAATCAATTTTATTATGTGGTCATTATATTTAAGTTCGTTGAAGTTTTGAGGATTTGAATTGGTTATCTAAAAGTTGGATGATTTAGTTGGAGTGCTGGTATCACCAATGGGTGTCAGCATGTGGTGTATGTTGGAAATGTCTTAATTTTTTTTTTCCGTTGCAAAATGTTCACATACTTATTGTGTACGTGTCCTTCTCCCCAAAAATGGGTCAAACTGCACAACAAACATTGTGTACCCTGAAGTTTTATTGTAACCTGTGGTATTCTACGATAAGTAAATGGTATAATTTTTTTGCAAGTTTAATTCTACCAATGACAATCATTTTAATAATGCTATTTTAAATTTACAATTGAATTTAATCTTTGTAGAATTGGAATTAAGAAGTGCGCGAGTTAAATAGAATAAAATCAACCAAGCTTTCCAAATAGGGATTTATGAATAAGGTAACTAATTTTATTGTTGTTTTAAATTATGTCGTGTATTGATTTTATTTTTTTTTGTGAATATTAGGTTGTTATACATTCTCCCAACTGGAGGATGCAGATATGTGTTGATATAAGGACATTGAGGACCGTGATAAAGAGAAAGTTTGAAAATATTAATGATGAATGATCCATTTTGATAAACTAGATTAAAGATTGACCCATTTTTGTAAGTGTACAGTATAATTACGTTTGGTGATCATTCTTTCATCTTATGGTTAATGTTGTTGTGATGGATGGTAAAAATAGTTGTGTTTATAGAGGATTGTGTTTAATATTCTCGGGAGATGTTCTGTCTAAATTTTTATTTCTCCCATTTTGCAAGTGTACATTGTATATTTTAATTCAAATATATAATCTAAGGGTAGAATATTTTTAATTGGTCAAACACTGATTTTTGCTGATTTATAAAGGTAGAGTTGATTTAGAAGTAGTTTATGTTATTTTATTGTGTCATAGAAGTTGCTTGAGACTAATAAATTTAATGGATTGTTTATAAACTTTTGAAAAAAAGGTTGTACTACACTCTTTTATGTTTGGATTGTCACATATTCATATATTGCTATGATGCAGTTGATGTGGTTAGTATAGTTTTGAGTTGCTCTGGATACATAAAAGGTGCATGTTTATTTTTTAACCACTTCCATTTTACTTGGTCTTTTGTATGGGCAATATAGATTGTTGTAAGTCTTCATTTAGTATAGACAATACAATTTGGTTGGATTGGTGCAATATAACATGTGGGTGTTCACAGTTTGTTTTATGATTTTATAGATGGTGGATCGTGTAATTACTGTTTTACAAAGTGTCTAATATAGATTGATAGTTTCTTGCAGTTCTATTTGTAAGAAAAATTTGGTCTAAATTTTTTAAATGAACACAAAAAAATGGTTGATTAAATATTGACGATTTTTTGTTTAGCATAATATAGTGCTTGAGGCACATACATTTCTTCTAATTGTATTTTTTTATGATGAATGAAAAGAAAGCATTCCGACTTACTTTAGTTCACCAAAGTCCTGATATTAAGTTAGATAAGTGAATGTTGGTTCTTAAACCGATCATGCTTATTAGGTACTACTGTTAATTCTAATTAGGTATGTAGTTTCAAGAATATGAATTTTATGCGTTTTTCGTTTAAGTTTATGAGATTTTGATCATTAAAGTTGATTTTTCTCCATCTACATATAGGTCGTGCTTTGTCCACTAATTCAAAGTGCATGTGAGTTAAAGATACAATTATATCTTCCAGCTTAATGTGTGCGTTTATGTTTAGTACTTTATTTTTTTTATTCACAATCAATGATTGATTTTTCTGAATTGTATAATACATTTAGACACGAGTTATCGTTAGTCTATTTATATTATTAGGCACTTCGTGCGATGCACGAAATTATTCTCTCTTCCCATTATTACCTCCGTTACCATAATATTTCTAAACAATTTCTATTAGTATTAAAATGGCATTCATTTATATTTAAATAATTAAAAAATATGATTGAAAATTTAAATTTTGAATTAATTTAAAAAAATGGTGGAAGTGGTTACAAAGAACACATGTAATGTTTTGATTAAAGTTAACTAATTAAATATTTTAAAATTATAGTAAAGTAGCATTTATGCTCCGTTTGGTATGATGAAAAAATGAAAGGATAAAAAGATGGAAGGATGAAAAGTTAAATGGATAAATAAAATATTATATTTGGTAAGGAAGGAAAATAGGAAGGATAAAAAAGTGAATAGATTAACTTTCCTTCCAACTCACCAAAATAAATCTCTCCAAAATAAGAAGGAAAGTGGATAAAAAGTTAATTATTTATGTTGAGATGTATCTTATTTGTCTATATATCTTTTAATATATACATATATTATGTATACATTAATTTCATTTAAAAATACAATGATAAAATATGTATTTATATATATATATATTTAAAAATAAATTTAAAAAAAAAGAATATTAGCGTTAAATTTTTTATTCAAAATTTATGTGGATTAACACGAATACGAACACGAGACGAAAATAAATAGATCAACTTGTAACTCAACACGACACAATTAGTTAAATGACTTGAGTTAGATTTGACTAATGTTCAATACAAATTCGTAATGAATCAACACGAATCTGACATAACACGATTGTCACTCTTAATCTTAGTTAGCAAAAAAAAAAATAGTCATTTTTATTTTTCATCCATCCAACCAAACATAAAGGAAGGAAAGTGTATTATTCCTACTTTCATTCTTTAAAGGATAGAAATGTATCCTCATACTTTCTATATTGTTTACTTTTCATCCTTTTTACCAAATGAAGCATTAGAAAGGAAGGGTTCTCAAAATCTCTCATCCTTAATTGGATTGTTTTATAGTATAGTAAAATATATAGATATATGTGCAGAGGATGTGAATTCAGTTATTACAGTTGGATGAATGAACAAAGCATAGAAGCAAACTTAGGCGACGGTTCAAGTGCTGACACGAGGTGTCGTTGGGTTGTTGCATCTTGACGCCACTCACAAATATTAATAACTGACTACTTCTTTTCATGTCAACAGAAAGGTCAATCAAGTTGATCCACTGGATGACTACCAGATAGATTGAAGAGATTAGTTCCAAATGGGGATCATTTCACCCCTCCAGAATTGGCTAAAATATTAGTGATAGTAAGATAGTAGCTAGCTATTTAGTTTTTGTTATTTATGTTCTTCACATCTCGAGTATTTAGATTTGTGTTTCTGTCGAAATTTACCACTTCTGCTTACACGGTTTGTGTGATAGAGTGGTGATGGGATACTAATTAATCTTGTTACCAAGAGTTTAATGACACTTTAATCAAGTAATTCTTTTTCACATTTTTTTGTCTAACACATATTAATCACAAATTTATGCGAGACCCACGGCATTAGTAGGTGATTCACTGATGCATTTTAGGTGAATTGGATTGGGAATAACCTAAATCTGCACGCAATGTAAAAATCAGTGTGCGCTAGGTGTTTATGGCATCAAATGACATGTCAACACATATTCATGTTTTTAAGCAAGTAAAAACTCCAACATTTGACATCACTTACTGTCTCTTAATCAAGTAGTGATCGCATTACTACTAGGTTTATGAAATGAAGCATATTATAGCCATATTGGGTTAGACACAAGCGGTGGCCCGTATACTATGGCTGTGCCATTTGTTATCTTGGAACTCCTTGATTTTCAGAGTTACCATGTGAGTTTCTGTTTGTTCAAGTTGCAATTATTTGAAGTGATTAAGTGTTTTTTTTAACAGAGCTGATCTCTATGGAAGCTATTAATAAATCACAATTTATGGTGATCCTAAAGCAATCGATGTGAGTTTTTGGAAAGAAATTGATTACACTATCAACCCCAGCTTTTTGACTGTCACTGAGATTTCAACTTTCATGCATTTATACTTCATGATATTTTGCTTTCATCTATTGTGGAAACATTTAATTTACGGATTTATAGAGGCAATAAACTGTGTTTGTAATGGTGGAAATGTAATTTTACAAATATAGAAGCAATAAACACCCTTAACCACTTGTTTTTGTAGGCAAATGTATCGTTCAATATTCAGGCGTAACATAACAAATTATCATAAAAAAATAACCAAAAAAGTTAAGAAACAAAAACTTTTAAAAGAAGAAATCAGTGTTTCTTACCATTTTTTACGACACATGGATACAACAGTAGAATAGGATCTAGTTTGATAGTATCTCGTGGGTCGCACAAATGACCTTCTGCCGAGTTCAAGAGATTCAGAAGATCAGTGTATGTGTAGAGAGTAAACATCGTAATAACTACTCAAAGATTGAGATTATTTTTAATTGTACCTATCCTTAGCTATAACTACTCTCTTCGAAGGATGAAGTCACTTATCTCTTCACGCCATCGCCTCAATTAAGATTTTGTGCCTATAAATTGTAAGCTCTCTACATCTCTCTACACATTCTTTACACAACTATCTCTCTTGTAGTTACTCAACCTCTTTTAGAGCTTACTTGTATTTTCCCATCAACTACTTTATCAATAAAATCATCTGGCCGCCTTCAAAGTAAAGTAGATTACCTTGACCGAACCACTCTATATGTGTGTGTTGTCTATGTTGATCTCACATTTATATTTATTACATTTATTATCCATATTAATTACTCGACTGTTGATTGTGCATAAATTCATTTTTGTGCATCATCATCTGAAAAATGTTATTATAAACAATGGTTTTATAGCACTTCTACTTTAAACAAAAAGGAAATAAAAAAAATGAAGGGCATTTTGCGGAGGATGTGGTCCCGCAAATGTCTGGTTTAGGGATGACAGTGGACTGCAGATGTCTGGATTAGGATGTGGTCCCGCAAGTGTCCCGCTTAAAAAATTTTCGTTCATCCCTGGTCCACTCTCATTAATGGGTATAGTTTTCATCCCCATCCCCATCCCCAAGTAAATTTGTAAACCCCACCCCTGCCTCGTCCCTTGCCTTTACCTCTGCCCTCACCTCGTCTGCCTAACTCGTCCAAGCCCAAGTCAATATAATCTAAAATTTTAAATAAATCTAACATTCTAAATAATGCAACATAATTATAGAATATCATAACATAATTAAAAGTTTGTCATTTATGTTATATTATGTTAATTAAAACCTTGACTACAACATAATCCAACATAATATAATTAAAAATTTGTATCCTTGTAAATCCAACACAATATCATGCAACACAATATAATATAACGTAACATAATCCAACATGAAAAATATAAAAATACAAAGATTTACACTTTTAAAAGTCAAAACCATGAAAAAAAATCAAAAAAAAAAAATTCTAAAAGAAAAAATCATTCAATAATATATAGATTTGTATTTCACAGCAACATATATATATATATAAAATAATAATAATAATAACGGATAAAGCGGGGCTGGACGGGGCGAGGATAAGTGTTAGTTCATCTCCGCCTTCATCCCTACACGGGTTTATACATGTATTTTCATATACGTTCACTGTTCTATACATATGGTCCATCTTCGGTCTAAACGGGACAGGCTTGAACAAATACCTATTTTTATCCGGTCCACTCCCATTCCTAGTTTAGATTGGCGTCTATAGAACCCCAACGAGAGCTAGTCAATGAAACACACATTGGACAACCTCTCGCATTCGTGGCACTTCTTTATAAGGGCTTGGTAAACCACACAAGCATTCCTTCCGGGAGCTATATAACATTTGGAGCTATACAACATTCAACAATGGTGGGAAAAAGATTATTTCTTAGGTTTATTTTCTTGGTTCTTCTGGTTCTCTTCCAAGAGGAGTATTGCAAGGCTAGAGCCTATCTCGGCCCCAGTTTTGTTCATATAAGCGGGACCCATTTCTTGATGAATGGGAAGCCGTTATTCCTAAATGGCTTCAATGCTTATTGGTTGATGTACATGGCATCTGACGCGTCTACGAGGATGAAGGTAACAACTACATTTCAACAAGCTTCCAAATATGGGATGAATGTTGCCAGAACTTGGGCTTTCAGTGATGGTGGTTACAAACCCCTACAGTACTCTCCTGGTTCCTACAATGAGAACATGTTCAAGGTAATCTAACCAGATTAATTTACTGATTCCCTGATTTTCTCTTTATACATATTTGATCTTTAGTTTCTTGAAGTATTATACACGGGAATCAGAGAAATTTTGTTCTTAAAGACCGTTCGTTCAATTTATGTTAAACTAGTTTTCTTCAATTTGTATTCATTTTTGTTTCTTTTTTTTTTTTTTTTGGGGGGGGGGGATTTTGATCAGGGATTGGATTTTGTGGTGTCAGAAGCTAGGAAGTACGGAGTTTACTTGATACTTAGCTTGGTGAATAATTATGAAGCTTTTGGGGGAAAAAGACAGTATGTCCAGTGGGCAAGGGACCAAGGTCAACACTTGAACAACGATGATGACTTTTATACCAACCCCGTTGTTAAAGGGTACTACAAAAATCATGTGAAGGTAAATATCACGTATCTCCTCTAATTTATTATCTTTTTAATGCTTAGGAAGAATGACATATGTCTGAATTTAAGTCACATCAGTTTTCTTTTTGTTTTTTTTTTGGGAGGAGAAGGGGAAGGGGAGGGGGAACATCAGTTTTCTTTTAGTGCGTTATCTTTCTCTTAATTATCTTTACCAGAAGGAGCACAAGAGGCAGTGATTTCTTATATAAATGTATTATACAGTTAAGTCTCGCAGTCGCGATTTGTTATGAACTTGCAGTTCACATCTGATACTTTTAATTATCTCTTAAATTATATCAAAAAATTGATGCGGACATCGGGATGCAGGCCATGCTCACAAGAGTCAACTCGATAACTGGGGTGCCATATAAAGATGATCCCACCATTTTTGCATGGGAGCTAATGAACGAGCCTCGTTGCCAAAGTGACCTATCTGGACGAGCTATTCAGGTTCTTTCCCGTCTAAATTATATCAGATTTTTAGATTTAAATAATATTACTTCTCTCATAAACTTGGGCAAAGATTAATATCTTCACTACATGGAAACAAGATACTTTTTAAATATTTTTTAACTATCATTTCAATTGATAGATATGAGATTCGAATCAGTAACTTTCATACCCTCAAATTTGTGTAAACCATCTCACTCAAATAGACCTGTAGGTCTAAAACAAAAAGAAGAATACTAAATCTCTTGATTAAAGATTAATTCATTCAATATTTCGTTTTTTAAAGGACAAATTTTCACATTTAAATTATGTGTTTAGATATCCAAATACCCCACCCCGTCCATCTCAAATATTTTTTTTGAATAACACACACGGTCACAACATTGACTTTGTTTCGTACCGAGGGTAGGAGCCAAGACTTATGTAGTGGGGGCAACTTCTAACTCATTATTAAACTAAAATAATAAAGCTAAAACTATTTAATTTTATTGCAAACATAGTGATCTGTCAATATTTGGTTTCAATCTTAGGATATTGTTGTGATCGTGCAGCAATTATGATGAATAGTAAGGAATCAAACAATTAAGAAAGCAGGAGAAAATAACACACAGAGATTTACGTGGTTCGGCAATGTGCCTACATCCACGAGAGCGAGCGGCCGTTCTATTCCATTATTGAAGTAGGGTTACATCTTATGCAGGCAATGTGCCTACATCCGCTCCGCTACGTTCCGCTTCGCTCCACTCCGCTACCCTCCGCCCACTCCGGCATCTGCCTCCTTGCCATTATGCACATAGCAAAATATGAGCCACACATACTCTAACAGATATGTAAGTTCAAACTATAATTATAAAATTAGAATATAGAACTTTAAATATGATTTTAATTTATATTTGGGACACATGCACACAATGTAGGATTATGTCTAACGAGAAACTGAAGATAGAGTCATGACATCAAATTGTATGGAAGAATTTTACCACTTGATGAAAAAATCTCACTTATTTACTAAAATATAAAGAGAAATACTTTAGAACCTAAATAATTAATTTAATTTGATGACCTAATGATGTGACGGCTAATATGGTGCAATAATATTATTTTAATTGCACCTCGTAAATTATCTTCATTGAAATTACATAACTTCACACATAATTAGGTCAAGCATATGTTTAATCCTTGAAAAGTAAAGAGAACGTGTTAAAAAGTGGAGAAGTATTGTGTTCAATCGATAAATAGATATGGCATACAACTTTCGTTGTAAATCGGTTCAAAAGCAAAACATGTGGACTATTAACATATTGAAGGAAAAAAAAGACCTGGGGCTGCCATTCTAATTATCAAAAAATTAGGGGGGACAATGTATTAATTTTAATAGATATGTAATCTCTCTAATAAAATATGTTGCATGTTAATTCAAGAGTCAGCGGTGGCAACTGCCCCCACACCCTTCAATGTGGCTTCGCCACTGTTTGGCACACACGCTTGCACCCAAATCATAAAATTTAGCTCGAGTTACATTGAGATCCATGTGTTTCGACGATGAAGAGAAGGCATCCTCTTTAAATTTGTTTGATATTGACATGGCATGAACTATGCGAAGTACTACTATTTCTTTGAGAAGGGGACTTCCAACTCGTCCCAAGCAAATAAAAAATAATGTTACAAAGAGGATTATAAGAGTTCCAAGACTCCATTTAATGCGCCCTATCAAAAAAAAATTGCATGCAAGTTCGAGAGCAATGACTAATGTGAAAATTTGATGAATCACCTTCTCGCCATACCATTTGTCTGTCTTTCAATGTAAATTGAGTAAGGTCTGCGAAAGATTTGATATGTTATTTTGTATGTTCTTTTACAAGATAATTTTTTAACTTTAAACGTTGTTCACATAATGCAATAGAATCTAGATTCTTTTGTTCAAAATGTTTTTTGTCATAAAAATCATCCAGCACGACATTGCCGACTTCCAAGGCTCATAAATATATCTTTTGCACCACACCTGCTGATTGTTTGGGATTTAGTCATGACATACTTGATTTTTTACAGGAGTGGATTGTAGAAATGACGGCCGAAGTTAAATCCTATGATAAAAATCATCTTCTGGAAGTTGGGCTTGAAGGATTTTATGGGGAATCGATGCCCGAAAAGAAACAATACAATCCAGGCTACCAAGTTGGGACGGACTTCATTTCCAATAATTGGATCCCTGGAGTCGATTTTGCTACAATTCATCTCTACCCGGACCAATGGTTTGTAACTTCTAGTCTGGAAAGAAAAACATTGCACGTTGCATAAAAAAAAGATAAACAGTTAAATTCTACTTACCAGATACCAAAAAAGAATAAAAAAAACTCATACCATGTGTGGACCTAATAAATAATAACTGGGCGTAGCATTTGAGAAATGACGTGAAACTCATTGTGATATTTTACTCTATTCACTATACGGGCATTAGACTCACCTTAATAATATTGGTTTGATGTGCGCACGGGATGGCAGGATGCCTGGTTCAAATGATCAAGCCCAAGCTAATTTTGTGGATAGGTGGATCCAAGCCCATATCCTAGACTCCAAATCAGTGCTTGGGAAACCACTCCTGGTGACTGAGTTCGGCAAGTCTTCGAGGTCAGCTGGGTACAGTGTGGGTGCGAGGGACTCCTATTTTGGGAACATATATAACACAATCTACAGTTGTGCAAGAACAAGTGACGGCCCATGTGCTGGTGAGCTGTTTTGGCAACTCATGGCCCAAGGAATGGACAACTTTAGCGATGGTTATGAGGTTGTCTTGGAACAGAGCCCTTCAAGTGCTGCAATCATTGCTCAACAATCTCACAGGCTGTCTGCTCTTAGCTAGACTTCATAATCTGCCCAGAAAATAAGGAAAGCATTAAATGTATTTAATGATGTCAAAAATCAGAGAATAATGATAACAATAATAGTTGGTATGCGCAGGCCTATAATGTTAGTGACCGTTTATGCAAGCCATATGCTTTTATTGCTAATATTATACAAATAAAGTCTTCATTTCTTTTCTTCAAGATCTGACAATAATTTTTCACAGCTTCACCCTAATTCTGATCTCTCACTTTGAACCCTATTTTAAAATAGATAGACTAGAAACAACTTTAATGAATAAACGTTGTAGCTCATTCAACCTTCACATCGAGACTAGATTTACCGTAAAATTTGGGTCCTATTGAAAACAAAAACTAACCATCTAAAAAAGAGATCATAGTTAGTATATTTTGGTGACAAATTTTGGTATTTTACGATTTAAGGATGAAAAGGTGAGCCAAACACCTAATTGTTGGTTAGAAAAATATTGTGGCACACAAAACCAAACAAATACAACAAGAACGAGAAGAATAAAATATTGAAGAAAAAATTTCCTACCAGAAATTGAATTGAGCGAAAAGATTTTTATTGTAGCTACAAATGTCACAACAACAGATGTATATTGAGTGGGCAAAAATATTGTTGCCCTTAAAGATATCATAATGAACCTTGCCTTGTGATGACACTGAGATCTTATACTTAGTATGAACCAAACACATACAATGCTCGCAAAAACAATATATCAAACACAAAGTAGACACAAGTTTGTAGGACAATGTGCCAATTTTTTACTTCTCAGCAAGTACAAGGATTCTAACTAAAGGCCTTTAAAAAACACCCCAAATTTTTTCTTAGGGTACTACAGACCCTAGTATCAATATTTAAACCTACAATTGCAATTACAAGTCAACTGCCTAGGTAATGCTATCTCCAGCGTTGGTTAAATCAACCAATGCAGTTGACATTCCCAATTGCTAGGACGTGTTGACACCAATCAGATTCGGCCTCAAATGTTTGGGGTGATTTTCCTGTAAACCACCATACTACTGAACAAATTAGAAATCCCTTGCATGGTTGGAGCAGTTGTTTTCGAGTAACCGCTGTATAAGTCAGCCAACAATCACTCTTAACCTTCCACATAGTTAACAATTGTCATTCTTGTCAGCCCACAACAACTAATCTTTCCCTACCAGTATGCCAAGCCCTGCCAATAAAATTTTACAACCAAATCGTACAAGGAACCAAAAAATCTAGCGGTTGAAGGTCTAGGGGTTTGAGGTTCAAGGCTTGGGGTTTGGGGTTTAGTTATCGAAGATATTTGGTCAGACCCTAATTGACAAATGTGCCTATGGGAAACCTTCCCTAGGAGTAAATTGAGAATTTATTACTACTCGGTGGATACTGAAAGGGGAATTTACAGTGGGAATTCTGGATCATCGGCATGTGTTGATTAGGTTTTCACTCTATGAGGATTACGTGAAGACTTGGCTAAAAGATGCCACTTATATCGAAGGATTCTTGTTTAGGTTTTTCAAATGGTTCCCTGAATTTCAACCTGGTGTTGAGCCTTCTGTAATTCCTGTATGGGTGTCCCTTCTTGGGTTGCCCATTCATCTTTTTAATCATGATAGTCTGAGGGATATTTTGAGTCTAGTAGGAAGGATCTTGGTGATCGACAATTCGACTTTGTAGTTACACGTCTTGAGGTAGCGAGGGCTTGTGTAGAAGTTAATCTTCTAGAGAATAATCCTAAAAGATTCTGGTTAGATATGGGAGATTCGTCTGGGAGATGGCAGAGAATTTGTTATGAAAGGGAAGGGAGGTATTGTTCTATTTGTTTGAAACATGGACATAGTGATGAGGATTGTAGAAAAGGGAAGAAAATGGAAGGAGGATGATTGCCTAATGATAAGGGGGAGATCCCTATAAAGGACAATAAGGAAGAGCCTTGGAGAGTGGTTAAAGGAAAAGGGAAAAAGCAAGAAAATTAGTTGGCTGATTTGCAAAAAGGAGAAGTACTCATTGCCAAAGAGGGGAAGACGCGAGTCTCAGAGGGAGGATAGGATTGTCTAATATCCATAGGGAAAGGTAAATGTGTTATGGAGGAGGTTAGTGATCATTTGGGGTAAGGACGTATCTTCTTGTTCAGTTGCTGTTCAAGAAGAGGGTATGTGGTCTTTAGGGGGTAGGCGAATAAAGAAATCAGTGCTGTACTAGTTAATGTGCAGGTGGGGAATGTTGTTCCCTCACCAAGGAAATCATGGGGAGAGAAGTGTGAAATGGATATGGGGGAGATAGGAGATGGGGGTGCTAAGGTTGCAAGTATTCAAGAGGAGAAAAATGGGTGTCTACGTGAACTGCTAGGTAATCAAAGTCCTGTTCAGGAACTGGAAATGGAGGTTGTTGGTGTCGAGGAAGGATGGAATTAGGTGGTAATTCATTAGAAGGAGGAGCTTTACAGTCTTTATGTGGTTTGAACATGCAGTGTTCTCCTTCTTTACTTTCTTTTTTTTTGGTGGATCATCAATTTGAGGAAAGAGAGGGGTAAAGGGCCATTAGATGACAATAGGGGATTGTTTGTGCTGAAAGAACCTCCTGATAGAGGATATTGTTTTGACAAGGGGAGTTCTAATAGTTGTGAAGTAGCTATGGATACTGAATGCACAAAGGTATCTTTACCTGAGGAAGGTGAGGAGGTTCAGAATAGGGTAACCCATGGAGGTAAGGCTTATTTACCTTTTAAATGATTAATATTCTTTCTTGGAACTTAAGGGGAGAAGGTAAAGCTACTTAGAGAAGGAGAATTAAGAAGATAATTTTGTTAAATGATGTTTGTCTTATTGTGATTCAAGAGCCTAAGCTTAGTGCTCAGAGATTGCTTAAGTTTGCTAAATTTTTAGATCTCAGAGGTTTTTGTTATAGTGAGTTGGCTGAGAGGAATATTTGGCTGTTATGGGATGATAGAGTGGAGGTAAGGATGTTATTTGCACATGAACAATCTTTGTCACTGGAAGTAATTTTTTTGCAGTCTAAGCTGTGTTGGCTTTCTGTAGTTTATGCAGCTCGTGATTATTTGTTGAGGAGACCTTTGTGGGGTCATTTGAGGAATATTGTAATCCTTTCTAGTATTCCTTGGATAATGATGGGTGATTTTAATACAGTTTTGAATTATGCTGACATGCTTGGTGGAGCTCCCGCTTCCTTTGTTTCTATGGAGGACTTTAGAGTATGTGTGGATGATGGGGGGTGGTTTGATTATGGTTTTGAAGGAAGTAGGTTTGCCTGGTGTAATGACCATGGGGGAGTAGCAGGATGTGGCAAAGGATTGATCGAATGTTTGTTAATTCTATTTGGAATTTGACTTTTGAAAAAACTGAAGTTTTGCATTTGGCTAGGGGTGGTTCAGACCATTGTCCTCTTTTGGCCAAGATTTTGGATACTCCAGTTGTACCTAGGGTGTCTTATTTTAAATACCAAGAAACGTGGAAGGAGAATCCTGGTTTTTTGCATTTGGTAAAAGCTACATGGGATGTGACTTTTTCAAGTAACCCAATTGAGAATGTCTTTTTAAAGTTTAAGAGACTAAAAGTTCAATTGAAAGTTTGGAACAAGGAAGTCTTTGGCAATATCTTTGATAAGGGCAAAGGAAGTTGCTTTGTTGGAGGCTAAGCTGGTCATGGAGAGGGATCCTAATGCAGCAAATGAAGCAGTTTTGGAGGAGGAAAAGAAGGGTTTGGATGATATGTCAAGGTTGGAAGAAATTTTTTGGCGACAGAAGGCCAATGGAAAATGGGCAATGGAAGGGGAGAGGAATTCTAAATTTTACCTTGCAGTTGCAAAAGGTAAGGTAGTAAGGAACATAATTAAGAGGATTCAAAATGAGAGGGGCGTGTTGGTGCATGATGAGAAGGAGATGGCCCAAGTTGCAGAGGTTTTTTTTCTCTACTCTCTATAAGTCAGAGGATGTATTCCTTAAGCTGAAATAGAGGAGGATGCATTTGAGATGGTGGAACAAAAACGTATTTGGAAATATTTTTGAAAGAATAAAGAAACAGGAGAATGATTTATTGGAAGCTGAGAGAAGGATAGATTTAGCTCCAACCCATCATGCTCAGTGAGCTTTGGAAGTTGCACAAACACAGGTGGATGATACTCTAAGGTTAGAGGAGTTTGGAAGCAGAAATCTAATATGCAGTGGACTTTGCATGGGGAAAGAAGCACAAAACTTTATCATGTTATTGCACGAGGAAAATCAGTGAGAAATTAGCTTAGGAAAGTGAAAGATGAGGATGGAAATTGGTTAGTTGAAGAGCATCAAATGGCTGCCTGTGCTGAGTGATTTTTTTTCCAAGCTTTATGCAATTGAATCACATACTATGCAAGAAGAACTTTTTTCAGTTATTCCCTCTTTAGTCTCTACTGAAGATAATTCTATATTAACAACGTTAGCAACTATGGACGAGCTCAAATCAATTGTCTTTTCTATGTCAGCTGATAGTTTGCCTGGGGCAGATGGGTTTTCTGGCAAATTTTTCCATAGCACATGGGAAATCATTCAAGAGGATATCTTGGTAGCTGTGAATCATTTTTAATAAGGAGGAGAAATACCAAGGTCAGTCAATGCAACCTTGCTAGCACTTATTCCTGAGAATAATAACCCAACATCATTTGCAAAGTTCAGGCCAATTAGTTTATGCATTTTCTTTTATAAGATATTTACAAAGCTGTTAGCAACAAGATTGAGTGTTTTATTGTCTTCGCTTATATCGGAGGAACAACATGGATTTGTGAAAGGTAGAAATGTAGGTGATTGCATTTCTATTGCATAGTTTATGGTGGATAAATTGGATAGAAAGGTGGAGGGAGGAAATATCATTCTTAAGCTAGACATTATGAAAGCTTTTGATAGATTGGAATGAGACTTTCTAAAGAAGACTCTTTCTGCATTTGGTTTTTCAGAATTATTTGTCTTGCTTATTTCTCACTGTCTTGCTAATCAGCATAACACACTAATTTTAAATGGCCAAAGACATGGATTTTTTCCAATTACAAGAGGAGTGAGGCAAGGAGATCCAATGTCTCCTACATTATTTATTTTAGCTGAGGAAGTCTTGAGGAATTTGTATTAGCTGGGTAAAGTTAAGCACCATCATATGGGCAGAGGAGCTGAATTGCTGAGCCACTTATTATTTGCGGATGAAACTTAGATATTTTTGAGAGGAGAAAAATCATCTTTGGTGAATCTTCTTTTTTTTCATCTCTAAGTATGAAGCAGCTTCTGGTCATAAAATAAAATTTCCGAAGAGTTCAATGTATTGTTCTTCTAAGATCTCAAATGCTAGAAGGAGAGTATTACAACAAGCAACAAAGGTTCCTATTCGAAAGTGTCCATTCACTTACTTAGGATGTCTAGTTATTAAAGGCAGGCCTAAGTTAGTTTATTTCGAGGACTTGATGCAAAAATTTAGAGCAAAGCTGGAAGGTTGGTATGCTAGAATGTTGCCCAATATGGGTAGAATTGTGCTGATAAAATCTATTTTGAGTGCTATTCCTATGCATATTCTTGCCTATACTAAGTTGCCTAAAGGAATAATATCTAGGATTAACTCTCTTATGGCTGCATTTCTTTGGTCAAATGATCCTACTATCAGGAAAAGACACTAGTGTTCATGGAATGTTGTCACACAACCGATGGAGGAAGGGGGGGTCTTGGTTTGAGAAAGTATGAGGATGTCTCTAAGGCATTTCAGATGAAACAAGTTTGGAACTTGATGACTAAGTCTTCTCTTTGGTCCAGAATTTTCAAAAGAAGATTCCTCAAAGATCAACATGTTCTGCGAGGAGCAAGGTGTGTTCATTCTAAGAGCTACAAGCTCTTATCTCCATGGTTTGTAGAGGTAGCAAATCACTCTAAATTTATTGTGGGTGATGGTGCTTCTGTGGATTTTTGGTGTGATAACTGGACAGGGTATGGTCCTCTCATCTTAAGAATGCAAGATTCTCCTCCAACGTTCACAAGGATGAATGAGGTTTTTTGCTTGCACAATGGAATCAACAATTTTATGCTAAATTGTCACAGGAGTTGATTCATGAAATTGAGCAGTCTAACATCTATTATTTTTCAAAGCCTGACTTTATGGATTGGTTGCTTCTGGTGTCTTTACAGTTAAGTCAGCAAGGAATTTGATTAAAGATCATGGTTAGCAAAATTTAATGTCTTCCCTTATTTGGTCTCAACATATTTCTCCAAGTGCTAAGCTAATTGGATGGAAATTGCCGATGGACGCATTGCCAATGGATTCAACATTTCAGCGTATTGGTATAGCTTTAGCTAGCAAGTGTGTATTTTTCCATGAGCATGCAGAGACAAAGGAACATGTTTTTGTTGAATGTAAATATGCTGTTACAGTTTGCATTTCTTTATCAGCAGCACTGGGGTTCCGTTTATGGCCAACTAAGAGTTCCCCTAGTGAGATTCAGTAGGCCTGTCCCCTAGTGAGATTCAACATGGATTTCTTTATCAGTAGGCTATACCAGCATCCTATATTCCTCTCTTAAGTCCACAACGAAGCAGTAACAATGTTGGGCTTGTGTGTGTATGTTAGAGCTTCAAGCATCCTAATCGTTGGTTTTTCTTGCATTTTGCAGGAGGAATTTCAGACCATCTAACAAAGCCCTTATCTCAACTTTTGCATTTGAACATATGCGTTTAGGGTTTAGGGTTTAGGGTTTAAGGTTTAGG